>JAVJIF010005770.1:0-141752 GCA_038442645.1 Agave tequilana
CCTCATTCCCAAATTACCTCCCTATATTTACAACCCTACCCCTCCCCTTTTAATTCCTATTCCTTTTCTAATAATACCATATTTTCTCTCTCTCCTCTCTCTCCCCCCTCTCTCTACTTCCTACAACTTTCTCTCTCCTCTCTCATTCCCTCTCTAATACACACACACACACACACACACATATACATGGGTTAGTAGCTTGCTTGGTCGTGTTTGCGAATTTTTTCCGATTTTCTCGGTATTTCATCCGGTGCTAGGCGAGTACAGTTTCTTTTGAACATGCATTATTTTATCATTATGCGAGTACATTTCTTTCTTTAATACCACCATTTCATGATTATTAACTGGCTTTTAATATATGATGTCTTTTTATGTAAGTTAGTATATGTTATATAAATGGTTTTCATGCTTTATAAATAGCTTCCGGCCATTATTATACCTTGTCGAACCGGTATTATACCGGGTATGCCTAGATCTGCTCCCGCTTTACCCGGTTTCGCATAGCTAATTAAAAGATAAATTTATTAGTATAAAAATGGTAGTGAAGAGTTTGATATGTTTATGCCGTTCTCCTGTACCATGTGATGTGACCGGTTGATACCTAATATTTGATGTTGTGACTCTCACCGACATATTAGTTACCTGACCCTGACATATATACACCTGATACTTGGCCTGCTATATTTGACACATGATACCTGACACCGGTACTTGCCATGCTATATTTGACACATGATACCCGACACCGGTACTTGCCATGCTATATTTGACACATGATACCCGACACTGGTACTTGCCATGCTATATTTGACATATGATACCCGACACCGGTACTTGCCAAGTTGTACTTATTATTTGATATTTGATACCGGTACTTGCCATGCTATATTTATCGCCTGCCACCTGACACCTGATATAATAACACTTGACCTGATATTGTGGCACATATAATATATTGCATATTCATGATTATTACTTTTACGGGGACTTGGCATGATTATTATACTGTTACCAGATATTTGGTACTCCTGAACTCCTGAACTCCTGTATTCCTAAACCCCTGAAAAGGGTGACTCCTGATATTATACCCCTGTTAATTCCCGTAGTTGGATAATTATGGTTATACTATATACACTTGTGGATATTATCTTTGGGCAATTCATATATGTATAATAAAAATACTCAACTTACACTGGGGTAGGGGAAACTGATAGAAACCGGTATAATGTCATATTTATAATGGTGATATTTTGACCTGTTGTGTGGGGCGCGTAATGATAAGTCTTCGGACGTGTGGGACGCGTAATGATAAGTCCCCGGAAGCAGTAGTCTATATTCCTGAGCTAGTCCCGGCAGAGACGGGACCCACTATAAATATGAGCCATCAGATTTATCAGTTTCCAAATAATAACTCGTCTTATTCATAAGTGGATGTATGTGTGCCGGTAGCACATACAAAAGCATATGAATCGGATGACTAACATAAAACAACCAAACAGTAATAAGGTTAGGAACGTGTGATATTTGGTCTCTCCTTTGTTCGGGTCCTGGTACTCACATATCAGACTCGGATAAGTTCTACAGAGTGCGAACTCTAGTATGGACTATCGGTGATGTGAGGCGCTGGTAGGGAGGCGATTGAAATATCAAAGGTACTGATTATTATTATTGGATAAATTAAAATACAACACATTTATATTTCAGTTATAGTATTATGCCTAAGTTAACACCTTACTTTATGACATATGATGATTACTCTAGACACACTATAGTTCTGCTACTCTTAGGGCAACTCATCTTGTATAACTCAGACGATGGCGATATGAGATATGTGATATATAGATAAGGGTTTTCTTGTTAGATTATCCCCTTGACGTATCTGTCCCGTGAATCCATAATCTGAGATTGTACAACTAGCTTTGTCCATACTTATATTTATCGCATGTTTAACTTATTTACCGCATGTTTATATGTACTTATGTTCTTCATACTGCCTTCTATGCATGTTTTCAGTTTCAAATTCATCGATATATATGATTTACTGTCGTTTCTTTAATTTTTCTTATGTTATTTGTTATTACTTGTACTTGCATGCTTGGACCATGACACTTGATCATGTACACGTGTACCAGTTATGCACGCCATCTGGCTCTACTATATGTACTCGCGGGTTGCATCTGATAACCCTGGATTCTCATGTCCAGATCCTGGAGTCTGGACCATGGTGATCTTGCTGTAGTTGATCAGAGTGCGGAGCGGATCCTCCCGTGGTGATCGGAGTGCAGCAGAAGTTCGGACATCGCTGTAGTTCTTCCTCCCAGCTTTTCTCCTGTTTGGCTCTCAAGGCCCCTCTTGTCGTATCGTGAGCATCTCTCCGCTTTTTTTTATGTATATCCCTTCATGTATTGTACTCTTGTATTTTCTAGTGATGTAATATTCCTGTAATATTGTATCATTTTCTGTGATAACCATATACTTGTATTATTCTGTTGGGATGTATATTACCACCGTGCTTCCGCCTCTGATTCTTGACTGTACTGAAACTTAGCGTACATACGTGAGAGTATTTCCGACATGCGTATATACGTCGCAATGACGTATCCTCACCCGCGAGATCGGGGCGTCACACTTTTCAAAGCAATATAGTTTTATTTTATTTTCTTCACATATCCTCAAACTTCACGCTCATACTCTAAATATTGTTATTGTGATCAGGAGAGAGTTTTCATGGTTACTTGATCATCATTGTTTTGTTTCTATTTTTCATTGTAAAAGTGAGTTGTCTCGAGGGGTGAGGCAAGTTGAAAAAGGCTGAGGCTTCCAAATCGCATTTTAAGGTAGTGAGAAGAAATTTCCGCGGGGGAGTACTGGACTTAGGTCAAGGGACCGAACCAGAATACATCGCCGTCTTTGCGTTTGCTTCTTCATACTTACTCTACTTACATTATTTATGTTATTTAAATATACTCCATATTAATTTTTAATCACCCATTCACTCTCCTCTTGGTGTTTTCCACCGACGCCCAAAAGGTGTTGGAGGCACTTAATTTGTGCCCCCCATCTTCCTCTTGGTGCCGTGGGAGACGACTTGAGATGCCGCCTCGAGGCGGAAGGCAGGGAAGGATCAAGCCGGCGACGCACCTGCGGTGGTTGTTCGGCAACGGGGGGATGAGTACGATAGCGTTATGCTGGATCACGTCGTGCACGGGTCCAGCCCCGACAAGGAACACGAGTAGCCTATGATAGCCAGGAGGGGGACAAATTTGTTGTTTGGGCAGTCAACTGCTTCTACTTCTGGCACGTTCTTTGCAATCGAGGGCCATCCATCCCTCACTACTTCCATCAATTTCGACCTTGTAAGCCCCTTCTCGCCTCTATTGTTCAATTTCGTACTTAACTAACGTGTTCCTGATAAAAAAGGAGATATTTTTGACTCTTTTTTTGTTGTTCGATGATGGTTAATCTTAGGTAGAAGTAATTATTTGATGTTATAAGCTCTAAACTTGAATGATGAAAAAAATGTGTCGAAGTGTGCCAAATAAACAGAAATTATGAAAGAAGAATATCAAATTGGACAATGCATCTGGGGAAGTGTCAAGGAATTACCCCGAACTCTTCGAATGAGAACTTATTGATTAAGCTTAGCTGAACAAATAAGAGAAGAATCTCCAAAATCTTAGATATTATCTTTTCATTCCACATAATCCTCTTTAATTTATCCATAATTAGAGAGGAGAGATTTCTCCTTCCTACCTATTAGAATTTGTATGCTAGAAGAAATAAAATTTTCATTTTACAGACACTAGTGAGCCTATGTTCTCCTCTGGGAAAATCACTCCATTTTTTTTTTTTTTTTTCCAAGAAGAAGCTCGCGGTTAACCGCCAGCCTACACACACCCCCTCCCTATTCACATCCACCTACAGGAATTCGAACTGATAATCACTGGGAAACAAACCCAGTGGCTTGATCAGCAGGCCACTGGCGGGGGACTGGGAAAAACACTCCATCATTCAGTAGGATTTCAATACTTTTTCTAGAAATAAGCTTTAATTTGGATGTGGGTTCTGACTGAATCTTGATAGACTGACGCCCGTTTTGTATCCAGTGGTTGCTCCCTTATCCCACGGGGTTTTAACGCAAAATGAGGATTTTTGTTTTGAAGATAACTAGAAGATCTTCATACTGATTCTCACCACAAGCTACTTCATGTGCTACTCCTAATGGTTTCTGGAAGTTGATTGAATCTGCAGTTGTGTAGTGAGATATGGGTTTGTGAGGTTTTCCTTTTTCATACTTGATTGACTCAACACTCCTCTTTTTGGGAGAACTCAACTTTCTTTGAATCTTGTCCCTAATTTGTTCAACTAGATCTGCTTAGCTTCTTGTGATGCTGTGTCTGCTGCCTTGTTCAATCTCTGTTGTTTCGATAGTGCCTTCAAAGCTTCCTTGTAAAACTACTTCTTTGAATCCGCTGCTACTTTCGAACATGTAGCATGCAGTTTTCCTGTGTAGCCAATAGCTGTCACCCTTGCTTTGATGGGCATCCTCCTTTCTTTGTTGTCCATTCTCCTCAATGGCCATCACTTTCTTGCTAGCAGCATCTAATGTAGCATCAACTCCTTGTAATCGTGGAAGCCACCAGCATAGCTTCCTAAGGATCTCCTCAAGGGTTCCTAGAAAGTTTGGCTCTTTGTGTGGAACTCTACTGCCACTTCATCCATCTTCTTGCTAGTAAGCTCCGGGATAAAACTGCTTCAAGTTCTTGGGGACTTTCCAAGTGATAGAAGAAACAATCATGGTCTTCAAATATTGACATTGAGGTAGACTGGATCGAGAGATAAAACTGATACATGCTGACTCTTAACTTTAATTGGGTGTTGAGCTGATTTAGGATGAATGGTAGAAAATTTGGAGTGAGAAATAAACCCAAAACCAACAGAAATAGTGGCTGTAATGTTTCAAATTCAAGCCCGCCAACATCAAGTTTGTATTACCATTTAGGTTAAACTTCTAGGGATAAAAATGTGAAATTTTGATGGTTTTAATTGGTGCCTCTGAATCTCATGTAAGTTAAAAGCTTATACTCTAAATGAAGGTGATTAGGGATGAAATTGTCATCTCTAGGGAAAGGAATTGAGCCGGAAAGCAACAGAACTCTAGACAAAGTAGACTCAGTAAATAAATTATAGCTGTCAAAATCTCATACTTTCAACAAGTCACATGGCTTTATGTAATTAACAATGAGGAACACTGGGGTAGGGAGCTGTTCTCGGTAATTCTTAAGGAATCAATTTATGTATCAAAATAATGGAGTGAGTATAATCAAATCATAAAAAATCATCGCAAACGCACAACTTTTACGTGAAAAAAAACTCGAATAGGAAAAATCACGGAGAGGGGGGAGAGAGATTCCACTATATTAAAGACGATTACAGTTGGGGGTTCTCTGGTACACTAGAATTTCTCGTAACTGAATTTATCTCTTTCTTCTAACCATCTGAACTGCTCAAAATTTGAATTGAATGAGGTCTCCCGCTCGGAGATTCTGAAAGCGACCACGTGTCGCGCGATTGTTTAGTGCTGGATGAACACGCGGCGTGATCTCATGGAGATCGGAAACTGACCTCTATACGAGTAAAATTGAGAAATGCCTGTGACATGTTTCATTGGGTCTCTATAAAAATATACAAGTGCAAAATTTATTTATGTACATTAAGGAAATATTGTGTGCTACTGTCAGTTTTTGGGAAAGAAAACAAATGCAAAAAGTAACAGAGTTGGAAGTGATAAATTTTGCGACACACCCGACCTGTTATTTTGTGTCTCCGTCATTTATGATTTTAAAATCATAGCTCTACAACTGCCTCTTTTTGTTGTACATTTATTACCTCTATTAAAATTGAATTGTACATTAACTAAATTGTATTTTTCAATCTAAAAACATTTTCTGTGTGTGCTTCTTCTATACCAGAACTCAATTTCTCTCTTTCACCACCACCAAACCACCCCCCTCCAAAAAAAAAAAAAAAAAAAAAAAAAAAAAGGGAAAAGAAAAGAAAAGAACAAACCCAATCTGCTAAATGGATTTTGAACGGGCAGTCTGTGGGCAACTATTTCGGCCTTGAAATTTGACTTCTATTCCAATAAATATACAAACTAATTAATTAATAAATAAATTAAGAAAAAAAGTAAATTGTGCAAAAAACCCTTGTACTATTTGTGTGTTGCGCAAAATTCCTTACACTATCAAAACTTACATATTGCTCCTTGGGAGCTAACTTCCGACAGTTTTATTGTTAATAAAATCACATGTATAACAATTAAAACTCTAATTATCAATTAATTTTTGTTTTCTAATTATCACAATTAATTAACTACTAATCATAATTAAATAAATAACTAATAAATTAAAAAAATTAATTAAAAGAGTAGGCACACCCTCTCCCCTCCCCCTTCTCCCTCCTCCTCACCACCGCTTGATCTGATTGGGGGGGGGGGGGGGGGGGGGCACACTCCCGCTCCTCTCTCCCTTCTTCCTCCTCCTTGTAGCCGCCAGATTTGGTGGCGATCTGGCGGCTGCAAGGAGGGAGGAGGGCGGCGATCCCGCCCCTCCCCCCTTCCCCTGGGCTGCCCAGATCGGGCGGCCAGGGTGAGGCGGGAGGAGGGGAGGGGTGCGGGCCCCACCTCCTTTAATTTTTTTAAATTAATTAATTTATTACTTATTTGTTTTTTATTATTTAATTAATTATGATATTTAAGAAAAATATAGTTTAATTAATAATTAGGGCTTTTACGTGTTGTGCATGTGCTTTTATTAACAACAAAACTAAGGGAGTTAGCTCCGGGAGCAATCTATTGGTTTTGACAGTGTAAAAAATTTTGCGCAACACTTTCAATAATAAGGGGGGTTTTGGGCAATTAACCCAAAGAAAAATAAATTGCAGTATCTTGTGTTGACTTGCCAGTTGCCCCATGACGTTCAAGGGCCAACGGGAATAGAGTTGATTAACTTTCTTTCTTTTGTGCCCATTGAGTAAAGGGCCCACTAAGGAGAGTTGGATTTGATTGGATTACTCACTCACTCTGATACATAAAATTTTTATTTAATAAATAATTATAATCATAGGGCACTATTTCAGTGAGCACCGGTTTTCATCGGAACTTCGTGCGAATTCTACGACCGACTACCTTATAGATGATCTGAACCGTTCATTTTAATTTACATACTCTAATTAGGTTACGAATAAAAAATCACGCGATTCCGAACGTTTTATTCATGCATTAAATGAGTTCGGATTATCCACAAGCTGACCAGTCGTAGAGTTCACACGAAGCCCAAATGAGAACCGGTTCTCACTCGAATATTTTTCATAATTAAATGCTGTCCTTTTTAATTATTTATATAGTAATCAGTTTAAAACGTTACGCAGGTGCCATCTTAATTATTAATCATTAAGAATATACAGCTCACGGTTTTGTCCATGCATGCATAACGTCTGAGAATTCTCTTCATGGGGAGTACACTCTCTCTAAATTCAGTAACATGTTTTTTTGCGTTACATTAGCCAAACGGGCTACTAAGCATCAGCATTATATTGACCAGGAAAAGGAAATTAAAATAAAGATAAACATCAAAATATATTCTCTATTTCATATCACATGCTTCAAACTAATCAATGCTGATGAAAAGATATTATTAATTACTCAGAAAAAAAAAAAGAAGCTTTATTTCAGGAACATTCCTTGAACTAACCATTAAAGTCAGAGACCTTTTCCGCATGTCATTTTCATATTGTGACTGACTGATTGATTAGTTAATCAAAATCAGCAGTGTGAAATAAGCAAGCGGATGAGGCTCTAGTGGGAATCTGACGAAAAGCAGATTCATTCCATATGGAATCTTTTGTCGGCAAAAAAAAAAAAAAAAATAATCAATGAAAGATCGGAGTGCCATCGGATCGTATATAGATTAGATATTATCTTTATCATATCTGTATACGCACACAATCTTTAAATACGGATACGAATACGAATATTAATGGATGTGAAAAAATGATATTCATATCTGTCGAATATTAACAGATTGAATGCGGATATTAATCGGATATGTAAAAATAGATACGATTAAGGATAAACTAAATGGATATACTTATATTACTTTTTATCTCATCTACAATAATATTAAGTGTGGTACATACTGTGATATTATTGTTACATATCAATACTTTTACCGTATCCATTATTATTCGGCTTCTATGGTAATGGAGTACACGATCCCCGGTGCTAAATGCGACTCGGATGTCACGGTTGATATCGAAATACTCAAAATATCTCGTGCTATTTTTGTAAAAATCGAATACTTTTCACTATTATTTTTTCACGAAATCAAAATATCAAAATCTAATGCCTATTCCATTGAAGAATGGTCTCTTACATACAAATATTATTATCAAGCACCGAACATTCGGATATCGAATCAGATACGAATAAGATATTGCTTTTATCAAATCCGTATTCGCACCTAACTTTCGGATTCGGATACGGATACAAATATTGACAGATGTGAAAAAATAATATCCGTATTCGGATTGGAGACAGATTCGAATGCGGATATCCGTGAATAATCAGCATCCGATGACACGCGAAAGAAAAGTCATCTCGTAGACTAAAACTAAGCATTTTTTAATCCAAAATCTTCGTATGGAATTTATGGATCCCGTGTCGACTGGGCACGCTGACTCCGTGGCTAATTCTTTGATAGCTTTCACACTGGCGTAATGCGTCGGTGTGGGTCCCAGTAAGGGCCCTCTCTGTGTGATAATTATTATGATGTAACTAAAATTTCATTGTTCATACAAAATATTTTTTTAAATAAATTACAGAAAATCTTCCTGTACGATCGTTTTTTTTTTGCTGAATATATTTATACGCTAATAAGATAAGTAAAAATTCCCCAGTGCGATTGGATTCATCTATAAACACCGATATACTGTTGTAGATTTTAGCGAAAAACCTCTTTATTTTATTGGATTTAGTAGAGAACTTTGTTTCTGTCTAAGATTATTTGGGAAAAAAAAAATTTTCTGCGCACAACTTGAGATTTCATACAGAATTACGTACTATCATTTTTGACAATAAAGCGCAGAGGATTTTGTGCTCATTCAGAAAGAACAGGAGTATTTTTTTTTGCAAAGTAATAATAATACAGCGCTTTCTGTAATTTCTCCTTAAATTGATTTCTTATTTCCAAAAAGAGATATATGTATTTCAATCGTCGGCTCAGAAAGTTCACTGTAATCCTGATCGCAGTTTTAAAAATATTTCAGATATTCTCAGTCTAATTAGCATTACGATCATAGTAGTAGTCTTCATAAAACATTGCGATCAGGAAAGCAGTCTTCACAAAAAAAAACTGCGATCATGATAGCAACCCTCACAAAAATACTGCGATCATGGTAGTGCTGACAGAATCTGTGGCAGAGATTCATTTATGTTGCCGCCCTCAACTGACCGTTGAGATACATTTTTCTCTCACAAAAAATCAAAATATAATTTTGGACGGCACATAGTTTCGTTAGCATGTGAGACGAGATGAATTACTGTCATCCTCTCTCTTTTGGATGCAACAATGGAATCTCTTGCATGTGATTTACTATAATTTCAAAAAAGTCAAGCCAAAAAACAAAGGGGAAAAAAATAAGAAGAAGAAGAAAGCTTTCTATCTAAATTTGTCCTTTACCATTTCCAACCCTCTCAAATTGAAATTTACTAGACAAATTTAAGTTCATAACTTTGATAGCCAGCATTTCAACTGTAGAATGAATTGAATCCATTTCTTTAATGAGGTAAAAGCCGTAGCATGAAAATATGTTGCCTCTCTTAAATTGGTGAGGGCAATTTACTTCAGTTCAAATTAGGCAATGTGGGCCACATACTGTATAATTTGGATTGAAATAAGTAATTAAATTGCTCTCACATTTAATGGATATAACAAAAATATCTATTTCAGTTTCTTTCAAAAAATCCTCGTTTGATGGTGAGTCTGAATTGACAAATTTCATGAATTTTATTTGTTTGCATTTCTAGTATATATATGTGACAAGATCGCATAAAAATCAATAGAAACTCTAAATACATTTAAACCTCGCGATAAAATTTATGGTCAATACACGTTTGTCACTAACTTAAAATTAAGCATTTTATTATTTTTAAATAATGTATTAGTCATATTAAACTCCGTTCATTTTAAGCATATATTAAAAGTTACCTAAATCTAATTTAAATCTTAAGAATTCTAGTACGATATTCTCATATAAATCACCGATAAATTATGACTCTCTAGAACTAACATAATCTCCTCTTGCAAATCAAAGTCTCAATTCGATTACAATTCTTATAAGAAGAAAGATCCATATCAAATAAAATTTCAGTTTAATCTTAATAACAAGAGATATTTAACTACTGAAATATATGATTTTAAGAGCATTCACTGATAGATAAATTTCAGAAGCTCATAATCCTATTCAAACTCCTCCTACTTAAGATACAAGAAAACTAAATAAGCAACATAATCCTACATTACAATAATGAATTAAGTTTGCCTCCTTTAACAACTGAAATAACAAGTAATCAAGATTATTCTACCAATGAACAAAGAGTTCTAAGCACACCTCCATCCTACACTACTCCTACTTTCTACTTGTAAAGACTTCTAAGCACACTCCAATCCTATGCCCCGCCTACTTTCTTCTACTAATATTTTGAGTTTTATTTATTAAAAAAAAAAACAAGGAAAATTTCGCTACAATCACCTACTTTTCTTCATAATTTTCTTTAATACATGTTCATCTATATTAGCATAAATTGATTCCTTCCAACCACCACTTCTTTATATATTTTCATTTTCTCTTTTACTCTTCCTCATCACCTTCAACATTGCTCTCCCATCAACCCTGATCCTGACGCAAAGTAATCCGCGGATCGACCTGTCCTATCAGGTCGCCATGGGGGTTGGAAGGGACCAGGAAGCCCCTCCCGAGGGTCTCAGGGGGCGGATCCCCTGGACTAAATTTTTTGGGATCGACCATTTACAGATCACATTTGTTCGTGCTCGCGATGAGTTTTGTTTGTGTTTTGTGATCAATGTGCTTTTTAGATCTTGAAAATATTGTGCATGAATCAATTGTCCGTGAACATGGGGTATGCTGATAATGCGATGCTGATATGAGGACTGCGACTCATGATCACAGTCCTCTGTGAGAACTGCGATTATGATCATAGTCATTTAATAAAAACTAAAAAAAAAAGACATTTTGTGTGAATTGCGATTATGATCGCAGTCCTAATAAAGAGAACTGCAATCATCATCACAGTTCTAATAAATATTCAGAAACATGACATTTTTGTGAGGAATACGTTAACTTATCGCATTCCTAATAAAGAGAACTACGATTATGGTCGCAATCCTATAAAAACTCAAAAATATGACATTTTTGTGAGAACTGCGATAAAAACTCAAAATATATATTAATAAAAAAGACTACAATCATGATCGCAATTCTCAGAAATAAGACATTTTTTGTGAGAACTGCTATCATGGTCGCAGTTATCAGAAATAAGGTATTTTGTGAGGACTGTGATCATGATCACAGTCCTCACAAATAAGTTTTTTCTGTGAGGAATATTGCAATCATGATCGTACTCTTATATATACCATTTCTCTGCATTTTCGAAGTAGTCCGCTTTTTTCAAAGCGATTACTACGGGGCATTTGCGTCTTTCGCCATTGAGGAGTGCTTCTACACTTGACACGTGGGTACACACGTTGGTTTAAAAACGAAGGTGACAGAATCAAATAAAATTATGAAGTTAAGTTTTTTTTTCTAATTACGATATGACATAGGAAGGCTGTAGCGAAATCCCCCAAAAACAAAAGCCAATAGGAGTTAGGCCTTTGCTAAAGATTGACTTGTCAAACATCCAAGAATCCCGCTTGATAAGGCAAGTTGCAAAAAAAAAAAAAAAATCCCTTTCTCCATTTCCCCTTATGTAATGTTACACCCTGTTCTCGGAATATGTACCAAGATGTGTTCTGATTTTTTGATTGTATTTTTTTCATATTTATTTTTATTTTGTGATTACTTCTATTATTAGTTCGTATCAGATCTAGATTTTCAGATTGAGAGCCACCCCTAGTCTGAACCAGGGACTCGATACAAGTGTACAACTTGATTTAATCTTTCTAATAGTCAGATTTGACTGATTTCAGTTTCAAACATTATTTTTTAATATTTTAGATTTTTCATGATTTTCTGAAAATTTTCAAAATTATTCTGCAAAATCTTCAAAACCGGTATCGACCAGTGCCGCCAATCGATTCTCAGATTTTTAATTTACAAACGAAATTAAATTTCTAAAAATTATTTTCTCATTGTTTCTCAGGATCATATTTTATATCTTAACGTATTTTAGAGATTTTTTGAATTTATTAAAATTCGACTGGATTTGGTGTCGACTAGTGCCGTTGGTTGATTCCATGATTTTTAATTATAAAATAGGATTGAATTTCTCGTATCCAATTTCATCATATAACTTAATATAATATTTTTTATTTTTGAGAATTTTTGAGGATCTTTCTGAATTACTTTATTTTTTAACATTTCCGGTGTTTTCAGTATTTTCTTAGATCCGGAGTTAATACCAGGATATTTTTATTTTTTCTTTTTCTTTTTTCTCCTCCGCTTTCTTTCTTTCTTTTTTTTTTTTTTTTTTTTGTTTTCCTTTGCCTTTTTCCCCTTCACACAAAAAACCCTAAAATATCTTCTCCTTCCCATTTTATTTCCCTTCTTCTTTCTCTTTTCTTTTTCCTTTCTTTCTTCTTCCCCAGCCAGTGGTTGACGCCAGCCCCTCCATTGTCTCTTTCAAATTCTCTCCCCCCCACAAATCTCTCTCCCTCTCCTCTAATTTCCTTTCCTCACATCACACATTCTCTCTCTCACTCTTTCTCATACTCTCTCCCAATCTTTCTCGTCCTGCTTCAAGATCTGATGATCGCCTCCAGATCCGCCCACTCCACCGCTGGTGACTCCCTCTCCGGCCTCCTCCTAGGTCGGCCACCTCCCTCCAGGTCACCACCAACCCCAATTTCTTCACCATCTCCTCCATCATCACTTTTCACCGCAATTCTCCACCATTTTCCTCTTCAATTCACTATCCCACCACAACCAACCACCCAATCCATCACCATAACTTCCTCCTCCCACCTCCATCTCCCTCCTTCCCAAATTTTACCACCAATTACTACCTTCATCATCTCCAACCACCACCTAAAACTCCTAACACCACCTTACTCCTCTCCCTTCTCTTTAGTTTAGCCGACAGCCTCCTCTCGTGGCCAGCGGCCTCCTCCGGTGGCCAGCGCGTTGCCATGGTCGGTCATGCCCTGGCCGTGAACCTCATAGCCCAGCTAGCCTGGGCCCATGGCCAGGCCACTGGTCGTGGCCTAACTCTTTCCTTTTCTTTTATTTCTCTCTCCACTCTCTTAATTTCTCTCTCTTGATTTCCCTCCTTCCCGCCTCTCTCTAATCTGTACATATATTTGTTCACGTATTTCTGTTATTTCGAGATTTCATGGTGTTTTCTGAAGATTATTAGGCAAGTGTTCTCACATTATTTCTGTGTTTTCCTATTTCGACGGGTTGATATGTAATTTTAGGGATTTGTGTAGTTGTGTATTTGTATTTCCTAGATTGCATTTGTATTTATGTAACACTCTGATCTTGCGAGTACAGAGGCGTTACTGCGATGAATATACACAGATTAGAAATATCCTCACATATATACGCTAAGTATCAGTAAAGGCAAGAATCAGAGTACAAAAGTACGTGGTACATTATACATTCTAACATATGAGTACAAATACAAAGTTATCACAGGATGTGATACAATATTACAAGAATATTACATCACTGATAGGTGCAAATGCGAGAATACAAAGCGATACAAATATGACAGTACAAAGATGCTCACGAGTGACAAAAGAAAAACTCAAGAGACGAGCACGAGGGTCTGGAAGAAAAGGACTCTTAACGATCTGCCGGAGATCCATGCTTTCATTGCGCCATTCTGGTCAGCAACCTGGAGCATTCACAAGCTCCAAGTTCCAAAACTTAGATATGCAGATTCAGGGGAGTCAGAACTCCCCAACGAGTGGTGAGGCAAGAGCCAAGTGGCGTGCATAAGTAGGCAGGAGTGTATCGATAAATCTGAATCATAAGCATGCATTAAAAACTATGTCGTGGGCACTGACATGCAAGAACAGACAAGAAGGCAATAAGTAAAGTGATATGGCAAAACCTGTTATACAAGCACAAATTACAGATTCGTGAGATTAATACGTCAAAAGAATAATCCAAATAAGGAATATATATACCGTATACCTCACGTCATCATATCCTGAGTTCATATAACTTGAGTTGTCTCCTAAACTACGAAAATATCATAAAACTGATTAAAAAATGATAAAATCGATAATACCGAATACAGGCAAAACCAGCTATACAAACCCACGTTACGGCTTCATGAGACAAGTACATTAAAGGAATAATCCAAACAAGCAAAACAACACAATGAATTGTTAATGAGCATCTTATTACTATTACTCGTACGACCCATATATTTAGGTATGTGTCCTGGTGTATATCTCAACACACATACATCAATATATGAGCAAATCGAGGTTTGTTATTGGAAACTGATGAAGAACTCATGGATCATATTTACAGTGGGTCCCGCCTCCGCCTGGGACTGCAGCTCAGGATATCAGGTTACTACTTTTGGGGTCTTATCATTACGCACCCACACGACACTTCAACATATAATTCTTACTTCCAAGGACTTATCATTACGTGCCCCACACGATACTTCATTGATGACCACCATTATAAATATGACATCATACCGATATCCATCAGTTTTCCCCGACCCGATATAAGTTATCCTTTTTATAGTTTATTAAATAATTATCAGATTACAGGAATGAGCAGGAGCATGTCAGGAGTTTCATGAGTACTAATATATATATATATATATATATATATATATATATATATATATATATATATATATATATATATATATATATATATATATATATATATATATATATATATATATATATAAGGATATCAGGTCATCATTCCCATAAGTCATAATTATAAGAGTCAAGTATCAAGCATGGCAAGTGTCAGGTGATCATATATCAGATGTCAGGTAATATCTGATAGGTGTTAAATAATAATAGGCCGGTGCAACAAGCAGGTATTAGGCAATAACATGCAGGTGAAAGCACGCCAAGCGATAATATAACAAATAACATCTATCGAACAATACGAAATAGAAAAATGGTACCTATACAGAAGATCATACGAATCCCGAAAAACATTCAGTTTTAAAAAATAGTTTAAGTAAAGATTTCAAACTCTTCACAACTGTCAAATAAAAGAGTTAATCCAATTATTGAGTAGGCAAGCGAGTAAGCAAGCAAGCGAACATTCAAGCGAAGCTAAACAAACTGGGACAAGATCAACGAACAGAGTTTAATCACTAAAGCACCCGGTGGAACTCAGGGACAACTGGGCTTAAGATGCGAGTTTAAAATCCGTAGACTCTGGTCTAGACGTGTTTAGTGATAAAATGCTAAGCGATGAGGCTGCCTTTCCAGGTGTAGCTAGAAAGTCCAGAGGACTTTGATAAGCCTCGGAGAGGTTAAACTTAGAGGCTGTAGTAAAACTGCAGAGTAGTTAAGCCCGAAGGCTGGGCCCAAAGGTAAGAGTACCTGCACAAGCGTTAGTATTAAACAACACACATATATAATATCATCTATACTATTACATGCATGAGTCCACAGAATATATATACATCACACAAGTACTAAAATACATGTCCGAAAATACAATACAAAGTCTCAGAAAATATAATAATATCCTAAAAAGCGAGAACACTCGCCTAAATCAACGGGAACGCTGAGAAATCTCTTATCTCTGAATAATCAACGCGCGTACGCATTCAAGTATTAATATATATATATATATATATATATATATATATATATATATATATATATATATATATATATATATAGAGAGAGAGAGAGAGAGAGAGAGAGAGAGAAAGAGAGAGAGGAGAAAGAAATCAAGAGAGAGAGAAAGAAAATTAGAGGGGAAAGAAAGAAAGAAAGAACAAGACGTGAAAGAAAAGGGCAGGCCACGGTCTGGCTCACGGCCAGGGGAGCGAAAGCATTAGGAGAGATAGGAAGAGTTAGAGATAGAGAAAGGGCGAGAGAGGAAAGAGAGAGTGGAAGTAAGACAGAGAGAGGGCGAGAGAGGAAAGAGAGACAAGGAGTAAAGAACAGAGAAGTAAGAAAGAAGGAAGGAAAAGAAAGAAAGAAGAAAGGAAAGAAAAAAGGGGAGAGAAAGATGGCCGGCCTGGCCGGGCGGCACCGACGGCGAGGAGACGCACCGCAGGGCTGGGGCGGTGGCCTAGTGGAGGGCGCACATGGAGTTGGCGGAGGAAGAGTAGGAGGGATAATGGTGCAAGTATAGTGTAATTGGGTGGAGTTCGGGTTGCTTGAAGCGTCGTTCAGAAGCCAAAGAATGGCTATAATGGGAGAGTCGCTGGAGGAGAAGGTATGGTGAAGGTGGTGGTGGTCGTGGTGGTGGGGGTGGAGATGGTGGAGAAGTGGTGGTTATGGGTGTTGGGTTTAAATGAAGAAGAAGAAGGAGGTGGTGGTGATGGTTTGTGTAGATGGATTTGGAGTTGGAGAGAGTAGAAGAGTTGGCATTGGCCAGAGAGGGTGGCTCACCAGCCTAGGTCACTGGCCAACGGCACGGCTGCTGCCGTTGGTTGGATGAAAAAAGGAGGAAAAGAAATGAAAGAGGAAGAAATATAGACACACACGCGCGCGCGCATATGTACTTATAGGGGTGTGGGGTTATATAAGAATGAGATTCATGTCTTATTAAACTATACCCACGTCTGGCTATGAAGCTCAGACGCGGAGGTCAGATCCGCGTCTCAGATGGCTGTAGCTCCGCGTTTGTAGAGGAGAGAGAGAATGAGTGCAGATGTGAGTGATGGTGATTGGTTTAGAGAGGAATTAAATACGAGAGAGATAAGAGGAGATGATCCTCGCATTTAAGAGTAGGGGATAAGGTCCACGTCAGCTGATATAAGCCTTGCGTCAGGTGAATGGGGAGGGCTCCATGTTAGGGAGCCCCGCGTTGGGCTGAGGAGAGAGAAAGTGATTGGGGATATTTATGTGTAGTGGAGGAATTTTGAGAAAAATTTTAAAGAAAAGAAAAGAAAAAGAGGAGGGAATTATGAGTGGAGGAAAAATTAAAAAAATAGAAAAAATAAAATAAAATATCTGGATAAAATTCCGGAATCTGGGAAAATACCAAAAACTTCGAAAAAGCCTGAAAACTGAAGTAACTCAGAACGATCCCCAAAAATTCTCAAAAATTAAAAATATTATATTAAGACATATTGTGAAATCAGATTTTAAAAATTCACTCCCATTTTCAAATTAAAAATTTTGAAATTTAATGGCGATACTAGTCGACACCAAATCCGGCCGAATTTCAATAAATTCAGATAAATCCCCAAAATGCGTTTAGATAGAAAATATAATTTTAAAAAATAATATGAAAATAGTTTCTATAAATTTAAATTCTTTATAAATTAAAAATCCGAGAATCGATCGACAGCACCGGTCGGATTCCAGTTTTAAAGATTTTGCAATTTAATTCAAAAAATTTTCAGAAAATCATGAAAAATCTAAAATATTAGAAAATGATGTTTGAAACTAAAATAGATCAAATCTGACTATCAAAAAGGTCAAATCAATCAATAAACTGATATCGATCAAATCTAACTATCAAAAAACTTTTAGGCTCGGGCTAATTCTGAATCTAGGAATCCGGATCCAAATACCAAAGAGTGATATAATAATCATAAAACAAAATTAAATATGAGACAAAATTAAAAGAAAATACTCAGAAAATAGAATATGTATCTAAGTACGTATTCTGGGAACGAGCTGTTACAATTTCTATGGACTGTGTGCATGTATCTTTATGCGGCCGAGTGCCTAGGATTGTATATATAGTAGTTCTGTGACGAATCCTTATTGTAGTGTAGTTCAATACCTGTACGTATACACTGAATGTGTTATTTCTTTATTACCATGCGTGGCTGACCCTTTTTGGTCGTTTAGCTTTCGGGCTCTCTATTTAACCTCCAGGATACGTTTAGCCTCCAAACTCGCTACACTCCGCCTCCGGGCTTCACCATTCTGCGGATAGTCTAGTCATTATCTGTTTATATGAGTGTGTTTGGTACTAACACTTCTGCAGGTACAATTCACTTCCCGGGCTACCCAATAGGCAATGTGCCTTGTACCCTTTAGGTTTCATTGTAGCTGCAGAGAATTACGCTTAGACCAATCCCGGTCTCTTAAAACTGTCTCTTATTTAGGGCCCAGTGTTGTTAATTATTATTTATCATGTTTACATATGTGCTCATGTGATACTAATATTTTATGCAGATACCTATTTAACCTTCTAGCCCTATTAGCCTTCGGGCTCTTCATGCTCTGCCTGCTAGGCGAGCATAGCGCCCAGTACTTTACCGCTAACTCTGTTCGAGCATAGTTATGTCGTGAGCACGGCTTCACCATGTATGTTAGCACATCGTTCATACGCTCGCTCCGCCATAAGTGTTAAGCTGCGCTGCGAGTAGTAACCACACCGAACGTGATAACATATAGCACTTTACGCTAGTTTCGCTCCAACCTTACTTAGTTCCGCTTGATTGTTCGCTTTATTACATAATTATTATTATTGTTATCTACCTAGATATGCTTCCGCTTTACTTAACCTCGCATAGCTATATAAATAGTGTAATCTATTAATATTAGAATTATGGTTGTGAAGAGTTTGAAATCCATACTTATACTGTTTTTCAAAAACTGTATTATTTTTCAGTGATCGTACTGATCTCTTGTATCGGTATCATTTTTCAGTATTGAGTTATGCGAACATTAATATCTGCTGTGCAATTACTTGACATGCTTTCACTTGATATGTTAACACTTATCGTGCTTTCACCTGACTTCTGCGTGTTATCACTGACTCATGATTATCATGTTATGGAAATGTAATAACTGATATCCTGATATACTCATGTATTCATGTTACACATGTACACATGTACTCTTATTACTCTTATACTCCTGTACTCATGTTATTCTTGTACTGCCTGTCATGCTCTTACTATTCCTGTAAATTGATAATTACAATAATCTATAAAAGAACAAATTACATTGGGTCGGGAGAAACCGATGGATATCAATACGTGTTCGCGTTTACAGTGATATTAGGTATGTTGTACAAACAAAACTTTCGGTTCTATCTAAGGGCCTCCAGGTGTTTCGAGGGGTGTGCTGACACCCAATCTCTTGTTGCATTTCTGAATGAGCATACAATAAAACCCTCCTCTATTACATCTTGTGGCCGATTCTGTACACCAGATGAAACAACCTGGACCGTGGTCCCGAGCATGCACGGGACCTACTATAAACATTGTTCATTTATACCCCCGTCGATTTTCAATAACAATCTCATCTTATTCATATTTAGATGTATGTGTGTTGGACGCTAGGGCACATACCTGATATATGGGTAGGACGAGTAGTAATAATAGAACACTAATTAATAATTGATCTTATTATTTTGCAATTCGGGTTGTATGAACTCAGATTACGGTGACATGAGATACAAGGTATATATATGAGGGTTTCCTTATTTGAATTATTCCTTCGACGTACTAGTATCATAAAATCGTGAACTGAGTTTGTACAACTGATTTTACTCGTATTCGATTTTATCAGTCTAGTCGAATCGGTTTCATGCTATTTTCTTAGTTTAGGAGACAACTCGGTTGAATGAACTTAGGCCATGGTAACGTGAGGTATATAATATATATATGAGAGTTTTCTTGTTTGAATTATTCCTTCGATGTACTAATATCAACGATCTATAATTTGAGTTTATACAACTGATTTTGCCACATTTATTTTTCTTGATGCCTCTTTGCCTACTCGTGTATGTCTATGCTCACGACACAATTTTTAATACATGTTTTTCGATTCGAACTTATCGATACACATGTGATTGTCTATGCACGCCAACTGGCACTCATCTTACCACTCGTTGGCAGTTTTCTGACTTCTCTGGTCCTGCATGTCCAGATCCTGAAGCTTAGACCGTAGTGGACTTTTTGTTAGTGTGGCGCAGCGGTAGCGTAGTGGATCAGCGGTTGACCGTCTAGAGTTTTTTTTTCCTTCCAGGCCCCTTGCTCGGTTCTCGAGTTTTCTTTCTGTTACTCGTGGGCTTCTTTTATACTGTTCATACTTGTATATATCTTTATATTCTTACTTTTGCGCCTCCGGGTGATGTAATATGTTTGTAATATTATGTCACATCCTGTGATAATTTTGTAATTTTACTCTTTTGTTGGAATGTATAATGCACCATATACTTTCGTACTCTGATTCCTTTATGTACTGATGCTTAGCGTATATATGTGAGGGTATTTCCGCCTTGCGTATATACGTCGCAGTAACGTCTCTGACCAGCGAGATCGGGGCGTTACACGTAACTGTTATCATAATCAGTCTCTATCAACAAAATAATCCAAATACTTATTTAATTTAGGACATTTTTTTAAAAAACCCTATTTAATAAATAATTCTAAAAACCGATCTCCGTCTAAGCTTATTCTAAAAAAATTGATCTCTAACATGTCATGTCGGCGGCAAGGCAGTTTGCCGCACCAGTGGCGCCTTCGCATGTTGGGGTCATTTTATGGTTCCTCCGGGATTGCCAACCCTGGACGAAGCAAAAATTTTCCTGTGTATTGTCTTGTCCGGGTTGGCAACCCCGAACAAAAAAAAAAAACTTCAATTTTTTTCCATTTCCCTCCCCCTTTCTTCTCCTCTATCCCTCTCTCCTCCTCTAAGGCACCCACCGATCACGCTGTCGTCGACGAGGCCGTTGCCGACGGCGGAGATGGCAAGCAACTCATCGACGACGGCGACGACGGCAAGCAACCCAACTAGGGATATTTTTGGGTTGTTGGGCTACTGCTGTTAGGCTGCGACGGCGAGTGGCGACGAGGGCTGCTTGTTGTCACCCTCCTCGCCCTCGCATCCCAGCAGCGACAACAGCAGGGCTACTCGTCGTGGTCGCCACCGTTTTCGCTGCAGGTTTCGTCGTTGCCGGCCTCGTTGGCGACGGTGTGCCTGGCGGCTATCTTAGAGGAGGGGAGACGAAGAAAGGAGTAGGGAGCGAGGAGAGAGGGAAATGAAAAAAAAATAAGTTTTTTTGTTTGGGGTTTGCAACACTAGACAAAGCAAAATTTAAAAAAAATAATAATTATGGCCTTCTCTAGGGTTGTCAACCTCGAAAAAAGCAAAATTTAAAAAAATTATATTTCTTTGTGGGGTTGCCAACCGCGGACAAAGCAATACACAAGCAAAAAAAAAGCTTCGTCCGGGATTGTCAACCTCGGATGAAGCAAATATCACTTCTTGGCAAGCGCAGCGCCACGCTTGTGGGGCGAACCGCTTCGTCGCCGTCTTGACACGTGAGAGAGCGATTTTTGAAATAAGTTTGGAGAAATCGGTTTTTAAATTATTTATTAATTAAAGTTTTTTTTTATAAAATAAACTTTAATTTATTAAGAACCATAATGATATTACGATTCTGATCCCAAAAAATTCTCTATATAAACCCAAGTCCAGGACCCATCCTTCTCAATTCTCAAACCCTCTCTCTCTAAAAAAAAGGAGAGAAAAAAATCTCGGAATTATCCCGATGGACACCGAGGCGGCGAGCGGCCGCGGGGGGCGGCTGAACTCATGGAGGAGGGTGAGGAGATGGCGGAGCGGTCGCAGATGACGCACCGACGGCGGAGATCGAAGGAGGCGTACGACGACGAGATCGACGGCGGCGATTCGGAGATGGACGGTGCGATCTCGATCGAGAAGGTGTTCGAGGGGCAGCAGGTGCCGTCGTGGCGGCGGCAGCTGACGTTCAGGGCGTTCGTGGTGAGCTTCTTCCTGTCGGTAATGTTCAGCGTCATCGTGATGAAGCTGAACCTGACGACGGGGATCATACCGTCGCTCAACGTGTCGGCGGGGCTGCTAGGGTTTTTCTTCGTGAAGACGTGGACGAAGGGGCTCGAGCAGTTTGGCTTCCTGAAGCAGCCCTTCACCAGGCAGGAGAACACAGTGATCCAGACCTGCGTTGTGGCCTCCTATGGCATCGCCTTCAGCGGTAAAGTTACCGCCTTTGCTCCTCTTTTTTTAATATTTTTTTCCTTTTGGTTTGGGGTTTTGGTTCGTCGATTGTAGGTGTAGTTTGATGTGCTTGCTTGTCTTTTCATGTCTCTTCCATTTTTTTTCTCGTCAAAAGATTAAACTTTTATCACAAACAAACAAGGAACCAATAGGAATAAGGGATCAAAAAGTCCCTTTTTTGTTTTTTTGGCAATATTAAAAAAAAATCTCATTTTTGAATTTAATTTTATAAAAAACCTATTTGAAATTTAATAATAAGAATAAAATTCTAACATGCCACGCAGATGTTGAGCGGTTTCGCATCCCCTGCATCGCGCTAGGCGATACAAAGTAGTAATTTTTTAGTTTGAATTTGATGGATCGGGAATAAATTAGAACCTAAATTAAAAACAATTTTAGGTCTGGTTTGTCAAAATCGGACTTAAAATTAGATGAATTTTATCATCTTGAAATTGTAATAATTTTAAGTCTGAGTTAATCAAAACCTAACCTAAAATTAAATGAAGTCTATTTTCTCTTTTAAGTGTATCGTATACTGCTCTTTTTTATTAGTAATAGGTGACAACACAAGCCACTAAGGTCACGAATAAGGAATAAGGTTCTCCTGGATAAGGACAAATGAGAATATAGATCGTGAAGGTGCAAGTGGAGACGGCCGGCCAATATTCTGAACATGAAGCAGCCTTAGAGCACAAGGATGCAACATCTAGTGGAGCTAGCACGCCTAGCGGTCTCATACACATAATTTTAGGTTCAGATTTAGTGAATCTGAATTTAAAATTGTCAAATTTTTATGTCTGAATTTCACAAAGTCGATAATTTCAGGTCTGGGTTCATCAAAATCGAAACTTAAATTATCTTAAATTTATGCTCTAGTTTATGTTCAGGTTAAATTGCTATCTCGCGTCACCCAACTCCACACAGGCAAGGGAAAACCGCTCAACGCCCGTGTGATGCCATGTGACTTGTCTGAGGTCATTTTTTATATTAAAATTTCAAAAAGGTCTTTTCTTGAAATTAAATTCAATAGGAGGATTTTTTTAAAAAAAAATCGCCCTTTTCTTGTTTGCGGTGATATGCAAATTTTATTTTCCTCCCAGTGACATATTTTTGTTTTAAGATTGGGTCACGGGACGGTGACATATTTTTTTTTATCTCTTTGTTTTAAGATTGGGTCACGGGAGATCTTGGTTCAAAAGAAGAAAAATAAACCCTAAACCTTTAAACGAAAATATAAGAAAATTTTTAATTTGTTTTAAAACTCCTTGTTAAGCTGAGATGTTTTGATGCTATTTTTTTTTAATTGAAAGTATTTTTTCAAAATTATAGAGAATTTTTACAGCTTAGTGATAATGATAGAAAACATAGAGAACTTTTAAAAAAAAAAAAGGGTATTTGTTAAATTGAGATTCTATTATTTTTCTTTAAAAAATTGAGACCAGTTCCTTTTAAGATTTAAGAGAATTTATAATGATAAAAGATATAACTTTTAAAAAAGTAATACTGAGATGCTATTCTTTTTTTAAACTGAAACCAATTCTTTAAAAAAATAAAATTCAAGCAAAGTTACTTTTTAAGTTTAAAGCGATTTTCCTTTTTAACTTGACCAAAAGCAACTATGATAAGTTTATTTATCGATTCTTTTTGCCTATTTGGTTGTAATAGTGAAGATGAATAAGTAACTCAATAGAATTTTTTGGCCCCCTTGGATAGTATATTTATTATTTTTAGATCCTGTAAAACCAATAGAAGATCCCATGATATATTATAATGTCAATACGTACATACTAATCAACAACGTAGAGTACAATTTTATCTGGCCACTGAGTTCAGTGGTGACAGATGGGATTGGGCAATCTATGGTTCAAGACTGGACTTTGGTTTTTGTTAAAAAGAAATAAAAAAGACATAAATAATGAAAAAAATTTTACTTGATATGTTTTTGTGCATATAAACCCTAAATGTGGTGTCAACTTCGAAAAGATTAAACCTTTTTTAATTGTTATTTTTAAACTAACTATGCCCCAAGTCCAAAATATAGGTTTATTTACTACTTAATCTGTAGTCAGATAGATATAATCTACAATTCTCTTTTCTTTTTTTAGGGAAATCTACAATTCTGTTTTTTGTTGGTTTTTTTGGTCCATTTGGAGAGTGGGGAGATGGCTCTTTTCACCGTGGTCCAATTTTCTTTGCTGCGTCAGCTCAATTATATCCCTTTACACATCAATTGGATTGGACTGAGCCCACCAAGAGTGGCACGCTTGCCTAGGCTTTTGTGGTCCTCTAAGGCCGTTTTGTTTCATAAATCAAAAACGAGATTTCTGAGTGAGTCATTGTCGCTCAGAATTCTCAACAAACTCTAATTTGGAATTGTAGCTACAATGTCAAATTTACTCAATTTTTTGCTTTGACGCGATGATGATTTATGATAGAGAGCCACTTAGATTTTTTGGCGGGCTTCTGCAATGATGATGTTTTTTTCTTGAGGCCGAATCGAACGGGAAAAAAAAATGGCATGGCTGGAGGTTGTCAACAGTAGAAATCTGGTGTCAAATAAGACCAAACAAACATGCCCTTAGCTGCTCAACTATTGGGTACAATTTCTGATTTTTTTTTCTTTCTGATAATTCAATATTCTTCTGTTCACAACTCCAAAATAATTTCTTTAATAGCACAGAGGCAATTTGTCAGAAGTAGATAAAAACTCAATTGTTCTAGTATTTTAAAAGAATCTAATTAGAAAAATCTAATTGGTTAAGAGAAGAAGATGAGGATAACAAGGAAATTTTAAGGGATCGGAATGAAGTGATTATTTGGCAATTTAATTAATATTTATTTTGGAGAAAGTATTTATTCATGTGGTTCTTCATGAATTCTTTTTATACAACTTTAGTAATCAAAAGCATACTGGAGAGAGTGATTGACAAATGCTTTTCTTCGAGTGATTATTATTACAAGAATAATAGTCAAGAACTAGGCCATACTATGACAAAAGGTCTGTTAGACATTGCTATCACCTCTCATAAGTTCTGGAATCATATTGGTAGACCTTGCTCTCAGAGTCTTGATCTCAGAGTTGAGTCTTTTTTGAGGATTTGCAAGTTTGATGCTAGTTTATTGCTTTCTGGGTGAAGATATATCTGTGGCTAGATGAAGTTTGATGTAGACATGTAGTCTTATCCTTGAGCTTGCTGAGTTTTTGAACCTTGTTACCACACATTTGGTTGCAAAATTACTGCACATGATGGGACAAGCCAGCTATTTGTATTCTCTAGGACCATGACTCTTTAGAGAAAGAAGAGAAACAAAATTATCATACCAGATGTCTAAAGAATTTAACACTAGAAAGGATTTTCATACCTGGAAATTGATTAAGATGTGGAAATTTTGTTATTTCCATTTATACAAATGGTCATATGTTCTCAACAAATATTGAACAGACATCATTCTAAACAAATCCAGCAAATAGCATCAATTTCAAATATCTAAGTATTTCTTAAAAATTAAGTGGTGATAATTTTAAGTAATTGATGTTCTTGAAATATTTCATCTTTTTAGTTTCATTCTTCATTTTTGAGGAAAAGAGAGTGCTATCTAGTTCATGACAGCCACCAATTGGCTGTTTGTGAATTGTGTTTGATAGTCAAGCACTGTTTGATTTAAGAAGTTTGACGATCTGGAGAATTTTGTCAGTTGCATGAAATTTATCCGCATTTACAATTTTGCTCTTGTAATTGCACATAGATGAGTTCTAGGATTGTAATAGAAGTGAACATGAGTCTTTATAGAAAAAGGATGACCAGCACATTTCTATGTTTTCCTTCTGTGTTGTTTTGTTTCAACGTTCCTTCACAGGCGGCTTTGGCAGCTATCTTTTTGGCATGAGCGAAACGATTGCCAAACAATCAACAGACGCAAACACTGCCCAGAACATCAAGAACCCGCAGCTCGGATGGATGATTGGTTTTCTGTTCGTTGTCAGTTTTCTTGGACTCTTCTCTCTGGTGCCCCTCAGAAAGGTAATTCTTCAATTTTGTATTGACCGAGAAAAATTCAATCCTTTTTTCATGAATTCTAGTTACCTATTCATGAATTTTACCATTGTGAACTTGTTACAGATTATGATCATTGACTACAAACTGATCTACCCAAGTGGCACTGCAACTGCTCACCTTATCAATGGCTTTCACACACCTCAGGGTGCCAAGCTCGCAAAGAAACAAGTGAAAACACTGGGCAAGTTCTTTGTCTACGCCTTCTTGTGGGGGTTCTTTCAGTGGTTCTACACCTCTGGTGATGACTGTGGGTTTACAGCCTTCCCTACGTTGGGTCTCGAAGCTTATAAGAACAAGTAATATTTGCAAAACACAAACCTTTTTTTTTTGTCATGTGAAAGCCTTTTTTTCGGTCATGATATTAATATCACATTCCCATCTTTTGCCACAGGTTCTATTTTGATTTTTCAGCAACTTATGTTGGAGTTGGAATGATTTGTCCATACCTTGTGAACATATCTGTCCTTTTGGGAGGAGTAATTTCATGGGGGCTCATGTGGCCTCTCATAGGCAATCAGAAGGGATATTGGTACTCAGCAAGTCTCTCAGACTCTAGTCTTCATGGCTTGCAGGGCTACAGGGTGGGTTAACAAACTCAAATTCTCCCTCACATTTCACCATATGTATTTGTCTTCTATATTCATTACCTTTCTGTTACTTTCCCTCCAGGTCTTCATAGGGATTGCAATGATTCTCGGTGATGGCCTATACAATTTCTTCAAGGTCTTGGGTCGAACCATTGTTGCTTTAACTGCTCAGATACGGAGCAAAGGCGCGGGTACTCTTCCTGTCTCAGATGACAGCCAACCTGCTGCTATCCCTGAAGCCGTCTCCTTTGATGACAAGCGTCGCGCTGAGTTCTTCCTCAAAGATCAGATCCCAACCCGCTTGCATGTTTAGGTTATGTTGCTGTTGCTGTCGTCTCCATTGTCACTCTGCCCCACATTTTCCCTCAGCTCAAATGGTACTACGTCCTTGTTGCCTACGTACTTGCACCAGTTCTTGCCTTCTGCAACGCGTATGGCTGCGGTCTCACAGATTGGTCTCTTGCTTCAACCTATGGAAAGCTTGCAATCTTCACCATTGGAGCTTGGGCAGGAGCCAACCATGGTGGTGTTATTGCAGGCCTTGCTGCCTGTGGTGTCATGATGAGCATCGTGTCAACTGCTTCAGACCTTATGCAGGACTTCAAGACTGGCTATCTCACCCTGGCCTCCCCAAGGTCTATGTTCATTAGTCAAGTGATTGGAACCGCGATGGGCTGTGTGATTGCCCCATGTGTCTTCTGGCTCTTCCTCAAGGCTTTCGGGGACCTAGGCCAGCCCGGGAGCGAGTACCCAGCCCCCTATGCCCTGGTTTACAGAAACATGGCAATTCTTGGAGTTGAAGGCTTTGGCTCGCTGCCAAAGCACTGCCTCACTCTCTGCTACATCTTTTTCGCCCTCGCGATTGCCATCAATTTGGTGAGGGATCTTTCACCCAAGAAGGTGGCGAGGTTCATACCACTACCGATGGCAATGGCGATTCCTTTCTACTTGGGATCATACTTTGCAATCGATATGTGCGTGGGGAGCTTGATACTCTTTGTATGGGAGAAGATTAACAAGGAGAAAGCTGACGCCTTTGCCGCTGCAGTGGCCTCTGGTTTGATATGTGGGGATGGTATATGGACTCTGCCTCAGTCAGTTCTTGCTCTCGCCAAGGTGAAGCCGCCAATTTGCATGAAGTTCTTGAAGAGGAGGACAAACGAGAAAGTAGATGATTTCCTCTCAACCTTGTCATCATAGTCTCCGCCAAGAGAATCGAGTATGGACTATGGATTCAGTCGAACCTTTTACTGTTTTTGCTTTGTTTTTCTTTTAGACATGGAAAGTGCAGGTAGAGTTTAGAGAGATGTTAATACTTGGTGGGTGTTTATTTTTTTCCTTAGTTTTTTAAACTTTTTTTTTTTTTTTTTATGTTTCAACTTGTAATATATTGCAGTGTCCCAGATCTTGTTCTAATAAGAAACTACGAATTCTTCTGGCAAATTTTTTTATGGCCTTTTACTAGTGTAACTCGTTTGATCATAGCAGGGCTCTTCTTGTGGGACGGGGCTAGTTTTTTTTCTTTAAATTTTCTTAGGTGGTCAACCGATCGGCTTCTGGGGTACCTTATATATATATATATGTGAATATTGGTCCCCGGTAGTTTTTATCGCTTGATTTAGCAATGAAACTGTCAGTAATTTTATTATTCCCTGTCAAGTGTCAACTGACAAGATTTCAGTATTCATTCATTTAGCAGACTATATATTTCAGGGTATTGAGTCCATTGAGACAAAGTAAGCAGGTATGCAGTTGATTGTGTACTGCTGATTTTGGTTTCCAGGGATTTGTATCTGACTCCATTATTATGTTTAATCACTGCATTGCAAACACGCTCGCTGTTGACGATCAAACAACATAGGAACACCAAGTCGAAAACTCAGCAGCGGAAGCGTAGAAGATCTACTACTAATAAGTAATCATCATACAACCAAAAAAACACAAGATTTAAAGTGGTTCGACAATGTGCCTACGTCTATGGGGAGGAGGGGAGAAATATTTATTGGAAAATAAATACAAGAGTTACAATGAGATCTCTCTCGCAACTCTCAATGGTGGAATTCTAAAATTTCTATTAGATAAAGAAGAAGAAGAAGGTTTATTTGTGCAAAGACAAAATACAATTAACTATGTTCTTGATTGTCTATATATACACATATTGGTCACATGTTTACACTGATTTAGGAGACACAATAGGAAAATATTGACCGAGAGAAAGAATAGGAAAACATTGACTGAGAGAAAGAATGAGAAACACATAATGCATGAATCCATGAGTCCCATGTGTTCCTATAATCATGGAAAGATTTTAGGATCTGGTTGATTTCATGAGGGATGTCTTTCACATGTATCACATGTTTCACATGAGTCACGTGTTGTCATTGATATTTCTAACACCCCCCGCAAGCGAAGCGAGTTCGAAAGAACCGAGAGCTTATTCTTCAGCCTAGAAAATCTTAATGAGCTTAAAGGCTTAGTAAGGATGTCTGCTAGTTGGTCTTTAGTGCTGACAAACCGAATATCCAGGACTCCATTGGCGACACAGTCCCTCACAAAATGAATGTCGATCTCAACATGTTTGGAGTGAGAGTGACGAATAGGATAGATCGAGAGATATGTTGCACCGAGATTGTCACAGAGAACTATCGAGGAGATTACGGAACTCCAAGCTCACGAAGTAATGACTACAGTCAAACCACCTCTGCTGCAGCATTGGCCACGCCCCTATACTCTGCCTCAGTGCTAGATCGTGCCATAGTGCACTGCTTCTTCGAGCTCCAAGAAATGAGATTTGTACCAAGAAAGACACAATAGCCACTGGTAGATTTTCGATCATTGATCGACCCTGCCAAATCTGCATTGGTGTAAGCAGTAAGCTGTACAGAAGAATGACGAGAGAGAAAAATGTCATGTTAAATGGTAGATTTGAGGTAACGGAGGATCTGTTTTACAGCGCTCTAATGCTCATCAATTAGAGCTTACATGAACTGAGCGGCCTTGTTAACCGAGAAGGCAATATCGGGTCTGGTAAATCTTAGGTATTGTAGAGCCCCAACAGTACTTCGATAGACAAAGGGGTCAGAGAGAGACTCGCCAACAATCTTGGAGAGCTTACAGGAAGTGACCATAGGCGAGCAGATAGGCTTGACACTATCCATCTTGAGTCGGAGAAGCAAGTCACGGATGTACTTCTGTTGAGAGAGAAATAGACCTGATGGTGTACGGTGACACTCCACGCCCAAGAAATAGTGCAGTGGGCGGAGGTCTTTTAATGAGAACTTCCGGCCTAGTTCTTGAATAAGACGAGTGACAGCCCGTGAGTCATTGCTTGTGATGATGATGTCGTCTACATAAATAAGAACCAAAAGAAGATCTGTCCTGACCCGTTGGAGGAAGAGAGACGAGTCAGAATTGGAGCCCACAAAGCCCAATGTGACTAGATAACTGCTGAGGCGAGAAAATTTGGCCCGTGGAGCCGGTTTGAGGCCATAGATACTGTGGTGAAGCTTGCATACATGATTGAGATGAGCAGGATTGATGAACCCGAAGGTTGTTACATGTAACCGTCTCAGTAAGAAAACCCTGCAACAATGTATTATTCACATTCAACTATTAAATAGACCATCCCTTAGAGATGGCCAAATTGCACACGGTACGGACAGTGGTCGGTTTGATAACTGAACTAAATGTCTCACCATAATCTAATCCTGATTGTTGATGAAAACCTTTGGCCACCAGGCGGGCCTTATATCTGTCAACAGAACCATCAGATTTATATTTTAACTTGAAAACTCATTTGCAACCGACTAGATTCATGGTAGGGTGGTATTGTTGGCCTAAAAGGTTCCACTCTCCATTTATATACGTTTTGATGATAACAAAACATATAGAAGCTATTTGGTACTAATAAGTTGTTCTATAATGAATTTCAGGTTTGTACAAGTATTGGTGGCTTTAAGCATATTGCAAGGTTTATAGCGCAAAAAGTATGTCGATAGGTGGATGGCGCAAGAGGACTCTTTCATAGGAGAGGAGGTTTTAGCTTGGCGCAACGCGGCTCGGAGACTTCTTTCTATAATTTTTATACTTTAGTTTGTTAAAAGATAGTATATAGTGTTGAAGCTCAAATTTCCCACACACACAAAATTGCACATGATTTTCAAAAGATTATTTTTGTCTCTTGTATAAAATATTTCTATAGACCTATTCAGTATTTGCAAACTCAATTTATTATAGTGTACTAAGTCTTGGCAAAAATAATTTTTGAAAATTTACATATCTTCAAAATATTTTTACAAATTATATGTTTTGACCTGTTGCGGTCGACCGGATGGTCGACCGGCTCTGTTTCAGGTCAGAACGATCGACCGGGCGGTCTATCGCAGTTCTGACTGTTGGGTGCGTGCTTGTGTGCACGTTATCCGGTCGACCGGGCAGTCGACCGGACCCCATGTCGGTCGACCGAGCTTCGACCGACTGACTGCACCCAAGTCTCTGTTTGGAACGGTCGACCGGGCGGTCGACCGGGGGCTGCCAACGGTCATATGATTTTGAAAACCGGTCGACCGGGCCGGTCGACCGTGAGTGTATTAACAGCCAAACGGCTAGTTTTTAAAACTTGTTTTAAAACGTGATTTTATTCTCCAAACGAGGTTTATGGCTGGTTTTGGGTCTTATCTTTCGTGATTAATCAAAATTAGTGTTTACCCTTTAATCCCTACATTTATCCTATAAATAGGGGTTGATGGGGTTGAGGAGATTTACAATAACATTTGCAAAAGAAATCAAAGCTTAAGTCTTTTTGAAAGAAGTTTTATTCTCAGTTTTTGCGCTCTAATCTCTGATATTTCTCTGAAGTTTTTGAATCAAAACTCTCTTCTACTTTGTTTTATTTTTCACTTACAAACCTTGAGCTTCAATCCTATACATTATTCTCTAGGGTTTTGTAAAGAAAAGTTTTTCAAAAGAGAGTTTGTGGTCTTTTGATCACCAAGTGATTATTGTATTTGTGGTTCCACTACCTCTGGACTAGAGGAGTGTGATTGAGGAGTTGGGTACTCCCTAGTGGTTGTAATTCTTTGTGGACATTCTAGTGGATCGGAAATCCTTCTGGGTGAAGGCGATGACGTAGAGCTGGGTGCTCGACCCTCGAAACAAATATCTGTGTTTGCAATTGGTTTACTTGTATTATTTACTTGCTTTTAATTCATTCATTCATTCTTATATTGTCGATCTATACTCTCACAACAAGATTGCATTACGCACCTCAAACTCTTATTTAGAGGAATCACGAGAAAAGAGTTCAGAGCCCTTCATGGGCTATTCGGCTTCTAATCTTACTTTGAGTGATCGTTGCATCATCTCATTTTTAAATTTGTTCATTGATTAGTATTATCACCTATTCACCCCCCTCTAAGTGATTTCAATTGGTATCAGAGTTAGGACTCTAGTTTTTGCCTTCACATCCTTAGAGAGATCCTATAATTTGCTAATCACTATTTTCATATCTTCATTCATACACTAGTAAAGATGGCCGATAACATTAAGACCCTTCCCAAATTTGATGGACTCAACTTTCCCATCTGGAAAGTTAGGATGAACGTTTTTCTACAATCTCTAGGTAGTCTAGTTGCTAAGTCTTTGACCAAGCCTTTTAGTAAACCCGAAGGTGAGGAGGAAATTTGGTCCGAACTTACCTCCAAGGAATTTGACGCTAATTCAAAGGCTCAAAATGTCCTACTTTTAGCTTTGAACGAGGATGACTTAACACGGGTTATCCATTGCAAATCCGCCTATAAGATTTGACAACACTTATTGGTCACTCATGAGGGAACATCACAAGTCAAGAGAGTTAAAATATTCTCTTGCGTTCCCAATATGAAAGTTTTAAAATGCAAGAAAATGAATCTATTGATGATATGATTACTAAGTTTACTAAGATCACAAATGCTCTTGCTTCTCTAGGTGATGAAATAAGCAACGATCTAAAGGTGTGTAAGGTGATTCGTGCTCTCTCTTCATCATGGGAAATCAAAGCTACCACCTTGAAGGAATTGAATGACAAAGACGAGATGGAGCTCATAAGTCTTATTGGAAATCTTAAAACTCATGAGATGGAGAAAAAGGTTAGAGAAGAAGCGGCACCTTAAAAAAAAAGTCTATAACTTTCAAGTCTTCTTCCACCAACTACGATGATGAAGAAGATGAAGAAGATGATGAAGAGCTATCTCTTCTTGTGAGAAATGTAAAGAGAATGTACCCCAAGAATAAGCTCAACTATAGAAGGCGATGGGAAGGGAAGGAGGAGAAAAGATCATATGCTACAACTGTCGGAAACCCGAACACATCATGGTCGATTGTCCAGATTTCAAGAAAAAGATATCCTCCTCCTTGAAGCAAAAGAAGCCGGTTGAAAAGAAGGTGTATAAAGCCACTTGGGACTTAGAAAGTGAATCCGAAGATGAAGTCGACACGACAAATGTGTATTTCATGGCAAACACACCTAAGGTAACTACCTAACCACTTGATGATGAAAGTGAAATAAGTAAAGAATTGTTATTACAAGCTTTCATTGAACTTTCAGCAAGTTTTGATGCTAAAAAGGGAAGATTGTTCAAAATTGAAAAAGAAAAATGAAATGCTTAAAAATCATATTGCCATTTCTTCAAAAGAAAAGGATGAATTATCTTCTATTCTTATTTCAACACAAAGAGATTTTGATGCCTATAGAGTTGCTTGTAAAGCTAAATATCCTAAAATTGATGAAAATGAGTTTTTCATATTAAAAGCTAGAATAAATGATTTGAGAAATGTTTTAAAAGAATGTGCTTTTAACAATACTAAATTAGAAGAAATGTTTTCAAAGAAGCATATGCATACTCCTCATGCTAAACATGATAAAACATCTCATGTTCATCATGCCAACACATCACATGTCAATCATGCTAAAACACCCCATGCTCACGAATCACATGTTCATAAACCACATGCTCATTATGCTTTTAAATATGGAAGAATTTATTAATGTACTTATTGTGACCGGAATGGTCATTTAGCTAAATTTTGTTATGATCATATAAATAGTACAAATAATCTTATTTGGGTTCGAAACACTAACGCTTTAGGACCTAAGAAAATATGGGTATCAAAATCAAGTCTTAAATTATTTAATGTAGGTATACACCAAAACTCCAAGACGTAAGGAGCGGTGGTACCTTGATAGTGGTTGCTCAAGGCATATGACATGGGACATCAATAATTTCGTAACCCTATCAAGGTACGTTGAAGGTGGCTCCATCATCTTCGGAGATGACTCCAAAGGCACCATCATCGGTATAGGTAACATTAAGATTGGTGCATCTCCTTTAATTGAAAATGTAATTCTTATTGATGGGCTTAAACATAATTTGCTTAGTATTAGTCAATTATGTGATCGTGGTCTCAAAGTTGTTTTTGATGAATCTTCTTGAAAAATTTTTGATTGTAAAACCAATGAATCTATTCTCACTGGATTTCGTGAAAATAATGTCTATATTATTGATATGCTTAATTTGGATTGCTCTACAAAATGTTTAAATGCTTTTGATGAGATTTCATAGTTATGGCATAGAAGATTAGGCCATACATCTTTTGATCACCTTGTTAGAATAAATTCTAAGGAATTGGTGAAGGGCATTCTTTGTTTGAAGTTTGAAAAAGACCGCATTTGTGATGCGTACCAACTTGGGAAACAAACTAAGTCTTCTTTTAAACCAATCAAGGATATCATATCATCTAGGCCATTAGAATTGATTCACATGGATCTTTTTGGACCAATTAAAACTAAAAGCTTAAATGAAAATAGATATGTTTTCGTTTTGGTCGATGATTTCTCTCCTTTCACTTGGGTTTTCTTTTTGGAGCATAAAGATCAAACTTCTCGCATTTAAAGATTTTTCGAAAAAGGGTTAAAAAAGAAAAAAGATTTTCGATTTTACGGATAAGAAGTGATAGAGGTGATGAGTTTGTCAACCAACTCTTCATGACTTATTGTGATGAAAAGGAATTAAGCATGAAATATCATGTCCTAGAACTCCACAACAAAATGGAGTAGTTGAACGGAAGAATAGAACTCTTCAAGAAATGGTTAGGACTATGATAAGTAAATATGGGCTCCCTCAATACTTATGGGTCGAGGCCGTAAACACCGCATGCTACATATCCAACCGTATTTATTTGTGTAAAAATACTTTCAAAACTTTTTTTGAAATTTATCATTTAAGAAAATCAATTGTTTCATACTTTAAAGTTTTTGAATGCAAATGTTTTGTTTTAAACACCAAAGATAATTTTGGTAAATTTGATGCTAAGGCTTATGAAGCAATCTTTGTTGGCTATTTTAGTACTAGCAAAGTATATAGAGTGTTCAATAAATCATCTCTTACTATTGAAGAATCTATGCATGTTAAATTTGAAGAATCTAATGCAATTGTTGAGAATGTTGTAGAGATTGACTTATTAGGTGAGGACATGGAGAAAATATCCTTGAAGGTCTCACCCATCCAAGAAGACAAGTAAGAACCTATTGGTGAAGTTCAAAAGGATGAAGTGGAACAATTACAACCACTGATTGGAGATACGCCTCAAATCATCCCAAAGATCTCATCATAGGTGATGTATCAAAGGGGGTAACCACTCGCTCCAAACTCCATGATTTGTGTGGGCATTATGCATTCGTATCTCATTTTGAGCCCAAAAACATCCTCGAAGTCGAGGGTGACTCATATTGGTTGCTTGCTATGCAAGAAGAACTCAATTAATTTGAGCGCAACCAAGTTTGGCACCTTATTCCTCGACCCCATGATAGACGAATAATTAGTACTAAGTGTATTTTTAGGAACAAGTTAGATGAGTCAGAAAATGTTATAAGGAATAAGGCTAGGTTAGTGGCCCAAGGTTACACTCATGTTGAAGCAATCGACTTTGAGGAGACCTTTGTACCCGTAACACGGCTAGAAGCCATACGGATCACACTAGCTTATGCATCCTATAAAAATTTTAAACTTTTTCAAATAGATGTAAAAGTGCATTTTTAAATGGTTTTATTGATGAGGAAGTATATGTTGAACAACCTCTCGGTTTTGTGGATCATGTACATCCAAATTTTATTTTCAAACTAGATAAAGTATTGTATGGTTTAAAACAAGCTCCAAGAACTTGGTATGAAAGACTTTCAAGTTTTCTTCTATCAAATGATTTTGTTAAGGTAAAGTAGACACCATATTATTTACTAAACACGTTGGTGGTGACATTCTTATAGTACAAATATATGTTGATGATATAATCATTGGTTCTACTAATGAGTTACTTTGCAAGGAGTTTGAACAATGTATGCAACGTGAATTCGGGATGTCATTGATGGGTGAATTGAACTATTTTCTTGAACTGCAAATCAAGCAAATGCATGATGGGATTTTCATATGTCAAGCCAAGTATTCTAAGGAACTCATCAAGAAATTTGGGCTTGAAAACTCAAAAATTTGCAACACTCCCATGGCCACCACTACCAAGCTTGATAAGGATGACCAAGTAAGTGTGTTGATATAAAATTATATAGAAGTATGATTGGTAGTTTGTTATATTTAACGGCTAGTAGGCCGGATATTATGTTTAGTGTGTGTCTGTATATTAGATTCCAATCTTATCCTAAAGAATCTCATTTATTGCGGTAAAACGCATTATTCGTTATGTTAAGGGCACTATTGGAATGGGTTTATGGTATCCGAAGACCGGAGAATTCTCAATGACGAGTTTTTCGGATGCCGACTATGCAGGTTGTAGAGTGGATAGGAAGAGTACTAGTGGAACATGTCAATTTTCTTGGTAATTGTCTTGTTTCATGGTCTTTCAAGAAACAAAATTCGGTAGCCCTCTCAACCGCCGAGGCGGAGTATGTTGCGGCGGGGGCTTGTTGTGCTCAAGTCCTTTGGATGAAACATATGATTTGCATTTTGACCATATTAAAATATTTATACTAGTACTATTTATATGGCTAAGAATGCAAATCAACATAGTAAGACCAAGCACATTGATATTCGATATCACTTTCTTAGAGATCATTTTGAGAAAGGAGATATTGATATTGATTATGTTTCTTCCGATTTCAACTTGCCGATATTTTTACTAAATCACTTGACTATAATAGATTTTCTTTTATATGTGGTGAACTGAATGTTTGTGTTGTTGAATAAGGAAGGTTTCTTGCTATCATATCCCTTTTTGATATATGACAAAAAGGGGAGAAATATGTGTTTGTTTTGCTATAGTGTTTGGTTTTATGTTTATGGGTTAGTGTTTGTTTAAATTTTCAATGATTTTATGTTTGGTATTTTCAAAGTTCAAATTTTCAAAAAAATTCTCTCATAATGAATTGTTTTATACTTATTTAATATAGCATTATTTGAGGGGAGTTTTTACCTCCCTTTTATATCTTGTGTTATAGCTTATATGTTTTGTCATGATCAAAAAGGGGGAGATTGTTGTCCCAAAAGGTTACACTCTCAATTTATATACGTTTTGATGATAACAAAACATATAGAAGCTATTTGGTACTAATAAGTTGTTCTAGAATGAATTTCAGGTTTGTACAAGTATTGGTGGCTTTAAGCATATTCCGAGGTTTATAGCGCTAAAAACATGTTGATAGGTTGATGGCGCAAGAGGACTCTTTCATAGGAGAGGAGGCTCGCTTGGCGCAACGCGGCTCGGAGACTTCTTTTTATAATTTTTATACTTTAGTTTGTTAAAGGATAGTATAAAGTGTTGAAGCTCAAATTTCCCCACACACAAAATTGCACATGATTTTCAAAAGATTATTTTTGTCTCTTGTATAAAATATTTCTATAGACCTATTTCAGTATTTGCAAACTCAATTTATTGTAGCGTACTAAGTCTTAACAAAAGTAATTTTTGAAAATTTACATATCTTCAAAAACATTTTTACAAATTATATGTTTTAACCTGTTGTGGTCGACCGGACGGTCGATCGGCTCTGTTTCAGGTCAGAATGGTCGACCAGGCGGTCGACCGCAGTTCTGACCGTTGGGTGCGTGCATGTGTGCACGTTATTCCGTCAACCGGGCTGTCGACCTGACCCCATGTCGGTTGACCGAGCTTCGATTGACTGACTGCACCCAAGTCTCTGTTTGGGACAGTCAACCGAGCGGTCGACCGGGGCTGCCAACGGTCATATGATTTTAAAAACTGGTCGACCGGGCCGGTCGACCGTGAGTGTATTAATAGCCAAATGGCTAGTTTTTTAAACTTGTTTTAAAACGTGATTTTATTCTCCAAATGAGGTTTATGGCTGGTTTTGGGTCTTATCTTTCCTGATTAATCAAAATTAGTGTTTACCCTTTAATCCCTACCTTTATCTTATAAATGGGGGTTGATGGGGTTGAGGAGATTTACAACAACATTTGCAAAAGAAATCAAAGCTTAAGTCTTTTTGAAAGAAGTTTTATTCTCAGTTTTTGTGCTCTAATATCTGATATTTCTCTGAAGTTTTTGAATCAAAACTCTCTTCTACTTTGTTTTATTTTTCACTTACAAATCTTGAGCTTCAATCCTATACATTATTCTCTAGGGTTTTGTAAAGAAATTTTTTTCAAAAGAGAGTTTGTGGTCTTTTGATCACCAAGTGATTATTGTATTTCTGGTTCCACTACCTCTGGACTAGAGGAATGTGATTGAGGAGTTGGGTACTCCCCAGTGATTGTAATTCTTTGTGAAAGTTCTAGTGGATCGGAAATTCTTCTGGGTGAAGGCGGGGACGGAGAGCGGGTTGCTCGAACCTCGAAACAAATCTCTGCGTTTTCGATTGGTTTACTTGTGTTATTTATTTGCTTTCCATTCATTCATTCATTCTTATATTGTCGATCTATACTCTCACAATAAGATTGTATTGCGCACCTTAAACTCTTATTTAGAGGAATCACGAGGAAGGAGCTCAAAGCCCTTCATGGGGTATTCGGCTTCTAATCTTACTTTGAGTGATCGTTGCATCATTTCATTTTTAAATTTGTGCATTGATTAGCATTATCACCTATTCACCCCCCTCTAGGTGATTTCAGGTATGGCATAAGGGACCAGGTTTTATTCTTAAGTAAGGCATTCATCTAAGTGTCCATTGCCTGGCGCCACTTGGGATTTTTTGAAGCTTGCGTGAAACATGTGGGTTCGACATGAGTCATGGCTAAGTCGACCATGAGATAGGTAGGCATGGGATACCAGGTGGCTATCCAAACCTTTGGTGTTCTAGTGTTATCCTGTATTCTGGTGACCATATGGTGGGTCCTGGTGGAGGGGGACTGGGAGAGCCTGAGGATAAGGACGATGAGAAGGATTCATCGACGGGTGCTGGTGGAGGTGGTGGAGATGGAGTATGTGATGGAGGTGGTAGTGGAGGAGTAGAAGAGTCAATGGTGGGGCCCGCATGAGAAGAGGGGAGTAGAACAATGGAAGAAAACAGAGGCGTGGAGATGGGGATCAGTGGTGAAGGCGTGGGAGTAGGGGGAGAGAGGGAGGGCAGAGGAGAATGGAAAGGAAAGAAAGATTCGTCGAACACAATATCCCGAGAGATGTAAATATGACCAGAGGTGACATGCAAACATTGATAACCTTTATGCGAAGCTGAGTAACCTAAGAAGACACATTAACTGGATTGATAACTAAACTATAAGTTTGGTATGGACGCAGATGAGGGTAGCAAGCACAACCCAAAATTCGTAAGGAAAGGTAGTCAGATGCACTATGCAATAATTTCTGGTAGGGAGATAGCTTATGGAGGACGGGGTGGGCATTCTATTGATAAGAAATGACACGGTTTGGAAAGCATAAGGCTAGTAATGGAATGAACATTTGACTGAGCCAGAAGTAAGGCCGGTCTCGACAAGGTGGCGGTACTTTATTTCTGCGGTGTCGTTTTGGGCACTAGTACATGATAAGCAATGAGTAATACCCTGAGAAGACAAGTAAGATTTAAATTTGATGACCTCACCACCACCATCAGTTTGGAGTGCTTTAATGAAACGCCTAAAAAAAAAAATTCACATGAATTCTAAACTCAAGAAAAATAGAGAAAGAATCACTTTTATTTATTAAAGGATAAAGCCAATACTTATTATAGTGATCTACAAAGCTAATATAATAGCGTGACCACTTATAGCGGACACAGGAGACGGACCCCATAGATCAGAGTGAATAAGCTCTAAAAGAGCAGTAGCAATCGTGGAAGATGACGAAAAAGGGAGACGGTGACTTTTTTCTTACTGACAGGGGATGCAGAGAGAGGTACCAGCACGTTCAGGGAGGAAAGGAAGCTGATGCTGAGATAAAACACTGAAGATAACTCTGGTGGAGGGATGACCTAGGCGCTCATGTCAGACGGAGGAAGATGCACGCTCACCGAGAAGAGCCTGGGGAGAGGCGGTGAAGTTATGATTTCCCAGGGAGAAGACATACATGCCATCCTTAAGTTGTCCCCGCAGTAGAGTTTTTCGAGTGAAGAAATTCTTGATAAAATAAGAGTCAGGGTGAAATTCAAGGACTTTATTATCAGCAGTAAATTGACTACCAGAAAGAAAATTTTTGGTGATATCATGAACATATAAAAGGTTTTTAAGATAAAGGAAGAAATAGGAGAACACAATAAAGAAGCATCAGTTGCTCAGAGAGGCAAACCTGTCTGGTTACCCATGCGAACACTGTCGGATCCTTGATATTCAGAGTGAACCGTCAGATTCGTAATGTCAGCTATTAGGTGATGAGTGGCTCCAAAGTCAACATACCAGTTGGGATCGACTGGACTATTCCCATAAGAGTGGATAAGAGCAGTTGGACTAGCCGAATCATCATAATGAGTAGCATTAGTTAGAATAATGACCAAAATGATTGCAGATCTGGCATTGAAGTCAACCACCGACGGACTGATGTGGCGCTAAGAAGGAACGTCCAGGACCACGACCGCGCTCCCTGCCTCGGCCATGTCCATGACTGCGCTCCCTGTCTCGGCCATGTCCACGACCACGGAGAGAAGACAAAGCTGAATGGTAGCTTGGAGTGCGAAAAACAGTATGAACTGCAGGAGAAAGGAAAATGAAGGTTGTGGAGTCTGGTGAAGTGATAGCACGCTCATGATAAATCTATTGACTAAGCATGAGGCCGATGAGATCTTCTGACAGTACAGGGTCGACTCCTGTGCTGATGGAGGTGACGAACGAGTCTTATTCGGGAGACAGACCACTGAGTAAGGTAGAGACGAGGTCGGAGTCGGCAACTGGATTAGCCGCTGCCGTCAGGTTGTCCACGATGGACTTGACAGAGTGGACGTACTCTGACATAGAAGAGGTACCTATCTTGATGGTGTGCAGCTGATATTTGAGTTTCTGCACTCTAGCTCTGGAAAGTGACGCAAAGATTCGCTCCAGAGAGCACCACACATTACGAGATGTGGTGAGGTTGATGACATGAGCAAGAATAGCCTCAATGAGTGAGGAGATAAGCTAACATAAGAGCATCTGATTAAGCTTGATCCAGCGAGTGTATTCTGAATTGATAGTGGGTTCAGCATCCTTCTCGGTAGAAGGAAGGAACCGGACCAGACACAGAAAGGTTTCGTCGACGAGGCCTTCGAGATCGTGGAGCTTGAGAAGGAACTGGGAACGCCACAGTAAATAGTATCTCTTGTTGAGTTTGACATTTAGAAAGTGAGTGATATTGGGATTGGGAGTAATCATGGATACGAGTGTTTGGATGGAGGTGAGGGAAGATGAAGAGAAAATACTCTACATGGTTACAGGAGTTGCTCTGATTCCAAGATAAAGAAGAAGAAGAAGCTTATCTGTGCAAAGACAAGATACCATTAGTTATGGTTCTTGGTTGTATATATATACATATATTGATCACATGTTTATATTGATTTAGGAGATACAAGGAAAACATTGATTGAGAGAAATAATAGGAAAATATTGACTAAGAGAAAGAATGAGAAACACACGGTGCATGAATCCCATGAGTCCCATGTGTTCTTATAATCATGGAAAGATTTTAGGATCTAGTTGATTTCATGAGGGGTGTCTTTCACATGGATCACACGTTTCACATGAATCACGTGTTGTCATTGATAACTCTAACACTCTTGAATTCTTGACACATCTTCAAAAGGCCATCCCTGAGGGGTTTATATAGGCAATTAGGATGATTCTAATCCAATACGAACTCAAATCAGCATCTCCTTAGAGAAATAAGAAACCCGTATTCAAATCAAAACAAAAGATAGATCTGATTAAGGAAACTGTCAAAAACCAGAATTCTTCTCCAATGAATATGAGGCACCTCAAATACTAACACTCGCAACATTTTTGGCATTCATTGCCGATATTGATATATGGAGTCTGTTTTGCCTTAGTTTTTATGCTTACATGTCCCTAACAGGATTGTGTGCAAAACTTGGGCAATTCAAAGCCTGTATGGTAATATAATATACCTTCTTAGTTCAGTATAACTTTAGCCACTGCCTATCTAAACTAGAAAAGGTCATTTCTTTACTGGGTTAACAACTGTTAAGTTTAATTAGATAAAGAATAGTCTAATCTTTCAGAAAAATAAAAAATAGTCTAATATTAGACAGTTAAGAAAAGTGAAGAACACGAATGCGATGTTAGAACTATTAACTTAAAGTTTTTTTTTAGCTGAGTTAACATAAAGCTTTTGAGTAAATTTGAGTTCTTTCACTAGTTAGACTCTCCAAATAGCTCAGATTTGTCATAACAAGTCAGATCAGAGCCCAAGCTATGATACAAAGACTGTGTGAGCTTCTTCTTCATCTTGTCTCGATCAATTTTGATTCAACTTAAGCTAGATTCCTTCTTAAGTACTTGATATGATCATTGTACTTGAGCTCCTGAATCAACACTAGTTAGCTTCAAAACTTAACTTTAAGTCTCTTGTTGAAGCTAAACACTAAACCATGATTTTGAATAAATTTGAAACTAAAACAACATAAGATCATTAGTACTATAACTACATGAGTTAATCATCATTAAAAGTAGAATGATGTTAACTCATGTAGTTATAATACTAATGATCTTAGTTTCCGATTTATTCATGATCATGATTTGTGTCTAGCTTCAACAAAAGACTCAAAGTCAAAATTTAAAGCTAATTAGTATTAATTTAAAAGCTCAATCTTAAAGATCATGTCAAGTACTCAAGAAGGAGGCTAACTCAAAAAAAAAAAATCAAGATTGATCGAGTCAAAATAAAGTTCTTTTTTTTTTTTGAAGAGCGGGGTATTAAACTCAAAAACTCCATATAAATGTGCGTATTAGAAAAATGTACCTTACCCGCCAGTTGAGAGACCCTCTCAGCTGGCGGTAATATGGCTGAATCTCAGCTACAGATTCTGATCACAGTGCAACCATGATCGCAATATTTTTATGAAGACTGCTACCACGGTCGTAGTATTTTTTATGAGAACTATGACTGTGATCACAGTGTTTTGTGAGGACTGTTATCATGATCGCAGTGTTAATTAGACTGAGAATATCTGAAATTTTTTTAAGATTGCGACCAGGTCACAGCGAACTGCGACCAGATCGTAATGCCAGCTGAGAGAACTCTCTCAGTTGGCGGTGCAAAATGAACGGCCGAAAGTAGTGAGTTGGTTAGATTTATATCTTTAGGCATACAAATTCTCGATTTGGCCATTTGATCATGATCTAAATATTAAAAAATCCTAGCAACCAATTTTTGTTAGGTTTCAAATATTCTACACCGTTAAACTAACTAACTCACTATTTAGGCCGTCCGTTTTTTCCCTACTTGATGCATGGGCAAAAGGTATTTAGAATACTTGATTTTTGGTTTATATATACTTGAAATAATATGGGTCAACTTCAACGGAATAGATCTTGTATTCGGATGATATATGGTTGTATTTGAGTGGGAAGGATTCGGGCTCGAATCTTTCCAAAACTTCACAAGTCTCTCTCTATACATATACATATAGATATACATATACATATACATATACATACACATACACATATACATACGCACAGACGCGCACACGCGCACACGCGCACACGCACATAAGGTATCTGTACCTCGGTCACCAATTGAGAGATTCTTTCAGCTGGTACTGCGACCCTGATTGCATACCTAAAAAATTTAGATATTTTCAGTTTAATTAGCACTGCGACCATAGTAGCAGTCCTTACAAAATATTATGATCATGGTAGCAGTTCTCACAAAAATATTACAATCATGATAGCAGTTCTCACAAAAAGCTACGATCATATAGCGCTGCCCAGTATCTGCAGCTGAGATTCAGCCACGTCACCGCCAACTGAGAGAGATCTCAACTGGCGGCTGAGTTACAGTTTTCTCTATATATATACACTTTTCAAAAAATATATATATAGACTTGGGTACATGCGGAAGGAGTCGAGCCTGAATTCTTTCGACTCAAACTCAATCCCATAGCATTCAAATACAAGATCCACTTCGTTAAAGTTGATCTACATTGTTTAAACTAATTAAAAATAAAAAAATCAAGTATTTTGAATAGTATTTGTTCATCCATCAAGTAGGCGCAAAATGAACAACCCAAATAATGAGTTGAGTAGTTTAATGGTGTATAATATTTGAAACCTAACAAAAATTTGTATGTGGGGTATTTTAAATGTTTTTAGATCATGATCAAATGATCGGATCGAGAATTTATACGTCTAAAGTCATAGATCTAAGTAAAATGTTATTTTTGGTCGTCCACTTTGCGCCTACTTGATGGATGGGCAAAAAGTATTCAAAACATTTGATTTTTGATTTTTAGTTACTTTAAACAATGTAGATTAACTTCAACTATTCGAATATCTGATATTAAATTTGAGTGGGAAGGATTTGGGCTCGAATCCTTCCACATGTACCCAAGTCTATCTCTCTCTCTTACATATATATGTGTGTGTGTGTGTGTGTGTGTGTGTGTGTGTGTATTTGTAGAGAGAGGGAGAGACTTGTATCATTCTGGAAGGGTTCGAGGTCGAATTCTTCCCTTTTAAATATAACCCTATGACGTTCGAATGCAAGATTCACTTCATTGTAGTTGATTTACATTATTGCAAGTAACTAAAATAAAAAATCATGTATTTTGAATACTTTTCGCTATCTATCAAGTCCGCGCAAAATGTACAGCTGAAAATAGCATATTGCTTAGATTTACGTTTTTAGACATACAAATTCTCGATCTAACCATTTCATCATGATTTGAACACTTGAAAACTCTCACACACCAATTTTTATTATATTTTAAATATTCTACACCATTAAACTAACTCACTATTTGGTTCGTCTATTTTGTGCCTACTTGATGGATGGGGAAAAAGTATTCAAAATACATATTTTTTTATTTTTAATTACTTATAATAGGGGGATTTCGCTATATTTCCTATGTCAAACCGTAATTAGGAAAAAACTCAGCTTCATAATTTTACTCGCTTCAGTCACCTTTTTTAAACCAACCATGTGCGCCCACGTGTCAAGCACAGAAGCGCTCCTCAGTGGTGAAAGATGCAAATGCTTAGCAGTATCACTTTGAAAAAAGGGACGGCTTCGATAATACGAAAAACTCCTTTATAGAGGACTACGATCATGGTCGTAGTCCTCACAAAAAAATCTTATTTCTGAGGATTGCGACCTGACCACAGTCCTCATAAAATGCTCTATTTTTTAGGACCGCGATCATGATCGTAGTCCTCACAAAAATGCCATATTTCTGAGGACTGCGACCATAATCGTAGTCCTCTTTATTAATACATGTTTCTGAGTCTTTATAGAACGCGACCATGATCACAATCCTCTTTATTAGAATTGCGACCATGATGCAATCCTCTTTATTAGGACAAGTTTCTGAGCCTTTATAGGACCGTAACCATAATCACAATTCTCTCTATTAGGATTGCGAGATCCTCACAAAAATGACATGTTTCTGAGTTTTTATAAAACTGCGACCATGATCACATTTCTCTTTATAAGGACTGCAACTATGATCCCAGTCCTCACAAAAATGTCATGTTTTTGAATTTTATTAGAATTGTGACCATGATCGTAGTCCTCTTTATAAGGACTGCGACCATGATAGCAGTCCGCGCAAAAATACCTCATTTTTGAGTCTTTATTAAAGAACTGCGACCATAGCGCAATCTTCATAGAGGACTGTGATCATGAGTCGCAGTCCTCATATCAGTATCTTCATCATCAGCAGACCCCTCATTCACTTACAGCCGATTCATGCCCAATGCTTTCTAGATCTAAAAAGCATATCGAACACAAGCACAAATAAAACTCATCACGGTCACGAACAAATGAGATCTATAAAAGGTCGATCCCAAAAAAAATTTGATCCGGGGGCTCCACCCTCTAAGACCTCCGGGGGCTCTCCACCTCCCTTCTAATCCCACGGTGACCTGACCACGCAAGTCGACTCGCGAATCTCTCTGCGTCGGCGTCAGGGTTGAGGAGAGAGGAACATCGGGGGCGATGAAAAAAGTAAAAGAGAAAATGAAAATATATACAGAGGCGATAGTTGTGAAGAATTAATTTATACTGATGTGGATGAGACAATACCGAAGTAAATTATGAAGCTGAGATTTTTTTCTAATTATGAAGCAAATTAGGTGGCTGTATCGAAAATTTTCCCTTGAAATAATATAAATCAACTTCAATAGAGTGGATCTTGCATTCGAATATCGCAATGTTGTATTTGACTGGGAAGGATTCCGTATCGAATTCTTCCAGAATGACACAAGTCTCTTATATATATATATATATATATATATATATATATATATATATATATATATATATATATATATATATAATATATATATATATATATATATATATATTGAGAAATGTACTCAGCCGCCAACTAAGAGACTCTCCTAGCTGGCGACGATGTTGTTGAATCTGAACCACAGATAATGGTCGCAGTGCTATAGCGTTACCATGATCGCAGTGTCTTTATGAGGACTGCTACCATGATCGCAGTATTTTGTGAGGACTACTACTATGGTCACAGTGCTAATTTAACTGTGGATATTTGAAATTTTTTAGGACTGCGACTAGGATCACTGTGCCACCTGAGAGAATCTCTCCGCTGGCGGTTGAGGTACAAATACTTCACACACACACACATGAGGTATTTGTACTGCAGCAGCCAGCTGATAGGCTCTCTAAACCGGTGGCGATGTGACTGGATTTCAGCTACGATCTTGGTCGCAGCTTACTATGGTCACAGTGTTTTTGGGAGGACTACTATTATGGTCATGGTCACAGTATCTTTTATGAGGATTACTACTATGATCGCAATGCTAATTAAGTTGAGAATATCTGAAATTTTTAGGACTAAGACCAGGGTCGCAGTGCCAGCTGAGAGAGTCTCTTAGCTGGTGACTGAGGTACAGATACCTCATATACACACACATACACGCACATATAAGAAAAATGTACCTCAGCCGCCAGCTGAGAGACTCTCTTAGCTGGCGGTTACGTGGCTGAATCTTAGCCACAGATCCTGATAGCAGTTTTATCATGATCGCAGTATTTTTGTGAGAACTACTATCATGATTGCAGTATTTTTTGTGAGGACTGCTATCATGGTCAAAGCATTTTGTGAGGACTGCTACTATGATCGCAATATTAATTAGACTGAGAATATCTAAATTTTTTTGGACTGCGACCAACATCTTAGTGCCAGCTGAGAGAGTCTCTCAGCTGGCAGTTGAGGTACAGATACCTCATATATGTGTGTGTGTGTGTGTACTTGTGTCCTTCCAAAAGGATTTAAGCTCGAATCCTTCCAACTCAAATATAACCCTCGAACATTCGAATACAAGATCCATTCTATTAAATTTGATCTGTATTATTTCAAGTATCTATAAACCAAAAATCAAGTTTCTTAAATATTTTTTTGCCCATCCATCAAGCAGCCGCAAAATGAACGAGCAAAAGTAGTGTGTTGGTTAGATCTATATCTTTAGGCATACAAATTATTGATCTGGCCATTTGATTATGATCTAAACATTTAAAACCCCCAACAAATCAATTTTTGTTTTTTTAGGCTTCAAATGTTATACACCGTTAAACTACCAACTCACTATTTAGGCCATCGATTTTTCCTCTACTTAATGCATGGGAAAAAAGTATTCAAAACACTTGATTTTTGGTTTATAGATACTTAAAATAATATAAATCAACTTCATTGAAGATCCACACACACACACACATATACATACATACATACATACATATACATACATACATACATACATACATACATACATACATGGACAGTATAAACTAAAAATTAAGTGTTTTGAATACTTTTTTCTCATATATCAAGTAAGGGAAAAATGGACAGTATAAATAGTGAGTTGGTTAGTGTAACGGTGTGAAATATTTGAAACCTAACAAAAATTAGTTTATAGGGGGTTTAAATGTTTTGATCATAATCCAATAGCCGGATCGAGAATTTTTATGTCTAAAGACATAGATCTAGCCAACTCACTACTTTCGGTCGTTCATTTGTGCCGCTAGGCAAAAAGTATTCAAAACACTTAATTTTAGTTTATAGATACTTAAAATAATATAGATCAACTTCAATGAACTGGATCTTGTATTCGAATGTCGAAGGATTGTATTTGAGTTGAAAGAATTCGAGCTCAAATCTTTTTAGAAGGACACAAGTCTACACGCACTCACACATCTAAAAGGATTTGAGGCCGAATCCTTCCCAGTCAAATACCAACATCTGATATTCGAATACAGGATCTACTCTGTTAAAGTTGATCTATATTATTTCAAGTATATATGAACAAAAAATCAAGTGTTTTGAATACTTTTTGCCCATGCATCAAGTAGGAGAAAAACAGACAACATAAATAGTGAGTTGGTTAGTTTAACGGCGTAAAATATTTGAAACCTAACAAAAATTAGTTTGTAGGGGTTTTTAACTGTTGATATCGTAATTAAATGACCAGATCGAGAATTTGTATGTCTAAAAACATAGATCTAACCAACTCACTACTTTCGGCCGTCCATTTTGCCGCTTGATGGATGGGAAAAAAGTATTCAAAACACTTGATTTTTAGTTTATAGATACTTGAAATCACATAGATCAATTTTAATGAAGTGGATATTGTATTCGAATGTCGGAGGGTTATATTTGAGTTGGAAGGATTCGGGCTCAAATCCTTTTAGAAGGACATGAAGGATTCATGCTCAAATCCTTTTAGAAGGTGTGTCCTTTCAAAATGTTTTAAGCCCGAATCCTTTCACTCAAATTCAACCTTTCAATATTCGAATACAAAATTCACTCTGTTGAAGTTGATCTATATTATTTCAAGTATTTATAAATTAAAAATCAAGTATTCTGAATACTTTTTGACCATCCATCAAGCGGCTCAAAATGGACGGCTGATTGCACACATTTATTGCATTATTCTTTATTACATATCCACATTTATCATGTAATAAATCTGCTAAATTTCTTGTCTTAAATGTTTATTTTGTGGAAGATAATCAAAGAGGATAAAATCAAATAAATATCAGTTAAATTTAGATTTAACTAGATCTATTTGGTTAGAGGAGGATGATCCCAAATCCAGTTGGTTAAATTCAGTTTTTGGTGAATCAAGCAGCTAAAGCTAAAGATCAACTGAGGATAACGTCAAATACAGAGTTCAAATCTAAAGGGATAAATGGATAGAGAGAAGATCAACAGATGAGATAAAACAATTTTGACTCAGATTCAGGCTGAATACATTTCAATATTTGAATCATAACTTTCGCTACCAGAGCTCAAATCTGATGATTCAAGATGATCTAGAAAGAGGACTTAAAGAGGTACAACTCTTAAGTTGATCATTATTTCTGATTCTCTTATTTGATAGTCTATATTTAGCAAACAATACGCCAATAAGCTGCAGATCAAAACTGAATATTCACATCAAATCAAGTTTAGAGAAAAGGGGAGGATTCAAACAAAAATTGTCAGCTTCTCTTATCTTCATACTCCTCTACCCTCTGCATTTCTCCTATAAATATCTGCAATCTCAAAGGCAATGGAGGGAACTACCAAGCAGAGAGTAGAACTTAAGCTAATTTGTAATTTGTAACTTAGGTTTTTATTTTCTTTTATGTAATTTTTATTTTCTTTATGTAACTGAGAGGAGATGATACTTTCATGGAGGAATGAGAGGAAGCTTGTACTGCAGGTGACACGGTGTAAGTGATCTCTTCTTCCATTGTTATTTGAATTGAATCAAAGTTACTTTTTCTTCTTTACTCTTGTTTTCATTTACTCTCCTCTAATGTGTTGCAATCTAAGTGAATCTGTTAGCGTCGGACTGCTTCGCCATTGCAAGTGCCCTTGATGATTATGGTGATGAACAACCATTTTCTTACTAGTATAGCTTGCCCTTTTATTCTTAGTGTGGATCGGGAATGGGGAAGATCCTACACGCCATGCTTGATCGCCTTCAAAGACAAGGTAAGTCGTAGCTACGAATCCAAGATATATGAGCACAAAAGGGGTAAGTAACTTTTAGTTTCTTTCTTTTCTTTTAATTCTTTAGTTTAGAACACCACAATCTACTACTTCTTTTATCATTCCTTTTCTTTTTCTTTGTACATATTATTTCTAGTTTTTCCATCTTCTTAATCTACCATCTTCTTCCTAACTCACTTTAACCTAATTTTTCTCTTTTTCTTTACAAGAATTAAAAGAAGAATTTTAACCATCCTTTGTATCTTAAAAGAAAACTTGCTAAAAAAGCTTCCATCGCTAGTCCCTCCTTGTGAATCACGACTCGCATAGCCACTTGCTATCGCGGTAGAATTGAGCACTTGCACATGTCTATTTTAAAGTTCTGAAATTCTGTATTTTAGTGCAGGTATTAACCAATCAACGGCCGAAAGTATTGAGTTTGTAAGATCTATGTATTTAGACATACAAATTCTCAATTTGGCCATTTCATTATGATCTAAACATTTAAAAAACCCTACAAACTAATTTTTATTAGGTTTCAAATGTTCTACACTGTTAAACTAACCAACTCACTATTTAGGCCGTCCGTTTTCCCTACTTGATGCATGGCCAAAAAGTTTTTAAAACACTTAATTTTTGATTTATAGATAGTTGAATTAATATAGATCAACTTCAATGGAGTGGATCTTGTATTCGAATGTCGAATGTTGGTATTTGAGTGGGAAGGAGTCGTCCTTAAATCCTTTTGGAAGGACACAAGTCTATCTCGATATATATATATATATATATATATATATAGTTGCGATTCAATGAGAAAGCTAGCTTAGGTGAGAAGATGAAAAGGGAGCACAGAAGCTGTCGGATTATCTTTTGGGTGGTCGAACTTAGTTTTTAGGTTGGTCAAGTTAGTTTTGGGTTGATTAATTCAGTTTTTGGGTTTTAGTTTTATTTCTTCTAAATCTAATCTCGACCACCCAGAAACCAATCTGACACTTCCTCTGCTCTTTTCTCGTCTTCTCACGTAAGCTAGCTTTCTCACATGATATGTGTGTGTGTGTTATATGTATGTGTGTGTGTGTGTGTGTGTGTGTATATATATATATATATATATATATATATATATATATATATATATATATATATATATATATATATATATACACACACACACACACACACACACACACACACACACATACACACACACACACACACACACACACCACACACACACACACACACACACACATACATATAACACACACACACATATCATGTGAGAAAGCTAGCTTACGTGTACATACATATATATATATGTGTGTATATATATATGTATGTATGTGTGTGTGTGTTATATGTATATATATATATATGTATGTATGTATATATATGTATGTATGTGTGTGTGTATGAATGTCCTCAAGGTGGCCTAGTGGCAAGTCATTCGGTTTGCTTCCCAAGTGGCTTGGATTAAAGGCCTTTGATGGACATATTTCGCCCCTCGTGCTTTGTAACGCCCCGATCTGGCGGGTACGGAGACGTCACTGCGACGTATATATGCAGGTCAGAAATACCCTCACGTATATACGCTAAGCATCAGTACAGGCAAGAATCAGAGTATGGAAGCAAGTGGTGCATTATACATTCCAACACATGAGTACAATTACAAAGTTATCATAGGAAGTGATAAATATTGCAATAATATTTCATCATCAACAGGCGCAAATGCGAGAATACAAGGTGATATACATGTATGAATAGTATAAATGGAGACACAGAGTCACAACAAGAAAACTCTAGAGCCGAGCAGGGGGCTTGGAAGGATGGGGCTCTGGACGGTTTGCTGGGGATCCATCCTACCGCTGCACCACTCTGATCAGCAACTGGGAGAATCTACACGCCCCAAGCTCCGAAACCTGGACATGAGAATCCAGAGGAGTCAGAACTCCCCGACGAGTGGTGATGTGAAAGCCAGATGGCGAGCATAGGTAAGCACACGTATATCGATAAATCTGAATCATAAACATGCATTGAAAACGTGTCGTGGGCACAAGCATACAGGAGCAAGTATATATACAGCATATGATATCAAGCAGGGAAGACTCATTGTATAATCAGATAAGAGCAGGAGACGGGTGGAATATAATACAAATAGAAAGACAGGATATAAACAGGTATAGTATAATAATCATAAAACTGAAAATCTGAAGTAAAATCCGATACAAGCAAACATGGTAAGGCATACAATAGATTCATAGCTGGCATTTTTTATTATTATTATTACTCATCTTACACTGATGTCTAGATATGTGAACTAGCGTCCCAGCGCATATATATCCACATCTGAGTAAAGTAAGATTGTTATTGGAAACCAACGGGGGTATCAACGAACAATGTTTACAGTGGGTCCCGTATATGCCCGGGACTGCGGTCCAGGACGTTCCATTGCTGGTGTATGGAACCGACCGCAAGGCCTATAGGAGGGTCTTATAGTATACCCTTATCAAGATGGTACCAGGAAAGAGGGAGCCAGCACTTCCCTCGGTCGCCTGGAGGCCCATAGATCAGACCGGAAGTTTTAGTTGCACAACATGCCTAGTACCATTGTAGACACGAACATATATTGATAGCCGCAAGTTTCCCCCGACCCGATGCAAGTTGTTCCTTTTTATGATTTATTATGTAGTTATCAATTTTACGGGAATAGCAGGTACAAGACATGATCAGGAATTCAGAAGTACATGAGTACTATAGATTCAGGTCACTGTATGCATAATATAGGATAACAAGTATAGTATTCCTGTAAATGTGATAATCACAGGTCAAGTATTAATATGTTAGGAGGCAGGTGATACGTCATGTTATAGTAAGAAGCAAGTGTCAAGTAGCAAGTCAGGTATCAGGTGATGACACATCAGTTGTTAAGTGATACAGACAGGTGTCAGGTATTAGCATGTAGATGGTAGGTATCAAGCAAAAGCATTTCAAGTGTTAACATATCAAGCATGTACTTGATAAATGATAGAGTAATAGCTGAGCACAATGATGTAGAGCTGAGCAAACTAGAGTGAAGCTAATGTACAACACTAAATGCTATCACGCTCGGCATGGTTACCGCTCGCAACGTAGCTAGACACACGTGTCGCAGTAAGCGTAGGAACGCTATACTATCGCTCACGGGGAAGCTATGCTCATGGGGTAATTACACTCAAACAGAGTAAGCGGTAAAGTGTTGACGCTAGGTCCGCCTACTAGGCGAAGCATAGAGAAAGTCCAGAGGACTTCAAACCTCAAAGGTTGTACCCAGAGGTTAGGGTATCTACAGAGAAGGTGTTAGTTCTAGACACAAATACATAAGACAACCAAGTCGATCCAGCGAAGCGGTAAAGTTAAGAGAAAAGCGAGAACATTTGCCTAAACCTTCAGAAAATACGGTGAAATCCACGATCTCCGAAATCTAAAAAACCAACACGTCAACGCGTTAGAGAGAAAGTGTTAGAGAGAGGAGGAAATCAAGAGAGAGAAAGAGAATGAGAGAGAGGAGAGAGAAAGTGAGAGCTAGAGAGAGAAGTCCATGGAGAGAGAGAGTACAGGGAGAGAGATTGTGTACAGGGGGACACGAGTTTGAGAGTGAGACGCGGGGGTCGCAAACACGGGAGTCGCGTTGCGTAGATGCCACAAACGCGAGGTTCGAGGCCCGCGTTCAAGTTATAACACGAGAAGAACGCGAATGCGGACGCGGACGTTGGTTCCACGTCGCGTAGAACCAACGTCGCGTTAACACGAGAAGAACACAGATGCGGGTATGAGCTCCGCGTCGCGTCAACACGAGAAGGACACAGACGCGGGCATGGGCTCCGCGTTGCGTCGACACGAGAAGGACACAGACGCGGGCATGGCCTCCGTGTTGCGCCGATGCAAGAACGCGAAGGCCGCGTTATACAATGTCCAGAACGCGAAGATTCGCGTTAAGGAATTACTTAGACGCGGGGGTTAGATCCGCGTCGGCAATTTACAAAGAGAAGGAGGGAGATAGGAGAAGTGAGAGAGACGCAGGGAAAGAGTGAGAGGGGGATGCAGGTTTGGGAGGAAAACAGAGAAGAAAAGAGAAAGGAAAGGAGAGGAAAAAGAAAAGAAAGAAACAAAGAAGGAAATAAAAGAAAGAAGAAAGGAAGGAAAAGAAAGGAGAAGGGAAGGAGGATGGTAGCAGGCCATGGCCGGTGGTTACCGGCGGCGGCCGAGTTGGCCAGAGAAGGCGGCCAAGGCTCCAAGCCCAAGCCAAAGAGGGTGCAAGTGTAGTTCATTTAAGATTTTTGGAGTTTTACAAAAGGAGTTTCGGAGAGCGAAGCTATAGCTCATTAGAAAGATCTCTTCGAGGGGAGGAAGATGGCACAGTTGGTGGTGGCTAAGGTGGTGTAGATGGTGGTGGGAATGGTGGTGAAGCTATGGAGGTTAATGGGTTTCTTGGTAGAAAAGAGGAAGAAGAAGATGATGGAGATGGTGTTTTTGTTGTTGGAATGGTGGAGGAGATGGAGGAGAGAATGATGGAGAAGTTGGTGGAGATGGTGGAGGAGAAGGTGGTCGGCCAAGGGAAGCACCATGGCTGCGTTCCTTGGGCTGTTCGTTGGCCTGCTGGCTGGAAAATGAAGGAGGAAAGAAATTAATGAAAGAGAGAGAAGGGAGGAGGAATATATATAAAGGAGTGGTTTGATTATTACCAGTTTGCCATCCTTTCAAAACAAAAGAGACGCACAAATGAGACTTGCGTCTTCATGAAATGAAATTCGCGTCTAGGCAAACCAAGCTAGACGCGGAGATTAGTTCTGCGTCCAAAAAGGAAAAACGCAAGATCAGAAAAGACAAGAAAGCATGGTTGATAAGATTCAGAATTGATCTTGCAGGACAAGCATTAACTGCAGTATGGAGAGCATCCCTGCATTAAATGTTGAATTCAGATTGGTGAAACTCGTGTCTAGTGAGGAGAGAAAAAATGGAAAAAGAGAAAAGTAAAATATCTGGATAAAATTCCGGTATCTGGGAAAACACCGAAAACTCCAGAAAAGTCCAAAAATGAAGTAGTTTAGAAAGCTTCCCAAAAATTCTCAAAAATAATAAATATTATTTAAATATTTTTGGTGAAATCAATTTTTAGAAATTCAATCTCATTTTTAAAATAAAAATCCTGAAGTCAACCGTCAATACCGGTCAGTACCGGGTTGGCCGGATTTTGATAAAATCTGAAAAATCTCAGAAAATGTCAGAAAGGAGAAAATATAATTCTAAAAAGTAATATGAAAGTTGAATTCAGAAATTTGATTTCAATTGTAAACTAAAATTTCGGGAATCAACCAGTGATACTGGCCAACACCAAATCCAGTGGGATTTTGATAAATTCAGAAAATTCTCAGAAAAAATATTTGGATAGAAAATGTGATTTTAAGAAGTCACAGGAAAGCCGTTTTTTGAATTTTAACTCCATTTGTAAATTAAAAATCCGAGATTCGAGTAGCGGTATCGGTCGACCCCGGTTTTGAAGATTTACAATTTAATTCAGGAAAATTCCAGAAAATCATGAAAAATATAGAATATTGGAAAATGATATTTGAAACTGAAATTGGTCAAATCAGAATAGCAAAAAAACTAAATCGGGTTATACTCTAGGATCGGGATCCCGGTTCAGACTAGGGCTGACTCCGAGTTCACGAATCTAGATCCAAGGGCAAAACGATCATATAAATAACTCATAATACAAAACAAATATAGGAAGTAAATCAAAAAATATGATCAGAAAATATGAATACGCAACTAGGTACGTATTCTGGGAGCGGGGTATTACATGCTTTGTCTCACAATTTGCCCTGTTTCGTGGGGGGTGCTCCGAGGGCGGGGGCTACGGGACCCGTGGGATTAGTCAGGATCACACTCGTTGTCCGCGTTGTAGGCTCCGGACAACCTATCATATTTCTATATATATATATATATATATATATATATATATATGAGGAATCTATACCTCAGCCGCCAGCTGAGAGAGACTATCTCAGCTGGCGCAACATGCCTGAATTTCAAACATAATTTTGGGTGCTAGTACTATGGTCACAATTTTATATGAGGACTGTGATTAAGTCGCAGTATTTTTATGAGAACTACTGCCATGGTCGCAGTCTTTTCTAAGAATTGCGACCAATATCACAGTCTTTTTCTGAGGACTGCAACCATAGTCACAGTTCTAATTATACTGAAAATATATGATTTTTGACTGCGGTCATGTTACAGTGGATAACGATCATGTTGCAGTAAGTTTGCGACCATATTGAAGTAACAGCTGAGAGAGTCTCTCTCAGCTGGCGGCTGAGGTACATTTATATATATATATATATATATATATATATATATATATATATATATATATATATATGTATGTATAAGAAAAATGTACCTTAGCCGCCAGAGTCTCTCAGCTGGCGGTTACGTGGCCAATCTCAGCTACAGGTCTCGATCGTAGCGCTACTATAATCGTAGTGTCTTTATGCTGACTGCTACCATGATTGCAGTTTTTTTTGTGAGACTGCTACCATAGTCGCAGTGCTTTATGAGGATTACTTATCATGGTCGCAGTACTAATTAGACAGAGAATATCTAAAATTTTTAGAACTGCGATCAGGGTCGAAGCGCAGTGCCAGCTGAGAGAGTCTCTCAGTTGGCGACTGAGGTACAGATATCTCTCTCTATATATGTATATATGCATATGTATATGTATATGTATATGTATGTGTGTGTGCGTGTACATATATATATATATTTGTGTATGTGTATATATTTATATGTATGTATATGTATATACAGAAATATGTAACTCAACCGACAGTTAAGAGTCCCTCTCAGCCTGCAGTGACATAACACATTATTAGCCACATCAATAAGTTGCGGCCCGCCTATTGGAACAAGTGAAATTATTAAATCCCTCTGCGGTAAAAAGAAGTAGTCCCGCTATTGTTTATTATTATTTTCCCCTTTTTCTTGTTCTGCGTGTTGTCAGAAATAGGTTTGAGTTTTTGCTCATAAAGTTTTTCTAAAAAAAGGGAATCCAGATCAGATACTTTTTTTACTTTCAAACCTAGATCTCCAATCTCTTCATCGGGGTCTACTTTTCTATTTTAATGTCGACCACCGATTAGAACACATCTCCTGCCAAATCAGGTCGCCATCGTCCCCGTTCTCTTTCTCTTGATCTAAATATGAATCATATATCATCGTTTTCAACTTCGTCATAGAATATTAAAAATCTTGAAGGATTGAAATCTTTGGATGTTGATCAAGAGGTTTTAATTTTTTTCCTTTTTTTTAACTTTTTCCCACAATTTCTTATCTGTAAAAATATCTTGGGTAACCTAGATGAAACTGCGACCTAGTTTACATTTTACAGGATAAGAATCAGTTTTACCAAAGTCGTCATTTTTTCAGTTAACAATTTCATAGTTTTTTTAACTTCGACCTCATCGCAATTATTTAATCTTAAATTATTTATTTTTTCTCATGATTACTAATTTTTAAGTACTGCGACTAAGGTCGTAGTATTTATTAAAACAATTTTTTCAGTTATTATAGACATCCTAAAGTATGTGATTACGGTTGCTGTTTTTAATAAACTATATCACAGTATCTCTATATAACTACGACCTTACTTGTAGTCCGTAATTACCTTGCATATGCAACTTTTTGCGCAATCCTTTAATATATTAAGGATTTTGACAGAGGTCGCAGTATCACAAAATATTATTTAAAACATGGACATCTTGAAAGCTGCGACACGGTCGCAGTCTTTTATTTAACAGTCACAGTTATCTTTACAGTTGCGACCTTAGCGCATTTTTATTTTATTATAGTTCAGATGTGTGATTTTTAATTATTTCTTTTCATTTATTTCAACAATTATTTTGGTAAGATCTGAATTTACATGGAGATATATTGGAAGCTTTGTCTTTTTTAGGACAATAATTTTCAACAGACGATGAAGCATACAACTTCTACAATGCTTATGTAAGGAATAAAGTTTTTGGCATGAGAAGAAAAGGAATAGATAAGTCACCCAGGCCTGCTTATGAAGTTATTTGTAGAAAATTTTGTTGTAATAAGGAGGGTGTGAAGAAGTTGTCTGATAAAAGACAAGATGGGCTTACAATCAACCGTCAAGTCGGCACTAGAGTTAAGTGTCCTGCTGAGATACATGTACGTCTTGATTTATTATCACACCGAAGATTTTGGGTTGTCACCAAGTTTGCTGATTCTCATTCACATGATTTATCAAGCCCAGATAAGATCCGTTACTTTTACTCTCACAAGACACATCGATTAAAGATTAGCAGAAGTATTATGACCAATTTGATTGATGTAGGAATTCGCCTTTTAAATATTTCCTGTATTGTTAATGCAATGGACCACGAAGAAAGTTGTGAAGATGTAAGCCCGCCACAAGTTATTGATTTTATTCGATACCGGAGAAATAATATTGGCCAAGAGTTTATTTCAGTCATCAAATATTTTCATAAAAAGGCTGAGTCTGACTCAAAATTTTTCTTTGCCAGTGAAGTTGATAATGCGGGCACGCTAAGAAGTATTTTGAACTGATAGAAGAGAAATCTCCTCGTATTTGAGTTTTTGTGATGTGATTATTTTTGACACAACATATATGACTAATCACTTGAACCTACCATTTGCTCCATTCACTGGAGTGAATCATCATCGACAGTCAATTTTGTTCGGTGTGTATTACTTGCGAATGAGCAGAGAGATATTTGTTTGGATATTCAATAAATGGCTCAAATGTATGCTCAGAGTTGTACAAAAAGTGATTATTACTGATCAAGATTTTCAGATAGTTGATGGCATTCCAACTACTTGGCACCATTACTGTTTTTGGCATGTAAGGAAATATATTGCCGAGCAACAAATCCCCCTGATGAACAAGTATTGGGAAGATTTTGCCTCTGATTTTCATCTGTGGTGCACCTCCCGTGATATAAGTACATGCAAGAAACGATAGATATTGATGAAGGAAAAATATCATATAAAAGAAGAAGAAGAAAGTTGGTTGTTAAAGATATACAGATTGCGTGGACACTGGGTTAATACTTATCTAAAAGATATTTTCTGTGCTGAAATGACAACCATTCAAAGGTCTGAGAGTATTAATTCCTTCTTTGATGGTTTTGTGAATGCAAACACAAAACTAGTTGAATTTGTCCGCCAATACGATAAAGTTGTCGCCACCTGTCGTAAATCATCATCGATAGTCAATTTTGTTTGGTTGTGTATTACTTGCGAATGAGCAGAGAGATATTTGTTTGGATATTCAATAAATGGCTCAAATGCATGCACAGAGTTGTACAAAAAGTGATTATTACTGATCAAGATTTTCAGATAGGTGATGGCATTCCAACTACTTAGCACCATTACTGTTTTTGGCATGTAAGGAAATATATTGCCGAGCAACAAATCCCCCTGATGAATAAGTATTGGGAAGATTTTGTTGGCCCAAAGGCTCATCACTCTAGTTTTGATGATGATCAACTCATGTAGTTATGTTTACTAATGATCTTGTGTTTAATTAGTGATAGATTTATGATCAAGATCTTAGTAGGTGCATAGCTTCAACAAAGGATTTAAAGTCATATTTTGGAGCTAGCACCGGTTGATTCACGAGCCCATGCATCAAGACCACATCAAGAGTTGAGCTCGTTGGATCGTGTTTGGACCAAGTCTAGAAGATGAGAAGGCTTTAAGTGAAGACTTCAAGAAGATGAAGACTTGTGTCTAGGTATAAGATTTTTGTTTTAGTCAAAATGTAAAGGATAGAATAGTTGGTGGATTGCTCAAAAACATATCACACACACACTCTTGATTTAAATGTCTTTTCATTTAAGAATTTTCAGTTTAGAAAAGACTTTCATTTTTTAAGAATACTATTTTGGTTTTTGGTGTTTTCTTATATACATGTTTTAAACCAAAACCATATTTAGAGCTTAATACCAAAAACATAGATATTTCATCTTAATTGTGTAGTGGATCATATCCATACACACTATACTTTAATGAATTCAAAATATCTTGTTTTTGTATCATGAAGAAGTTTGGAAAATAAGTTTTAGAAAAATACTAGTTTTCATTTAAGTCAATATTTCCAACTTACAAAAATAGTCCAAATCTTTTATAACATGCCTTGATTTTGTGCAAGCATGTTTGATTATAAAAGTATATTGGTAAAACTATTTTTGTAGATTTTTATGTATTTTATGGGATTTTTATGTGAGTCAAAAGACCAAGTTTTAATCCCTAGATTTTCTGTTCCAAGCTTCAGCCAGTCGACTAGTCGACCGACCAAGTCGACTAGGGCTGAAGTCGGTCGACCGACTCGGTCGACCGACGTGCACAGACGTGCACGCCAGCTCTGCAGGATGGCCGGCCAACCGACCCGGTCGACCGTCCAGAGAGCTCTGCTCTCTGGAAAGGCCCCGGCTGACCGCGCGATCGACCGGATAGAGAGATTGCTCTCTGTATCCTGGCTCGGTCGACCGCCCGGTCGACCGATGGCTCAAACGGTCTGAAATATAACCGTTGGCCGGTCGGCCGGATGGTCGACCGACAGGCCTAACAGAACCCCAACAGCTAGTTTTTCTGAGCCTATAAATTTGGGGGTTTGGCCATTGTTTTTGACCAAGATTTGGAGAGTATTTTTGAGCCAGTTTTTCCAATCCTTTTCAGAGGTTTTTCTCTACAAATTTGAGAGCAAATATTTCCTATCAAAAGGGAAGATTTTATCAAGAGTGTTAAAAGAGATTCTTTGAGTTTTCCTCCACCATCTCTTTCCTTATTTTTCTCACACAAACACTTGAGCTATCCATTGATTATTCATTCTATAGGAGTGTTGTAGTGAGAGTGTTTATTGGTGATCAAAGTGTTTAGATCACCAAGAGATCTTTTCTTGTTTCTTGAGGAGGCGGACGAGTGCGTTCGCGGTTGTTTCGAGTTCGGGTGCGAACTTTTGGTTTGAGGTGCGGCCTCGGCGAGCTTGTGGGGCTTGCGGTGTGTACGGACTAGGGAGTCCGAGAGCTTGTGGGTGTTGCGGCACCGAGTGATCCATTAGGATCGATTATAGTGGAAATCCTTCGTGTGTCGAAGGCGGGGATGTAGAGCAGGTGTGCTCGAACCTCGAAACAAATCCCTTGTGTTTGCGATTGCTCTCTCTCTCTCTCTCTCTCTCTCTCTTTGTCTCTTGTTTATATCTTGCATGCTATTATTGTGTTAATCTTTATATGCTTGATATACTTGTGAGCTCATATTGATATACTTGCTTGGGTTTGTTTGCTAACACTTGTATTCAACCAAGAGAGCCAACGCGGCACCTCAGCTCTTATCAAGGGGAATCTAGAGGAGTTTGTCCAGAGCCCTTCACGGGAAATTCGGCAACACTCTTGTGTTACACGTGGTGTTTAGTTTAAATAGTTTGTTTAGGTCATAATAGTTTTTACTTCCGCATTATTTGGCATTAAGTGACCATTAGATTAGCCATCACCTATTCACCCCCCTCTAGGTGAACTTACAGATTTTGCCTCTGATATTCATCTGTGGTGCACCTCCCGTGATATAAGTACATGCAAGAAACGATAAAGATTGATGAAGGAAAAATATCATAAAAAGAAGAAGAAGAAAGTTGGTTGTTAAAGATATACAGATTGTTTGGACACTGGGTTAATGCTTATCTAAAAGATATTTTCTGTGCTGAAATGACAACCATTCAAAGGTCTGAGAGTATTAATTCCTTTTTTGATGGTTTTGTGAATGCAAACACAAAACTAGTTGAATTTGTCTGCCAATACGATAAAGTTGTCGCCATCTGTCGTAATTCTGAAACTCAACGAGATTTTCGGTATTTGAATTGTGTGCCCAATTGTACATTAAATACATATGAGATACAAGTTTTAAAATTTTATATCAGAAAGATTTTTTAGTTGTTTCAAAAAGAATGCGAAGTTGTGATAACACTTTTTCGGAAGAGTTGGACATGATGGACTAAGAGCAAATTATTTAGTTGGTGAATTTTCAAACTCAAAAGACAATTGAGAAAAAGTCAGTTATGAGAATTCTGGTGAGTTTAACGTGTTCAGTAGTTGCGCATTATTCAAAACAAAGGGTACTTTTGTAGGCATATTATGTGCATTTTATGACGCAATCATGTTACACATATACTAGAATCCTATATACTGCAGAGATGGAGGTTGGATGCCTGTTACAAGAATGTTACAATTGAAAATGGCATTAGACTTTTCCCAATCAAGACACGCAAGGAACTGCTAGATTGTGTGCACTGCGATCCAAATTTAATACAATTCTTGAAATGGAGTCCGATTCAGATAACCATCTTTCAAAGTTGGATGTTGTGTTGGAAAGATTTGCTGTAGAAACCTATAATGAATACAAATTTAGGGCAGTAAATGATCAATCATCACAATCTGAAACAAATATTGGTTCTAGTGGATCAGTTGTGATTTTGCGAGATGGTAAAAAATTGACTATATGTGATCCAACTGGTCTTGTACCTACCAAGAGGAGGCTTAAAGGTGCATTCAGGCTAAAGTCTGCTTTGAAGATTCTCCATCACAGAAGGAAGTCAAATATCGAAAGTGTAAAAATTGTCAACAGTTGGGCTATTACAGGACTGATTGTCCATTATTGATATGAAATTAAACTCGTTATAGAATTTAAATTTAAGTTTGATGTTTCAAACATTTACGTTAATTTTTTACTTGGAGAGGAAGTAGTTTTAGGTTGCAGCTATCTGGAACGAATAAATCTTTTATTTATACATCTTCAGGCATCATCTGCGACCGTAGTTGCAGTGTTAATGGAAAAGGCATAAAATTGTACTGCGACCTAGGTCGCAGACAGATACTATTGTATTTTCGAGTATTTCCCATCTCTTATTTAATGTAATATGTTGTACTTTATAATAATTATTTGAATATAGTGAAAATATTTTTTTAAAATCCACTGTGACAATGATGGCGTATTTTGACAGAATACTAAAGTTAATTGAACATAAACTGTAGTCACTGTATGCATATTTCTTGAGTTAATTGAACCTTGATTATTTCTTTGGACTACGACTTCGGTCGCAATCATTAGTTTTATCAAAAACAGTGGTTCTAGAAATGCGATCAACGTCACAGTTTATATTTCACTTTATTTCTTGGGTGTTTGCTACTCTTGTTCTGTATAAATTATTATATTAAGATTTTTAATTATGTTACCACTTTATTATGTTAAAATATGTTATTAATTAAATTGTATATTATGAAATTTAGGCCTTTATAATGATCACTGCGACCTTGGTCGCAATTAAGATTATACTATTTAATTAGCCTTTTACAACATCAACTCCATTCGCTGATATTGCTATTTACTGACTGCATTAGTTGCAGTATATCTCATTTTAATATAAATTATCACATTTTTGTGATTGGATCACATTGGCGTGTTGTTGGGCCAATACATGCTATCTTAATCACAGTCAATCTTTAAAATAGTGAAAAGTTTGACATAGGCCATAAAAAATTGTACCATAGTTCACTATTCTCACAAACATAAGAAGATTGACCATTAAAACTAAAATTAGAAAATTTTTTTTTACATAATTAATATTCCAAAATAAAGGTATAAAATATCTAAAAAGAAAAACTCCATATTTAAATTCTGATGATGAATACAAAAGGACTATTCTAGTCGTCATCGTCATCACCATCATAATCATCTTCGTCTTCCATATTATGACGGTCTTCATCTTCCGTATTGCTTTCCTCCTCCCCTTCCTCCTTATTACCGTGACTCTCTTCTTTGCTTTCTTTCTCTTCACTGCGTTATTATATTTTATCCATGAGCTCTCAGAATGGGTCCTTTGTATCAAGTTCATCCTCCGATCCGTATCGAGAGAATATATCAGAACTATATTCCCAATCATTATTAGAGAAATTGCTCTTGTCAGAGGAAGATGGTGGAGAAGACATTTTTAAACTTTTTCAAAATTTTATAGAAACGAATTTCAGGAATGTAATTTAGACTATAGTTGTCTTTTAACGGACAACCTTAATATATAATTCATCCAGGAATTTCAAAAGGTTTATGCTCTCAAACGACGTAAACATGGCATAAATTTATTATTTGTCTTTTTTGAAAAGTGTATATTTATAGGTGACTGTTCAATTTTTGAAAATCAGTTAAAAAATAATAAGTTTTGAAATGCAATTATTTATGCCTTCAAGATGGCAAGACTGTTATTCTTTTACTTTCTTACGGTATAAAAGCCGTGACGAGCATGTTTACTTTCCGTTAAAATAATTATTTTAACAAAATTTAAAATATATATCGTTATGTATATAAAAACATTGTATTTTCTTATTTGGTATTGCGACCATGATCGCAAGACAGCTAATACCTCCTTATCAGTATGACAGTTTAGAAACTTTGACCGTGCTCGTAGTGCCCAAATAAACAACTTACTTTAAATATTCATATTGCGACTATGGTCAACTTCCCACAACTTAGACTTCAACTTCCTTAGCAGTACGTCCTAAAATCGGATTCATTTATTGCAACCGTGATCACATTGCTCATAAATAAATTTATTTTTCATAATTTATTCGTACTACCACCATTGTCGTATTATAAGAAGTCGATACAGCCACCCTGGTTATTAATGTGGCTTTGGTCGCAATACGGATTCTCAACTCATGATTAATATTTAAAATCACTGCGACCTGAGTCATTATCTCTTTTACATGTACAGAATGAAAAACAGAATATCTCAATGCAGTTTATAACACATGAATAAAAATATAGATAAATTATATTAATATATCCAACAGACCTGCTTTACAAAAAGGATACATTTATAATATAAAAATTTAATATGAATGAACTAACAATATTGAATTAAAAAAATTCGTAAAATCTCAATCTTCAAATATCATTCTTTGTATTGTTTCTGTTTCTTTATCATAATTTTTCTCTTTATCAGTAAGTAACATGTACGTAAGCTTGCTTCTCAGTCTCTGTAAATGGCTATCGTCATAGCATCAACTGAGATGTTATACTTTTTGTAACACCCCACTCTCGAAATACGTACTTAGTTGCTTATTCGTATTTTTTGATCGTATTTTTTTGATTTACTTCCTGTATTTGTTCTGTAATTATGAGATATTTATATGATCGTTTTTCTTTGGATCTAAATTCGTGAACTCGGAGTCAGCCCTAGTCTGTACCGGGACCCGATCCTTGTTTATTACTCAATTTGGCCTTTTGCTATTTAGATTTAACCGGTTTCAGTTTCAAACGTCATTTTTCAATATTTTACATTTTTCATGATTTTCTGAATTTTTTCAGAATTAAATTGAAAATCTTCAAAACCGGTGTCGACCAGTACCACTAACCGATTCTGAAATTTTTAATTTACAAACAGAGTTGAATTCTAAGAAAGACTTCCTTATAACTTCTTAAAATCACATTTTTTACCTAAATACTTTTTCTGGGATTTTTCTAAATTTATCGAAATTTCACTGGATTTGGTGTCGGCCAGTATCGCTGGTTGATTCCAGAAATTTTAGTTTATAATTGGAATCAAATTTCTAGATTCCATTTTCATATTACTCCTTAAAATTATATTTTCTCCTTTCATGCATTTTATGAGATTTTTCAGGGTTTATCAAAATCCGGCCGACCCGGTGTAGACCGGTATCGACGGTAGACTTCAGGATTTTTATTTTAAAAATGGGATTGAATTTCTAAAAACTGATCTCACCAAATATCTTATAATAATATTTATTATTTTTGAGAATTTTTGGAAAGCTTTCCAAACTGCTTCATTTTTCGGGCATTTCCGGAGTTTTCGGTGTTTTCCTCGATACCGGAATTTATCCAGATATTATATTTATATTTCTTCTTATTTTCTCTCTCCTCAAACACGAATCTCACCAGACTCAGACCTGGTCATTAAATGCAAAGATTTGCATTCTTTCTGCACTTAATGCACTGCTAATCAACTCCAATCAAGTCATTATGACTTTTCGTCCTTTTTGTTAAACACAACTTTCACATTTTTCCCTAGACGCAAGTTCCATGACTGCGTCTGGACAACTGCTAGATGCATATTTTCATTATATGAGACGCAGCTCTTTTTTTGAATGAAACGCATGTTTCATTTAGTGGAATGGCAAACTTGTAATAATCATTTCCCTCCCTTATATAACCACCCCCTTTCTTTCCTTCTCTTTCATTTCTTTCTTCTTTCCTCTTTCAGCAAGTAGCCAACGAAGAAAAGCAGCCCAAAAATAGCCTTGCCCTCCCTTTGGCCGGCCATCCTTTCCACCTCCTCCATCTTCTCCACCACCTATTCCACCACCTTTATTTCCTCCATCATTTCCACCATTCCAACAACCACAACACCACCTCCACACCACCTTCTTCTTCCTCTTCTCCACCAAGAAATACCAAGAAACCCACTTCCACCACCAACTTCACCACCTTCCCCACCACTACCTACACCACCTTGACCACCACGAACCACGCCATCTTTCTCTCCTTGGAATACTCTTTCTAACGAGCTATAGCTTCGTTCTCCGAAGCCGTATTTTCAAAACTTCATTTTCACCATTTCAACTACACTTGCACCACCATTGATTGGGCTTGGGGCTTTGGCCACCCATCTCCAGTCACTTCCGGCCGTCTCCGGCCACCTCCGGCCGCCGCCGGCAACATGGCCGACCATCCCCATTCCCTTCTTCTTTCTTTTCTTTCCTTTCCTTCTTTCTTTTCTTCCCTTCTTCTTTCTTTTCTTTCCTTTCCTTCTTTCTTTTCTTCCCTTCATTCTTTCTTTCTCTCTTTCTCTTTTCTTTCCTTCTATCTTTTTCCTTTCCTTTAATTCCTTCCCTGCGTCTCTTCTCCCTCATTCCCTGCGTCTCCCCCCTTTTTTCCTGTCTCCCCCTTTCTCTTATTGTGTGATTACTAGACGCGGATTTACCCCCTGCGTCCAAATAATTATTTAACGCGACCTTCGCGTTCTTATATCAATGCGACGCGGAGTTCATGCTCGCTTCTACATTCTCCTCGTGTCCCTGCTAGAACGCGGTTCTCAAACCCCGCGTTTATGATCTCTACGCAACGCGACTCTCGCGTCTGCGAATCCCGCGTCTTCATTCTCTCTCCTTCTGGCTTATTCTCTCTCCTCTTCTACATAATACGATCTTTACTTTATTGAATTTTCGCGTTTATGCGTTAGTTACCTGAATCCCGGAGAACGGGGATTCTACAGTATTTTCCGTATTTAGGCGAGTGTCCTCGCCTTCCCTTTGGACTTTCCCGCATTGTCGGGTTGACTTGTATTGCATTATGTATTTGTATTGATATTCCCGTTTTATATTGTGATGTACATACTTGTTATATTAACTCTTGACATACACCTGTCTGTATCATTTAGCAACTGATGTGTTATCACCTGATATGACTTACTACTTAGCACTTGCTCCTCATTATGACATGACTTACCACCTGCCTCCTAACATATTAATACCTGACCTGTGATTATCACATTCACGGGAATCCTGCCGTGTTATTCTGGATGACATACAATGACTTGAATTATGTGCTTGTTATCCTGTATTATATATACAGTGACCCGAACCTATAGTATTCATGTACTCCTGAATTTCTGATCATGTCCTGATCCTTTTATTCCTGTGAATTACTAACTACATATTAAATTATAATAAGACAACTTGCACCCGATTTGGGGGAAACTGATGGGTCCTGAATAATCATGTTTATGGTGGTCTTGTCGAGTCACGCGTGGCCACATACTTGAGGGATCACCTGGCGGTCACCAGGGATTCCGTGGGGTGTGCTGGCACCCTTACTCCCGTTTATTCCTGCCGGGTATGCACACACTCTAGGCCTATTTTTATGGGATCTGCGATACTCTATTCCTATTCGGGCGTAAATAAGTTCCGATACCTAGCGGTACGTTCCGGCGCAGCACCGGATACTCCTGGACCGTTGTCCCGAGCATGTACGGGGCCTATCCTAAACATGATTCATCGAATTTTATCAATTTCTAAATAACTTATTTTATAAGTTATAAGTGAAAGTATGTGGAATGGGACACATACTGAAGCCTAGAACTTAGACGGTCCCAATTATAATAAGATGTTAATATACAATTTGTTGTGCCGTTTTGTAACTCGGGTTGTATGCGCTTGGATTATGGTGACATGGGATAAGGGTATACAGATGAGAGTTTTCTTATTTGGATTATTCCTTCGATATACTAGTCTCATGGAGCCGTGACCTGTGCTTGTACGATCAGTTTTGCTCGTAATTAGTTTTATTCAGTTTTATCAGCTTTACCGATTTTATGTTAGTTTAGGAGATATCTAGTGTTGCCTTGTCTACTTTATTCATCGCCTTATTACCTGCTTTTATCATCTTATATCATATATGTTCCCAGCTAGATATCGATTACTGTCTCTTTACTTGCTCTTGCATGCCGCTGCTCACGACACGGTTTCCAATGCATGTTCACGTTTTGGATTTATCGATACTCTTGTGCTTATCTCAGCACACCATCTGGCTTTCGCATCACCACTCGTCGGGGAGTTCTGACTCCTCTAGATTCTCATGTCTAGGTCTCGAAGTTTGGACTGAAAGGGGATCTTCTTGCTGAGGACTAAGCTCACTTCTGTGGAGTGGACCAGACCAGTTGTAGCTTCAGTCCCATCCTTGCTCCCCCTGGTTGGATCGCGGCATCTCCTGCCATCTCGTGAGCACCCGTTTGTACTGTTCATACTTGTACATGTCTTTGAATTCTTACACTTGCGCCTATCGGTGATGTAATATTCTTGTAATATTATGTCACATCTGGTGATAACTTTGTAATTGTACTCATATGTTGGAATGTATAATGCACCACATGCTTCCGTACTCTGATTCTTGCCTGTACTGATGCTTAGCGTATATACGTGAGGGTATTGCTGACCTGCGTATATACGTTGCAGTAACGTCTCCGTATCCGCGGAATCGGGGCGTTACACTTTTATTCATAGCATCAGCTGAGATGTTATACTTTTAATGTACTTACATACATATACCATGCAATCAACATTGATATTGTATAGGAAAAAATATATGAGATTAAATTTTTACGATAAATCAGCAAGAATTTTTTTTATGTAAACGTCATAGGAAATATATACCTGTTTTCCTGTTGGGAACATCTTACATATTTTTCAACCTTTTATTGAAGTCAATTTCAAAAATTTGTAACAATCTTTCTTTTTGTATTGTCAATTGAAAAAAGATTCAATATTAATACAATTAAATATAAATAATCAGGAATTACAAGATGAAATTTAACACACCATTGCTCTGATATCTGTTTGGTGCGACCTTAATATATTACTTGATTTATTCAGTGGAACTAAAGAGTTATAAAAAAATCGCTCTTGTGTATGACAATCCAATACCAATAAAGTCCAGTGAAATCCAGCTTCCTGGGCACTGTACTTGTGATTGATCAAGAAGAACATGTAATGAACATCTTTTGTCCAATTTCTTAAACAATTTTTTGATGAAAAAACTTTCAGATCTCTATTTTTAGATACAACACTGTGCTAACAAAATCAAAACAATTCAAACATTTAAAGATTTAGTAATAAAATGCAATAAAAATATCAAATATTATATGAAAATCAAAACTGCGATCAAGGTCACAGTCCTCTTTTCTTACAATATTACTTGGGCCGCGAACTGGGTCACAATTACTTATTAAGCCTGAAAATGATGCTTACTAATGTTCTGCGACTTGAGTTATAGTGGCTAATTAATCCTAACAATTGAAGTTGACTAATGATGAATGCAACCTGAATCACAACCAATATACTCAGGAATAATAACAACACTGTGACGTTAGTCGCAGTCAATTTTTTGACAGAATAAAATAAACTGCGACCAGGGTAGCACTAAAAATATACTTCTTTAAAGATTCACTGCGACCTGGGTCTGAGTCAACTCATTAGGAATTATTAATAATAAATACAACTAACAGATTTTTAACCATTAAAATTATAAAGTACTGCATTATATAAATAACTGATGTTTGAATTAAATATAAAGGAGAAAGTAAATGTTTACTTAACTTTCGCTTCGAAAGAATATACTTTTTAATTCACCTTTTTTATCTCTAGATGCCTCATGTAGAAATAAATGATATTAGCATCTAAATCTCTACTGGACATCAGGTCATTTATGTCATTTTTGACAAATATTATTCTGTTATCAGGATCCTGATATTCAATAGCACTACAAAAAAGAGTTAATAATGAAATTGTCATAATATAAATAACTTATATGTGATATAAATTGAAATAGAATTAAAAAAATAATTAAAGGTGGCTCTGTCAAAAAAAAATTTGATGAGGGATTATTTTTGTGGCTGCAGAATTCTGTAGACAGTGCATTCACTCAATTCCCTGATTTTCGGCTTATTGTCACCCTTCTCTGTCGTGTCAAAATCAGGGACAGAAATCTGAGCAGCAAGCTGTGGAATATTCTCTTCAATAGTCTTATTCTTTTATTTTGGATAAATGAAATCGGAGTCATCGTGATCTTCTCAATGCCTTTGCGTTCTTTGACTCCCCGTTCTATTGATCCTTTAGAGTAATCCACACTTTTTCCTTTTAACGCTTCCTTATAAATCAGAGTATATTCTTGAATTTTTTTCTCATAAGCTTTGTCCGTTTGGATATCAAGGATCTATTGAGTTAAATTTAAAGTAAAAGTTGAGAAACTTTCCCCTGCAATATTAATTTCGAATTTAGATCGCTTGATAACATCCTCTTCCTTTTTCTTCTTCTCTTCCTCCTGCTTTTCCATCTGCTACCTCATCCTCTTTTGCTTCTCCTCCTCTTTTTTTCTCTTCTCCTCTACTTCTTTCTTTCTCTTATTCTCCTTCTCCTCTTCCTCCTTCCTTCTTCTCTCTTCTTCTTCTTTCCTCTTCTTCTTCTCCTCCTCTTGCTCCTTCCTCCTCTTCTCCTCTTCTAGAAATTTCCTCTTCTTCTTCTCCTCTTCCTGCAGCTGCCTCCTCTTCTCCTCCTCTTCTTTTCTCCTATCCCTGTTCTCCTGCTCCTGCTCCTTCTTCCTCTTCTCTTCCTCCTCTTCCTTTCTCCTATTCCTGTTCTCCTGCTCCTTCTTCCTCTTCTCTTCCTCCTTCGCAGCAGTAGCTGCTTTCAGCAGCTCTTCTTCTTCTTTCTTCACCTTTATTTTATCCTACTTTTTTTAATTTTCTTTTTTCTCTTTTCTCTCTTCTCTTTTTCTTTAATTCAACCTTCTGAGCTTTTTCATCTTCTATTTTTTCAATTTTCCTTTCTAACTCAATAACATATACCCTCAAGTATGTATTTATATTTCTCAAAATTTTCAGTTCGTTAGCTTGTTCATCAGTGGTGTTGGCAAATAATTTGCAACAGTTGGTTCTTGTTCCTTCGTCGTCTCCTCAACTATTTTGACAGGTTCTCGTTTTGTTTTCGCCAGGATGTTAGCTTTAATATTCATCTCTTCTTTTTCTCCTCCATCTTCTTCTTCATCTTTATCTTCAGCAGGAATGTCAATCATAATTTTTTGAGCATCTGAAATATTGGTCATTCGATTAAAAATCTGAAATCATTTTAAACAAACATCAATATAAAGTTAACCTGTTAGTTCTGCGACTTATATCGCAGCAAAATAAAACTTGTAATAGAAGTAAAATCAAACAAACTGCGACCATGGTCGCAGTCATAACTTTTAACTATAAGATAATATATCAGTACTGCGACCATAGTCACAGTACGGAGTTTCACACAAACTTCGTCCTGTCTCAGGTACTACGATCTCAGACGCAATCAAAATCAAGAAAATAAAGAACTACGACCTTTGTCGCAGTTCACTTATAACGTAATGAAGGGACTGCGACTTTAGTCGCAGGCCACTGAAATTTTAATAGAGGAACCGCGACTTTGACTGCTGTCATAAAAATTTAAAATAAATGTATAAAAAACTATTGAGGAGACTATGGTCGCTAACTATTAAAAAATAACCTTATCTTCTTCAATATCATTAAGATCAATTTCAATCTGGGCTCTGCTAATATTTGGAGGTCCCATCTTACTGCTTGTAGGGTTTTGTCATCTAAACCCTTCCTCGGCTCAAATAGCAACCCTTTCACATAACCAATACTGCAACATGCATTAGTTTATTAGTTTATATGAACAGTGTAAATATATAAATAATTTTCAATAAATTTTACCAATTATATAATCGATGCTTATAATAATTTGTACGGAGCATCCTTGTAGCTCATATATGGTGTGCTTGAAGATGTCCATCAACTCCATCAGGAATTGTCAAATAGTTTTAGCCCAACTAATGATCTTCATCAGCGAATGTCGGTAATTTGCTCTACAATATACTACATCACCGTGCATTTGCTTTCAGAAAATAATAGAGTGACTGACATATATAAGATGATCAGTGTAGTGAAGTTTTGAGCTGTAAGAATTTGTCTATCTCTTATAATTTCATTTAGAGTCACTTGTTATTCAAGTTGTTCATCCTTTGTCACATCTACTTCGGTCCTCCTCTTTTTCTTCACAAGAAGATCATTCAATGCTTTCTCAATGAATATTTTTGTGATCTTCTTAATTTTTGAGAAACAACGGTTTATCATCCTCTATTCTTCAATGTGCAGGTCTTGTTGATAATGAAATCTGTTCCGTTGATAGGTATACCAAATATCAGGGCAACATCCTTTACTATTAATTCAACCTGTTTGTCCCCAATAAGAAAAGGACCTTGAGTCCCTATCATATTGGTCTACAATTTTAAGAAGACTAATATTAGACTTCAGACCTTTATCACTACTAAACTCCTCGTTGTAGAAGACCATGAAAATAGGACTGAAGGGGGCCCCCCTCATCGCGTTGACAAAATTTGTCTCAATGTGCTTTTTGAATACTCTCATGATTTCACACATGGGCTTTAGGATCGATCGCATAGGATGAACCATTAGTTCTTGCTGACTTAATATTGCAGAAATATTAACCTGATAAGTACTGAATAAATTATTAAAAATAAATAAGGTCACAACGCTTTAAAACAATTTTGGAAGGAAAATAATTTGCTGTGATCTAGGTTGCGATATTACTTAATCAACTATAACACACTGCGACCTTTGTCGCTGTGTTAATTAACTATGCGACACAGGTCGTATTTATCTAATTAACCCAACTAATTATCTAATAAGGACCTTGGTCAATCGTCAGCGCACTGCGATCCATGACTCAACATAGTGCGACAAGAGTCGCAATATCATATTAAGCTAACTTAGTATAACAGACTGCGTTCCATGACCCCAAATATCAAGAAACGGGATGGGAAGACAGCGATCTCAGTCGCAGTGCTTATAGGAAAAAGGAATTTACAGTAATAATACAGTAAAATTATAAAATTTTCGAAAGCCTCCTACCAAGGTCACAGTCAATTTTTAGGCTAATAGCTAATACTACGACTAAAATCGACCAAATGGAATGAAAGTAAACTCTGACCTTGGGTCGCAGTCTTATTAAAAAAAAACAAAAATTTAAAATTTAATTATCTAACTAGATCGTTAATTCCTATTTTCTTCCATCTAAAACTGCGACTTAAAAAAATTTCAGAGAAAAAATTTTAGTTTCAAATTTTACCCTATATTGTGACCATGGTCGCAAGCTTTTAAATTAAAATAAATTAATTATTTTTTAAACACAGATATTCATGAAAAATTTAGGAAAAAAACATATTATTATCAGAAAAATTCAGTTATAACTTTCTTCTTTGAAATTAAAATTCAAAACTGACTAAAAAAAATTAAGGGTTAGAGTCACTTTTGAATCGAACTTACATAAAAAGAAGGAATTTTGTGTAAAAAAAAAATGGAAATCAAATCCAATTAAAACAAAAAAAAAATGGACTTCAGAACCTTAAAAAAAATAGGGTTTTTCAAAATTTCCCGTTTACCTTTTACCGCGGTTGATTGCTTAGACGCCATGTAGATCGGATCTTTTGTTTTTAAAAAAACTAAATTTTTTTGGAGTGTAGAACTTAAAATTTCAAAACTTTAAAATTTTTTGAGAGTAACAGTGTTGCAAACAGTAAAACTTTGTAGGGGAGGGTATTTTAGTCAAACACAGTTTCAAAGTTACTGAGGACATTAAACGTGCAGGATGTTTTGTCTTTTATCTGCCAAAAAAGTTGAAATTTGCGTTGCTATTAATCAGCCACATCCCGCCGGCTGAGAAAGTCTCTCAGCTGGCGGCTGAGGTATGGAAACCCTCCCTGCCCGCGCGCTCGTGTGTGTATGGATAAAGAATTACAATACACAGATATATAATTGCAAACTAACCCAGTAATTGCAAGTCCTAACCTAGTAGTTGCAAGTCCTGATCGAGAGTAATGGTATGTTATTGACTCATGAACCATCTAAACCATCACCAACTAAGAATGGAGCTACACTGGGGACACCAAAAAGAAAAGGGCTACCCACTCAAGACACCTTTAGGGATAAGGCAGACACAATTCCTACATGGGCCATGAATGTACTACTAGTTATTTATTACCACTATCATTTCCTGCAGTACACCCAATTATTCGCAAATCACATCCTCTCTCTCCAGAGTGAGCTAACGTCCTTCAAAGTGAGGAGAGGAGAGGAGAATCAAATTGGAGGAGGAGGAAACAGCAAGCAAGCATTAGGGTTTAGTTCCATGGCCTGTTAATAGAAGTCACAAGATACAGGCCACAGATGGGTCCAGCTGGGCCAAAACAAGCAAGCATGCAGCAACCATCCTCTAGCTGTAAAGGCCACCACAGGTCCACAACAACACCAACCACAGATTCATGGCGAAATTATTCAAATGCATCCGATTAATTATATATTCAGACAGAAAAGAGAGAGACTTAAACTTCTTCACATGGATCAGGTGTGAGTTCTCCACACCTAGAGGCTTTTCTCTTTTTCTATGTATAGGACTCACTCACATGGGGTGGGGGGATGGGGAGTTCCTTTTGCCTGGTTTGCTCTCACATTCTCTCTTTTGTGTACGTTTGCTCTCTTTGCTGAAATCTCGACCTGACAGAGCTGCATGTCTCAGAGTCGGCAAAAGCTGAACACTTTCCACATTGGAAAAGAATAATCCCATGGACCCTCCAATCACAATTCATTTTTTCATTTCACTTGCAGTTCCCCTTTCTTTTGAGAGTGGCCAGTAACCATAATAAGCAAAAAGTCAGTGATGAAAGAGAGAAAGAGAGAGACACCTAAATGTTTGCTTGCTTGCTTTCCCTCCACATTAATACACCCATTCATTCATGCATCAGATCTTTACATTTATTTTTATGTCAAAAGTTTAGCTCACTCACTGCATAATACTATGTTTGGATATAAGCTTTCACCATCTTGATGATGAAAGCATAAAAACAGCCAACATTATGAAACATTGAAATGACTTCTTTAATATGCCATCTTTTTTTTTTAATCATTTTTTTTATAACCCTTTAATATGCTGTCTGAAAAGAAAAGAAAAAAGGCTCAAGTTTTTATAACGTGTATGCTTCAATAGATGACACATCTCATAAAGATAATAAAAATGTATGTTTTGAAAAAAAAAAAATCATGTTTCAAAAAGGAAGATAGACAACAATCAACTAATTAAAATTCACAAGGTGCGATGGAGATTTTCTGACTCGATTGATCGAGCGATAAATTCGCACCACGGAGGATGAAAAATAATTTAGATATTCACACAGAGAACAAGTAAAGACACAAGATTATACGTGAAAACCCAATTTAGGAAAAATCACAGGAAGAGGGAGAAAACTCACTATTTTCAAAAGGATTATAGTAAATTCTATAGAGCTAGAACTCTATTTACAATCTCCGGCACTATAAGGAATTACCTTTTTTTCTTCCATCACTCATTGTATAAAATACTCTGAGAATCGTTATAGATGGTGCGAGTCATGCGGATTCCTGTAACCACGTGATTTGCACGTAGGAATTTCTTAATAATGGATGGGATTGTGCTTGATTGCTGGTGATTCCTACTAATTTTTGTAACAGTCTGCATAGGGATAGAAGTTGTTACACGTTTGAAACATGAATAAGCTGGCAGCATAACGCTCCCCATAGATGTAGGCAATGATCAAAAAGGTAAGTTGATGCATTTGTTTTTCTTAGGACGAGAGAAATTGACCTTAAGATAGTTGAATCTTCGAGAGAAGTGGTATCGAGACCGTCGAGTCCTAAAGGGAGTGCTCTCGGGATAATCGAGTCCTCGGGAGGAGTGACCTCGAGGATGGCAAGATGCTTGGGAATTGTTCTGATGCTTCAGGGAGATGTCCTGTTAGCACATCTTGTTATCTGTCTTCATGGAAGTACTGGTAAGACGAGACACATGTCACGATCCTGGTGCAGATCAAAATTTGACCACTACAGATGCCCCCTCCGCTTTCTCTTTCCTCGGGCTCCAAGGAGGAGTGGAGCGGATTGATTTACCTTCTGGATTGGGAAGTCGAGGCATCACTTGTTCTCTGAAGGGAAATGGTCAAGATATCTTTTCACATCCCGAGCCTTTTTAGAAATTGAAGTAAGTGTGGACAACTGGCAAATTTAATGACCAAAATCTTGACTTCATGATGATTGAGATCGTGTGACAGAGGTGGATCTGGATGACTTGAATACCAAAAAATCTACGAATACAAACCGACTTTTATGAGGCGGTTGGGATTCTGAATAGGAGGCAGTTGGGCTTCTCCATCTATAAATAGGGTGGATTCTGGAAGAAGTCTGCTCACTTCTTTTTTTTGTCTGGTGGAAGAATGAGAAGGAGGGGATGGAGGGAGCGGAGATGGCTAGCATGGCATGTCAGTTTTCGTGTTGACATCTTCATAACAGATCGGTTCTCGTGACATGGTCCTGCTGCCAGGGGAGATCGAGAGGGCTTCAAGCTTTGACTTGATTTGCTCAGACTTCTCTTCCCCTAGTGGTAGGTATGGATGGAGTGAGAATTATCTCGGGCGGTCATGGAGGTGGATCCTGATTCCCTCTCCATTTGTTTTGTATTCCAGTCTTCATTTTGAGCCGAATCCTGTGACTCTCGCTTTCAGATATCCTCCTCTTAAGGTGAGATATGGGAAGGAAGCAAAGGAGGATGCCAGGGATGCCACCGATGAAGCGTTCCCCTTATGGAGCTCTAATCTCTTGCTCGGAATGAGGAGCCAATGATGTGATACTATCACTGTCTTGCTCCCCTGGTAGAGTTCGTCTGACTGTCTTGGAGGCATGCTCTGTTCGGGGAGACAGAGGTGGTTCCTTGCCTAGGAAATTTTCTATTTTTGTGAAGGAACCTCCGTAGACTTCCCTCGGGATCTGTGAAAGTTCGCGTGATTGATTGGGTCGTGCCTGCGTAAAGCCTCTCTCAACTGATGGATCTTTATTTGCTTTAGCATCATAGATAAGTAAGCGAATAGGATCAGATTATCTGTATTTCTTTTCAAAAAAGCAAACACAAATATGTGATAGACTCATATTACTCTTGTTTGATGTAACCGATAAAGTATTTGGATGGATGTAATCAAAAAAATTTGTAATAAAAGCAGTAACTTTTTAAAATGAGGGTGTTCTTTTGGATCTTGCATGGCAATCATTTTGTTTGAACGTGGATGTCTGTTTAGAAGGTTTGCTTTGACTTCAAGATGTCTGAAACTGGCTTGGAATGTAGGTCCTATTTTCGAGTGGGAAAATCCAACTACGGATTCAAACCTCCTTCTAGAGAGGAAATCCCTGCAGTGGAGTTGAATTCACTCTAGCTTCCGAGTGGAGAAAATTCCATCAGCGGAGCTGCGAAATCGGGTCTCTAGGAGGAAAAATTCCTGCAACAGAGCCCGACCTCCGAGTGGGGGAAATCCCACAATAAATTGTCTTGTTGGGACATGATGGAGGCTGTGTTATTGCCCTCAAGTGGGGGCATATCCCATCTCAGGTCAACAGACTGTATTGAAAGTTGTTAAGATGCACATGTAAGCATGCAAAGAGACATCTTAAGTAAAATGTTAGATGCAAATGTGAGCAGAACTAGTTGTACGAGCTTAGTTTATGAATTTATGAAATTAGTACGTCGAGAGATAATCTAAATAAGAAAATCCTCATAGATATATCTTATTTCTCACTATTGCTCGAGTTTATACATCACGAGTTGCCCCCAAACAGGTCAAGCACGTTCAAACTTTGAAATCATACCTGAGGTCCTCATAGTCGGGAAAACACGCCTATGACATTTCATTCTCAGGAGAATTATTGGAGTTATGACCATACAAAACTGATACATTGAAGAGATAATCTAAATAAGAAGACCCTCATATATATACCTTGTCCTATAAACAACCATAATCCAGTTGTACCTACAAGAATTGGTCTGAAGTGGGGGTATCACCCATTAAAAGGTTAGATGCGTTTGTTTCAGATAGAGGGCCCTACCCGATTGATGATCTGATACCTTTAATGTGTGTGCAAGCCCAACAATAAATTTGTCCTCTCATGCGGAGGATATCCCGTCAATAGATCTGTCTCCCGAATGGGGCACATCCCATCATCAAAATACAAAAGGAACCCAGTAGATGAAAACTGCAGGGGATTCATCAGTGCCCGTAGGCTCAAATGAGGAAAGTCCGTAAGCTAGTGTCTGTGTTCTGAGTAGGAGCACATCCCATCAGCAAAGGGGGAAATCCCTCCGTAGAGTGGGGGACTCCGAGTGGGGTCACATCCCACAACAAAAGGTTTCCACTCCCGTAAGACTACAGAGAAAGATCCATAAGCATGTCTGCGTTGACACTTCCAAGTGAGGGCACATCCTATCAAAGAGTGTACAGATATGATCCTCCAAGTAGGAAACATCCCAGTAGCTGAGGAGTCATATTTTTGCCTCTGAGTTGGGAAAATCCCATCATCTAGGTGAAAGGATGGACGAGTGTTGAAACCGCCTCCCATCCCATCAATGAAAGGGATTTGGCTGCCTCCGAGTGGGGGAACAGTGCATCATCAGGGTGCTGGATGCACATCGGGATCACCTCCGAGTGGGGGATATCCCATCAACGAAGGGTTTTTGGCCACCTCCGAGTGGGAAAAATCCCAGCAACATGGCAGGTGGATGAAAGAATGCACTACAAAAGAAGTAAAGGATTGGGTACTATTTTATTCTCACAAATGCAATACATAAGGATAGGTCTGTGTATGGAGTTTAAGGAATCAATCGAACGTTTTGTACTAGGCGATCAAATTCTTTTCCCGAGGAGGTTGTGTACCAGGTTGTCAAGAAATTATCTCGAGAGTGGAGATGTACTCTTTGAGAAAATCTCGCTGAATCAGCTCCTCTATGTACATTCAGAGCACCCAACAATGGATAGTTTAGTGCCCTTTGCAATCGTGATAGGAGCAGTACTCCAACATAGGGAGTGAGGGATCGTGTTGGATCGGCTTCAAGTGTTTGACCCATGGTTGATTTTTGATGGTGTTGAATATCTCGTTGGTCAAAAGATTTAATGGAGAGTGTTCTGTAAGCCTGTAGCTATGGATTAAATTCAAGGGAAGGATAGAAAGTGCTTGCTTTTTGTAAGAGGTTGCAATCGGGACCGGTCTGAAGCATGGTTGGGAACTTCATGAGTAGACTACTCTCCACCAGCATTACCTGGCTTCACGGGGTTGCTGGAGGAAGCTTTCATCACCTCCTCTAGTTAAACATACTCCTGTGCTCAGGAAAGAATCTCGCTCATCTTGGTGACGTTATGCTTCAAGATGTGCTTAGCTTATATAAGGAATGAGTGATCTACAACCTGCTTATGAATGTGAGTGAATGCCTCCTCCCCACAGTTAGAGATTTTAGCCAGCTGGCTCTGAAAAGAAATTGATGTAGGAATTGAGATTGTCTTCGGGCCTTATCTTGATAGAGAGAGGAAGTGATGGCTACTCCTCTTTGCTTCTTGGCAAAAAGTGCATTATCTGAGAAATTCTTCGGTAACATCACATCACTCTGATGCCATGCCTTTCGGGCTGGAAGGAAAAGTAAGACACATTACTGGGTCATTGCAAGAGTAGAACACCATCTTATCTAAAAAAGTGCCTGATGTGCTGAACTTAATCACTCACTCTAGTGTAACTGTCAAAAGTGAGAGTTAAGAATTTCTTTGGAAACTCACACTCTTGGATGTCCTTGAAGACCGGATAGTCGAGGAAGGTGAGTGAATGGGGTCAAGTGCTGAGGTATTTAGCCTCCAAAATCCGCTCCTAGATTAGCCATCAAAGGTGTGGAGACTCGGGGTTGCCTTCTGCTAGTGCAGAGTTGTTTTGGAGAGATATTGATTGAGTTGCTTCAGGTCCTCTTGCTCATGAGGATGTTCTCACGTTCAAGCGTCATTTGTTCTCGCTCACAATCAGACTGATGATATTATTCCTTCATTTACTCCATCTCGTAAGCATCTGAAAAAGTTACTCTTCTTATGGCTGAGATGGTATTTGCGGTGAGTTGTAGTCTGTATCCTCAACTCGCGGCAACGCTTGCTTTGGCCTTCCCTTAGGAAGTTGCACCGACAGTGATTTTCATTGCGTGGGGCCATTATTGATTCGGCAAGGGTTTCTTGAGGAAGTTTTGTAAGATGAGAGATGTTGAGTGTTGTGACTCAGCTTTTAATGAAAGCACTAAAATGTAGTGGAGTTTTTTTAACCTGATTGATGGAACGATAAATTTTGCACTGCGGAAGATGAAAAGTAATTCAGCGATTCACAGAGAGAACAAGTAAAAACACAATATTTTACATAAAAACTCAATTTGAAAAACCATTAGGAGAGAGAGGAGGAAATTTACTATTTTCAAAAGAAACTTCATAGAGCTAGAAACCTGTTTACAATCTCTAGTATTGTAAGAAATTACCCTTTCTTTCTTTCAACTTTCAGTGTATAAGAAGAAGAAATTACACTTTCTTTCTTTTAACTTTCAGTGTAAATTTTTAACTTTCAGTGTAACTATCTTGAAAAATCGTTATAACTGGTGCGAACAAATTTCTATAATTTCAGCCACCATACGTTTGAAGCGAAATCGCGACGAGAGTCTGTGACGCATATACACAAGGAGATTACATCGCATATACACGCTAAACCTAATGTTGACTTGAACAAACTAAATAAATTTACAATATAACATATAAATTTCTAACACATGATATCATTATTCTATGAATAATCATTAGAATAAAACTAAGTCCAAACAGCATAGAGGAACAAAGAATGGAAGAAGTCAAGAGAAAGTTCTATAAGGGAGAGGGGAACACGGCCTGAGCTGGGTTGAAGAAAAAAAATGAAAACAAAAAGGAAAAATAAAGGGGAGTTGAAGATTGAACTAGTGGGGTCTGGTATGCTTAGGCTTGGAGTTAAAGAAAATGAAGAAAAGAAAGAGGGAGAAGGGAAAATGGTATCAATTCGAATACAAGATATTCAATAACGATTACAATTTAAAAATAATCATAGTAATTAATAATAATAACAATAATTAATACTAATTAACAATCTTAACTCACATCATACAATATACAATAATTAATACAAATTATATCAAAATACTATTATTATTATTAAATCATGTATTAGAAAATAATCAGGGTTGATGAATAAAATATTTTAAGAATACACACGATAAGAATTGTCGCACGTTTGAAACTTGGATGAGTTGGCTGCATAACACTCTCCATAAATGTAGGCGATGATCAAGGGGTTCAGTTGGTACATCTGTTTTGCTTGAGATGAAAGGAATTTTGACAATTCAGCCTTCGGGAGAAGTGGTCTTGGAACCGTGGAGTCCTCGGGGGAGACTGCTCTCGGGATAATCAAGTCATCAAAATGACCCCAGGAATGACGAGATGATGTTTCTAGGAGATGTCATATTGGCACATCTTGTCATCTGTCTTCGCGGAAGTACTGATAAGGTGGGACACATGTCACAATCCTGGTGCAGATTGAAATCTATCCACCAAACAAGGATAGGGCATATTTTCTCAATGTGTGATTCATTTCAAGAGACATAAACACACACTTCTTTTTCTTTTTCTTTTTTTTTGTGTTTTTTTAAGTGTTCTATTTAGTACACGCGGTTAGAACTTTCCACAACCCACAAGGGTACCACATTAATGGTCTGGTCCTGCGTTATCAATTAAACAACAAGATATGAAACATATAGGATAACAATGTGACTATCCATTTAAAATATTAAGTAATTTAGGACTATATTTACCGAAGTTTTTCAGCCGTATGAAAATTTGTTTAACTCAAAACCAGCATCCTATGAAAAAATTTAACTCATGCTAAGTTCAAACAAGCAGCAAACATTCCAAAATCAGAAAGGATGCACTCCAAGCATGGGGCCAAAAAAAAAATAATAATAACAACAAAAAGATTGAGATAAGTCATCTTCGATCTAGATCAATAGCAAGAGGTATGGTTGGTTAGATAGAAACTCACTTGAGATTCAGTTGTGATGAAATTTTACTGAGAAAGGATTAGTACTTCCCAAATTCATATATATAATACATATAGCTACATTGAATTATCTAACATAATCCTTTTTATTAATATATCCCTTTAAGATTTTATTTTATTCCAGATAGCTACTTGAATTGAATTGAAGTATCTCAAGCAAAAGCTAGCTAAACAAACAGTAGATCTAATTGAATTAGAAGAATCGATATTGAAGATTAAAAATATAAATATATTTAACAATAAAATCTTTGACAATAAAAAAATAATACAATGAAAACGAGAGAAAAATGCAGGAAGTTTGACTTATATGGCTGTGAGCAAGCATCAAGGTAGAAATACCTACTATTTATGCAAATCAAGTTACTAATAAATATCAACTGTAATTATTCCTTTAAATAATTCATAATCATAAAATCAGTCAAAACCATCAATTCCCTAATATAAAAAAACTATCAAATTATTAATAACAGTTAGAAATAAATGTATATGAATTCTATAGTAAAACAATTCCATAATTCTCAGAGACATCTATAGAAATTCTCTTTTATAAATATGTCAAAAAAAAAAATAACATTCTAGAAACTAAAAAAAAAAAAAAAAAGTTAAACCCCAGAATAAAGAATTAAACTAATTAAACTATACCAACAGCACAATTCCCCATTTTCATGCCAATTCCAGATCCAGAGACACTGAATTCATAATGCTGAATTGAGATCTACGAAGATTTACATAAATAGTAAAAATTAGAAAACATAAAAAATGCCCACTTTACTTGTTACCTTAATTCTTCTTTCTTTCTGCAACTGGCGAGCCGAGACGAGAGACAAAAACATATCTGCAAGAGAAAAGATCTGTCATGTTTTCCCACGTCTTTCTTGAACTTTGCACTTCGAGATCTGCTCTCAATTCCTTTTTTCTCAGTATGTATCTTTTTATTCTTATTTTGAAAAGAAAAAAACAAAATTGAGTGAATAGTTCAAGAAAGCCGTGGAAGAACATAACCATAATCTTGAATTCAGAATTCTCACTCTCTCTTCACTCATAATTCTCTCAATAATTCAGAACTCGTCTCTCATAAATCCCATACAAATAAGGCGTTTGAAGAGAATTTTGAAAGAAAACAAAAAATAATAATGGAAATGGAAGAGTAGAAAACAAAAAGATAAGTTCATGCAAAAAATAAAAAAAGGAAAAGAAAAAAAAAAGGAACCAGGGAGAGATTGAAGGGGATGAGAGAGATGTGGGATGTGTAAAACATGGAATGGGTTGGAGATAGAGAGAGTGAGCAAAGGATGGCCCGCGTTTAAATACATCCAAAAGAATTGGTTACAAATTATGATCCCAATTGCCGAAATCTCTCAAGTCACACTCCTCGCTGAAACAACCGTGGTTCCCACAGATCACTCAGCGGGTGAAATTCTGGGTGGTATGAAAAGTAAGTCTCGTTTATAAAGAGTGAAAAATAACTGAACGAAAGGGATATCCAACCGGCGATGCCCTCGGGAACCGCCCGCTGCCGGTACAAAATAACTGAACGGGGAACCGCCTCGCGCCCACACGTGCGGGGCAGCGAGTCGGGGGAGGACGCGTGCCTGTCGCCCCCGGGTCGTACGCGGGGATTCCCGAGGTCCGAGGAGTCTAACGGCCAGTGGTGACAACCGTCGCTCGATCCTGGCCGTTGGATGGAGTGCCATGTGGATGGACGGACGGAGACGCATTTCTGTTCTTCTCGCGGGAACCGCATCGCTTCTCGATTTCTTCCCGGATAATCCGCCGGATTACTCGCCGAACGATTCAGTTATCTTCTCGTCGCTCTCTCTCAGGCCCTCCCCATGTCGCACGGACTACCCTTTGCCTAGCTGTCAACAGGGCCCACGCGTTGTCCTCGAATCTTGGTCTCTCTGGCTCGTCAATTTACGTTGGGAAATGGGTTCGGGTTTGAAGAGATAGCGCTGCAAATTAGACCCGACCTCCAACCGAGGAAAGCCGCTACCCCCTAGTATAACCTTCAAACCCGTAGCGGAGAGAAAAAAGAGGAGTTGTAAGGATCAAGGGGAGTTCCGTTTATCTTGAGCTAGTTAAGTTTCTATTTGGTATTGTCTAATTTTTTTTTTTTTTCCCCCGATCATAAATCTAATTAAGAATAGTTTTCTAAGAAAAATAGAAATAGCCAAGTCTAATTCATAAATAGAAAAATGCTAGTGAAACATGCATATGAGGGAGGATACAACGACGGCGATTAGAACCAACAAAATAGAAGATGCTAAATGTGGTGGATAAAAACCGACTTATCAGGGATTGGACCCATCACAAGAGAAGTTTAGTGGCTCTCCGTGGATTTTACCTGTCCACACAAAACACACCTCTCCAGTTAGAAGTACTGGTGTGGTGCTGACATAAGACCATCGAGTATGAGGATCAGTAGTCATGATGAGAAGATGAGTGAACCAAGCAGAGGATTATTATCGGTGTGTAATAGTGGACTAGAATAGGAAAACTTTCAGTGTATTGCATAGGCTAGCACAGGGAAATGCTAATATAATGGAATGGCGAATTGGAATAGGAAAACTTCTAGTGTAGTGGTATGTGTGCGCTCTGAAGATTAGGGAAGCGATCGATCCCCTTCTCCGAAGAGAAGAAGGATCATACGTACCTAACATGGATGCTGGTGTGGAGGCGAAATTGGCGGATGGTTGTAACTGCACGTACTGGATTTGTTTACAACTTTAGTCAGGATTGCATGTCGGAGAATCTGCTGTCATGTATACCCGTCTGCTTTAAATGTATGAGCGTTACATGTCTTCCACGTGGGAGATGATGGCATTATGTAATGGCAGGCAGAGATTCAGTCTGATGTTGTTGAGAGCCTCAGTCTCAGAGTTAGAAGTTTTGACTGTGGAGGGTTCTGGAATGATAAAGTCTTCGGAGTGACAGATAGGATTCTGGATTTAGGTGCCTTCTGAATGGGCGTAGCCCCGAGAAAATCAGGAGAGATGGAGGATCCAGGATGAATTTAGAGACTTGTGGATGTCCCAGAAAAAGATCTTGGTGGCTTAAACACGTGTCATTATTGTGACCGTGGTCAAATTTTGATCACTACACTAACCAATAGGAATTTCTCATCTCAGATCTAACTCCACACCACTGTTTTTCTTTTATTTTGATAAACTTCTATGTACTCATCTTTTCCCAGTTACTCTCTCTCATTTGCAATACACCTTTTACCTTATTTTTAAGGCAAACAAAACTTATAAAGGTAAAAAAGTAGAAGGATGCTATCCGAAGAAGCGCGGTGAGCAAACCCGGTGAGCAAAAAAAACTCGATGCTATCCTACTTGTTCCACAAAATTTATTGTTGTTTAAAGTTTTTTTTTTGGATTGGTCTACCTGGATTGACTATCAACCTTGTTAGGAAAGATCTACGAGCCCAAGGGATCGGGTTAGGGAGATCGGGTCTGGGGTCCAATCTAATCCCTCTAATTTGATAGTAAAAGTAGAGTTTGCAGAGTATCTTTTCTCGAGAGTGTTTAGTCTATTTTTTAGAGGTTTAGGAGGCATATTTCTCCTAATTAAGTTGAGAGTTAACCAAGCTATAGTTTTAAGTAGAAGTCTAGGAGAACTGGACATTCATACATGGATTTTTTGGATTATGTGGTTCATGGGCTTTAGCCCAGGGAACAGACTGAGCTTGGGGCCTAAGAATAAAATGATAGTGAACTTGCTAATTAATTAATTTGTTGGGGTTGTGCCTAACTCATCGGCCCAATAAGGCCCACGTGATTAAATTGTAGAACACCCTTTATGCTTTCAGGGATTTGACACTTTATCCAACCTGAGAGTGACTTTCGTTATATTTTTCTTTCAAATGGGTTACATGACCTTTTTTATTGCCTTGATTAATCCCTTGTTTAATTTTTTAAATTAAACTATTTTTAATCTTATTTTTTCTTTAGTTATTTTCTTTCTAAGAGACTCATAAATAAATTGAGATACTGATAATGGTAAAAAGGAGGAGAGTAGGACTGGATTGAGGTGAAGATGATGTTGATGGAAATAAGGAAGAAGAGGTGGATAGTAAGGATGAGACTGGTATGGGTTAAAATTCGTGTTCGAATTGAGAAGAGATCTTCCATTTAGATGGTGGTGGTGAAGGAAATGGAGGAGATATGTGCCGTTGGTGGAGGAGGTGGTGGTCGTGAGGTGGTGGTGGAGAAGAAGGAGGTGGTGATGAGGTGATGGTGGAGGAGGAGGAGAAGGAGATAGTGGTGGTGAGTTTGAGGAGATGGCGATGATAGGTTTGAGGAAGAGGAGATGGTGGTGGGCTTGAGGAGGAGGAGGGATGGTCTTGATGGATTTTTAGAGAAAAATAAATTGAATTAGTTTTTGTTAAATTGAATCAATGGCTTCAAATTCAATTGAAATTTGTAAGGGATACAATTAAGATTAGTGGGAGTTAATAATGCTAGGCTTGAGTTTTTGGAGGTCATGTGATACTACACGACTCTTTTGGATAGAAAACATAATGGATACGAGTAGTGGAGTGGTTAGTTTTGAGAAAATCAAAGACATTTATGAGTCATATCCTGATTTTGAAAATATATTCACTATCTTAAGGGATAATTTGACTCATTAGATTGATAATTTCATCTTGCAAGATGGGTATCTGTTCCGTTCCCGTAAGCTGTGTATCCCTCGCACATTTTTGAGAGAATTTTTAGTTTGAGACTTACATGTTGGGGCTTGCTAGATATTTTAGACGAAATAAAACAATTGAAGTTGTGGAACATCATTTTTATTGGTCAACCTTGAAGAGAGATGTTGCTAGGTTTGTTGGCCAATATCACACATGTCAACTAGCCAAACAACGTAAACAAAACACTAGCCTATATACTCTCTTTCTAGTTCCAAATTACTCTAGGTAAGATGTCAGTTTGGATTTCGTGCTTGGTCTCCCAAAAACTGTGCGTAAGCACAATTTCATATTTGTTGTTGTTGACCAATTCTCAAAGATGGTCCACTTTCTGCCGTGCTCTAAAAATTCTGATGCATCTCAGATCGCTATGATTTATTTTGATTAAGTTGTTAGGCTACACGGGCTGCCCAAAGTAATTGTCTCAGACATAGATGTTAAGTTCACAAGTTACTTTTGAAAAATCTTATGGCATAAAATGGGAACTAAACATTAGTTTTTTACTGCATTTTACTTACAAACTGATGGACAAACTGAAGTAGTCAATAGGAGTCTGAGTAATCTTTTACGGTGTCTAGTAGGTGAGAATTTAAGGACATGAGATCTTGTGTTACCTACTGCTGAATTCGCATACAATAATTCTATCAATAGAACCATATGAATAAGTTTATTTGAGGTAGTGCATGGTTATCAGCCTAGACAACCTATAAACTTAATTCATATGGCGCCCCTTTATACTAGATTGTCTGAGTCAGCTGCATCGTTTGCATCACATATTCATGACTTGCATAAAGAGATTAGCACTTAAATTCAGAAAAGTAATGCAAATTATAAAGCTTATGTAGATTTGCACAAGAAGGCACAAGAGTTTAACATAGGAGACTACGTGATGGTTTGGATCCGTCCGAAATGGTATCCTCCTGGTACCGTAAAGAAAATGCAAGCATGTAGTGCAGGACTTTTCAAAATTTTGAGAAAAATTAATTCTAATGCATATGTTGTAGATCTTCTACCTGATTTTGGTATTAGTCAATTTTTTAATATTGAAGATCTGATTACTTATAAGGGTCCAAATTCTCTCTGATAATATTTTATTGAATAAGCATCCCCATGAGCCAATTTCTGAGAGATCCTTATTACCTCCACTTTCTCAAATACAACTCACTCATACGACAGAATAAATTGATGAAATTATTGATGATCAGATTGGCTCTACTAGAGACGGTGATACCACAGGCTTTTAGTTCGTTGGAAAGGACAACCTGACTCTGAAAACACCTTGATTAATCAGGAGAAATTCTAACGATTAGATCTTGATCTTCTAGAACACTATGAGAACCGAGGAGATTTGTGCTCGACAGAGTTGAGCTTTCCCCAAAACAGGGGGAATAATGAGGACATCACTCTACTAGGATTGCGATTCTACACCAGGAGACATCGCCGCACCCTTTCATTATGATTCGATTAGGGCTTGAGGACTCAAGCTATATTGGATCGATTATCTTAGTTATTTGTTCTTTATAGTAATTTTTGTTATTTTTTTTTTTAGTTTATTTTAGTCTCATTTGGCTGTGATGGGAGTTTTCTGTTGATGTAGCCCCATTTAAGAACAAAACTAGTATTGAACTTCTTAGTTTTTAGAATTAAAATTACTTTGAAAAGCTTGTAACCAGTGTACTTGGGTGAGAAATTCTAGAGAGAAATTCCCAAATTTTATTTTTTCTCATCAGAATTTTAGCTTCTCCCTTCTTTTCTTTTATTATGTGAAATGAAATACTTCTAATCTGAAACAGAAATTGGGTTTCTTAAAACTATATACAAGCATTAGTAACTAACCATCTCGCTCTTTGATGCCTTTCCCTTTTAGATAAATTACATTTCAACTTGATTTCCAATTTGGTTGTTTCCACTGACAGAAGCACATGATGGACCATCCAGCTGATGACCCACTCTGATTTATGATCTACACTCAAAATCAAACTGAGTAGAACATCATTTCAGTGGTGAGAAGATAAAATAGATTTCCTTAAACACAACAAATGAAACCACAATTCTCAAAACATGCAATGCGCTATTTGCAGCCTCTTAAAGTTATGTTCCTCATGAGGACCAGCGGAGCTGAAATTTCAAGATGTCCTACATATTTTGGTTGGTTAAGACCACCATTGCTGGTTGTGCCTTCAAACAGTAAAACTGGCTACAACAGACCCTCTGTGCTGTAGGAGAATTCATATTGTTGTGATTTAGTACCTTTTCTCTCCACCTCCAATGGTTGATCTACACAGTTCATGATGTCCTCGTTGATTTTAAACAGATAATCATATCTGGTAACACACATATGTACATATTAGAATTTTGCCTTATTTTTCAGAAGGAGATGATGGTCCAAGAAAATCCAATTGAGTTGGAGAAGACGATGGCTTGAAGCAGAAGAAGCAAATCAAGGTGAAGCAGTTTCCTTTTCAGGCGATTGCGAGTTTCCTTTTCAGGCGATTGCGAGTTTCCTTTTCAGGAGGAGTATGAATAGGATTCAATTCCTGTTCAATGAAGATTTATTTCTAAAGATTAAATGGTATAGAATCCTTTTACATCAAGGAGATCAACTCCTAATAGGATTGATCAAGATTCTTGAAGCATCCAATGATCAAGATAATCTCATAATCCAAATAGAAGTTGTATTGTAAAATCCTATAAATAAAACATTGTAATCTAGGATTTAAGTGGAGCATAAGAGCGGAAGAAAGTTGTGGTGAACAATAATGTAAAACCCTAAAAAGCCAAGAAAGAGAGGAATAAGGTGAAGGTGCATAGAGATAAGGTATACTCTTGTAATCTAGGCGTAGATTTAAGGGGAAGGTAAATACTCTTGTGTCATCAAGAGGAAAGTTAGATCTATTTGCATCAAGTTTATTAATAAAGCTCTCTCAAGTTCTCTCCCCGTGGACGTAGGCCAAGTTTGGGTCGAATCACGTTAAGTTGTGTGTTCTTATATATTTTTTAATATTTATCTTATGTGCTTGAAGTAATCGAACTCATGATGTGCTTGAAGTAATCGATCTTATGGTATGCTTGAGGTCGTCGTTGGGGATCTCCGTATCTCCCAATTATTGGTATCATAATAAGTATTATATCTCCAGTTATACACGCAACAATTGGTATTTGAGTATATCAATTTCGTCACAACAAATGGTATCAAAGCTGATTATGTTTGTTCAAAATCAAGTGCTCTAGATGAAAAAGCAGAGGCATCAAGATGAAGAAAATAAGAAAGTTCAGATTTGTTCTAAGGTAAATATCAATGACTTTTGGAGTATATTGATCATGGTGGAGTTGTCAAGGCTCAATGATGGTCAGATCTGAACACAGTAGATGTAGCGGCGATGATCAGATCATCGCTAATGGCTGAAGGCAAGACGAGCTCACGGAAGCATCACACAAGGCATCCCATGGAGGCTCGTTACGGCAGCAAGTCAAAAGAAAAACAGCGAAGGGTGATGAAGACGATCAACAGACAAGATTGATCGAAAGGTAGATCGTGCAATCGTAGTCAGATTCAGATGATCAAGATGTCGAAACTTATGTTTTTCAGCATTCTAGATGCAATGGTGGGTGCAGATCGAGGAGATTCTAATGTTTGGTGCAGATTTTATACAGATCGGTAAAGGAATTGATGGAGATCATAGTCAAAGTTACGACGGACTAGTCGTGACGCGGTGAGATTATTGCAGGTATTAGTGGATCTATCAGGTTTGAAGATCATCAATAGTAGGATAGTAGATCTGGCAAACATCAATGCAGTAGTGGATGGTAGCTCTAATTGATGGAAGAAAGACCATGACAGCGTGTGGCGGAAAGGCTCGGTAAGGCCATAGCAGTTATGTGAAGATAGTAACTCTCAAGGTTAAAGCATCGATGGAAGGTGGACAATCACTAAGTGATCGGTGGAAGACCATGGCACGACAAGTCCTTAACAATGTTCGTGTAAAGTTAGTAAGATCATGGCAGAATTAGAGGCGGATTGCCTCAAGACCGGTAGGGAGCCCATGGCCGGGAAGGCGTCACAAAACGGAATTGGCTGGTGGAGGCGGTTGCAATGCAAGCTAAGGGTAAAAAACTAAGTCAGGGAGTTTTAATAAAAAGCTTGAAGGAAACTCATTTCGATGTGGAGCTTCAAGGAAAACTGTAATGAGTCTAAGAGTTGTAGAACAACTACAGAAAGGGTGCATTCAGGCGAGATTCGAGATGACCCAAGGCATCGCGGTGAATCCGCCAAAGGCCCCAAGGAGGGGGCAAGGTGAAATGCTTCACGTTATGGTTACAATCAAGGAAAGAATTAAGGTAGTAATCCAAATTCTCAAGTTGTTTTGCTAAAGGTTTGAAAAGTAAGTCAAGGTGGAGATTGTTAGAATTTTGCCTTGTTTTTTAAGAGGAGATGATGGTCCAAAAAAATTCAATTGAGTTAGAGAAGACGATAGTTTGAAGCAGAAGAAGCAAATCAAAATGAGTAATTTTCTTTTCAGGCGATTGCAAGTCTTCTTTTTAGGAGGAGTTTGACTAGGATTCAATTCCTATTCAATGAAGATTTATTTCTAAAGATTAAAGAGTCTTGTATCCTTCTAGATCAAGGAGATCAACTCCTAATAGATTTGATTTAGATTCTTCAAGATCCAATGGCCAAGATCATTTCATAGTCCAAATAGGAGTTGTATTGTAAAAATTTATAAATAAAAGATTGTAACTTAGGATTTAGGATGAACAGAAGAGCAGAAGAAAGTTGTGGTGAACAACAATGTAAGGCCCTAAAAAGTTAAGAAGGCTTTAAAAAGCTAAGAAGGAGCAAAGTAAAGGTGTATAAAGAGAAGGTATACTCTTATAATTTAGGCGTAAATTCAAGGGGAGGGTGAATACTCTTATGTCATCAAGAGAAAGGTTAGATCTCTTTGTATCAAGTTTATTAATAAAGTTCTCTCAAGTTCTCTCCCCGTGAACGTAGGCCAAGTTTGGGCCGAATCGCGTTAAATTATGTGTTCTTCTTATATCTTTTAATATTCATCTTGTGTGTTTGAGGTAATCGATTTCATGACGTGCTTGAAGTCGTCGTTGGGGATCTCCGTATCTCCTAACTATTAGCATCATAGTAAGTATGGTATCCCAGATTATGTACGCAATAATTAGTATTAGAGTATATCAATTTCATCACAACAATACACATATACATACACACATACACACATATACATGTATATAAACATACATACATACATACATACATTTGTTCTATAAAAGGTTTTAGGTCCAACAATTTTTTGGTGACAATTAATATTATGGCTTCTACATTACAGTCAAAGTTTGTACCTTCATTTAGTAATATACGTCGGCAAACAAATCTTGTAAATCCATCTTCAGTACCTTGTAAATCTATCATTAAAATCTTTCTTATACATAGAATTGCTACTTTGTAGAGGTAAAACTCGTTACTTTTTTTAGTACAATGCAGCTCAAACTCTTCAGCATTACATTTATTTGGAGATATGAAGTCATTTAATCTAAATTCTGAAGTGTCAAAACGATATTATTGAATACAAGGTTTTTTAACCCCTTCAAAATGAATGATAGTTGCCACGAATTTACTAGAAATGACTGAAAGTGTATAATGTACCTATTGTCGATTTTTTTCATGTTTTGTGCATAGTTAGTTGGGGGGTTAAATCTAGAAGTGACTAAAAATTGTTGGAAATAACACAACTATAATGCGGATTAAATTAAACCATGGATCAAAGAATCATATACATCTCAAGCAATTGAATGCATTATAATAAAACATTGATATATGCACTATACCTGAAGCCATTGAAGGTTGAATGGAAGATGAGAATCCTTGTGATTAATAGAAGAAGAAAACCTCCATTGACCATGTACAGGATGCATCCTGATTTTGACAATACCTATGTCAATAATCTGGTATTGGAAACGGATGGAGTATGGTGGAAGGTGTGGAATCACACATTAGATAGCTCCCATATGGCATAAAGTCATTGATGTTGTGTAGGCCCCTATGCTGCTAGCTAGGGGGTAAAGCCCACGCGGGTATGGAAATTATTTTCCTGCTATCTATGCGCTACTAGTAGGGGTGGCAATTCGGGTCGGGTTCAACAGGTCCGGTTAACACGGATCGACTCGTAATCAGGTTCGGGTCGACCCGGCCCGATTATATGTACGGGTCAAAAATGTAAACCCGGACCCGACCCGTTTGACCCAATTTCACAACCTTAAATAAAATTTCTCTACATAAAATTTCTCTACATAATATTAAGGTTAGAGATTCATATTTATATGTGAAGTATTTGTCGGACAAATTGTTTGGTGATTATTCCGATTAGAACTCCTGTAGATATTGAGGAAGTGTTAGATATGACATTACTTTATCGATAGACTGATTTACCGATACTTGGATTGATATTGACTTAGTTAGATTTAGAGTCGACCTGTTAGATTTAAAGTCGACCTGAGTTTTATATTCTTTATATTAGATTTGATCAGTGGACTCGATTGTGGTGGACTTGGTCTTAGGTTGAGGAGTAAGTGTAGATTGAGTGAGCATGTATATACATAATTGACTAGTTACTTGAATTTCTGGATCTTGTGATTAAGCTTAATGGGAGTGGGAATGTATGATGATCTTAATCAGATTGGATAGTGATGATTGGTTAGATATATATAATTAGGTATTTTATATATTGGAACCTGGATATATCAGTGACTTAGAGGATGAATATACTGATAATGTAGAGGAGAGATATACTGCTGAGTTGATTAACATGAGTTTGGCGTTCGTTTAAGAGGATTTTGATTAGTGTTCTGATGAGATTGATGTAGTTGGATTGATATTTGTGAGTATCCCTGGGTTTACCCCTGATTACGCCGTTGAGTATTGATGATTTTATTGATCTTGAGTTTTAGATGTAGACATCTCTAGATTTCATGTTATTTGAGGATGTTCCATTCTTTATTTGTGATTTTGGTATTCATTATTTTTGTTGATCTCGAGGATATATTTAGTGTTTAATTATTGGTTCTTGACTACTTCAGTTATTCGGTTTCAGAAATTGAGTTATTATGAGAGTGATTTCATTGATATCGGTATATATATATATATATATATATATATATATATATATATATATATAGTTTGATAACAGTTATTACTTGATCTCGGTTATTGGTGATTTAGATGATTAGAACAGATTGGTAACAATGAGAGAACTGGTTATTGATTTATGGAACTTATGGTTTACTGTAACGGATTACTTTGATATGAATTGATACTTGATGTTCACAATGATATATTGAGATCATGGGTTGATGGATTAGTTACTAGTATCGCTTTAGTACAGATGGATGAGATTTGACTAATTCTAGGTGAGACTGTATTGTAAGGGATCAGTGTCTAGACCTGTTACTGTAATTATTCATGTTACTGAAAAGTTACTGAGAAAGTATCGTTGACATTAACACTCGGTACATCTCTATTCATTATATACACGGTTATTGTTACTGTTTACTGTTCTTATTACCGTTCACCGTGTGTACGATTACTGTTACTGTACTGTTACTGTTACTGTTACCGCATCGTCCCAGTATTGAACATTAACTGATTTAACTGAACTGAATAATAATATAAAAAGACAACTTATACTGAGATTGAGAAAATTGATGGAAGAGACAATGTCTGTATTTTGGGTGGACTTAGGATACAAGTTACGCAGCCGACTTACGGTTTCAATGCTGGGTTACGGGGGATGACTGACATCCCATATGTTTATTGTTTCACTGTGTTACTGTGAGTATTATTTCACAATGATACTGTGAGTACTGTTACTAACTACCTAACAGTAGGGCCTGATTCAGCGCCAGGCATCTGGGCCGTGATCCCAGATTTGTACAGGACCCACCTAAAATATGGATAATGTCTCCAGCCAATCAGTTTTAATAACTTAGGATCCTGATTGACACGTAGCGTAGTATGAGATGCGTCTTTTACAGGTGGCAACTGGTGTTCGCTGACATAATTAATAATGATATACTGTTATTATATACTGTAATTGACTGTACTCATCTGACTGTACTCGTATATGATATGTTGGATATCTGGTACATGTATGCCATGATAGATAACTGATATTACACATGATCTGATTTGGACATTTGACTCTAGTACTGACTACCCTTATTATTTATTTATATTTAGCATATTATTATAGTCTTGTTTCCGCACATATTTTCATAATCTTGTTCATGATATTGATTATCAGTTCTTTTATTCACAGTTTATCATGTTGTACACATTGTTTATTATGCACGAGCACTTCACCCTTTCTTACACATTTGTTGGATCGCTTCCTGACGACCCTAGATTTGCACGTCTAGATACTGAATGTTTCATGTTATTGATCAGAGTTCGAGGAGATTTGACATGTTATGAGAAGTTGGAGTTTCTCTCTATCCATTCTGGTATTCTTATCTTCTTTTTTATTCCTGTCGTTTCTGTAGTTTTCTTGATTCTCTATACATTGCTATCAGTACTTGTTCTATTCATTTATTCATCTGAGATCAGTGTGTTAGATATTTATGTCATATTGCAGTAATATTGATTTATCATTGTGATTATATAGCTAGTTCAGGTTACTTTGGGGTTATCGTATATGTTTGGGGTGTTTTCTTTGCATATATACGTCGCCGACTCTCGTCGCGACTCTGTTTTCACGTATTTTGGGTAGTGGGCGTGACAGTAAAATCTTATTGAAAATATTTTTTAAACTCTATTAGAGGTTAGCTAAACATCGATGCAATCAATGGTATCGAATACGAGAGTGTGTCGGTCATATCGAAGTTGGATTGCATAGGAGGAATCAAGGCTAGTCGACTAGGGCATGACCTAATCGACTAATGATTCGATACAGAGAGTTGGCAAATCTGTTTCACTACAGACAAGTCGACTAATACACGTATTAGTTGACTGACAGAAGTTATTAGTCGACTTATAGTCGAATAATACTGCTACGCGACCTATTTCCAAATCTGATTCTGAATTCATTTTTGATCCGAATTAGGTGTTTTTGGTTTCCTTTTCTTCGTGGTTTCTTTGACTATATAAGGAAGGATAGTGTCCCCAATATTTATATCCCGAAACCTGTGTAATGCCCCGATCCCACGGATACGGAGACACTACGGTAATGTATATACCCAGAGCGAAAATATCCTTATGTATATACGCTAAGCCTCAGTATAGGAAATAAATATAATATACACGTATAATTCTAGCGTTAAATAAGTACAAGAATACCTGTAAAAGGGGTTAGTGATCATGATAGATATGAAAATATGGATAAAGAAGGAAATAAAGACTAAATAATAAAGATACCTATGAATGGTATCAATGACAAGTAAACCTATGTGAATCCAGCGAAATATCTGATATTACGATATCTCAGGTCTCCAACCTGAGCATGTAAACTCAGGATCGTCAGAAAGCGACCTAGTGAGTAGCAAAATGAAGGAAGCAATAAGATATACTATAATACTACAATCACGGTAATATATAATACATGTCAGGGTAACAATTATACTGTATAAATAGTCTAACAATTGGTATATCAATATTACAAGTATGTTATCTATATCAGCATCAATGCTTTGCATGTTAGAACAATGTTACCTATCAGTACTATATCATCATCAATACTTAGCATGTTATAACAGTTTTACCTCCATAATAGATGATTATAATTATAACAATATCAGTTGGTAAGAGTTATATATCTGCATCAACTATCTTTATGCTATTATACCATTAACATGTTATTAGTATATATATGAATAATAAGATACATTATATTTACTTACATACTAATAATATTAAGTGTTTAATTATCATGTATCAAGTCATAATTGTTTAACATATAATGTTTACACTAATAATAATAGTAACCTGACGGTGTCAGTGAGAAACATGAATAATCTTTTTATAGTGTCATGAGTGTACAAAAATAGTGTGTGTATGGAGAATATATGGAATAGAAAAGATATGGAATGCAGAGTATATGTGTACATGAGTAGTGTGTCACAACAGAAAGTGTAACATGTATCACAGGAAGTGTAACAAAATATACAGGTGAGAAGATAGTGGATAAAATATCAGAAATAGTAACGAATACAACTAAATAGTATTATACATGTGTCGGCAAGTCATGTTATTTATACAATAGTAACAATCAGTACCACCTGGTATTCTAATCAATCTTTTCCAGTGTCCTATACCACTGACAGTTCCTACTGGAGTCCGCATTCCGGCCGAATCCATCCGAACATGGCATACGGGTACCATGATCCGAACGAGAGAGTGACCAAATAACAAGCATTCCTGTTATCACTATTATTTATACTATTTTATTATGTTAATTGGAAATTCAATGGTCAAGGAGCTCTAATCGGGTGGGTGTATCCCATGCATACCCGAGATCACGACCTTACCAAGACTCCTCGGCTTCTGAGACAAGGGCCAACCCGCTAGGGTGAAACAAGCAACGAGAAACGGGAAATGGGAAGGTTGTAAATACACCTAGAGGGGGTGAATAGGTGTAAATGCTAATCTAGAAACTAAATGCGGAAGCTAATACAAATTTTGCAACACACTTAATACAACCAACAAGTGTAGCCGAATTCCCCATGAAGGGCTCTGGACTAACTCCTCTTGATTCCCCTAGATAAGGGTTGAGGTGTTATATGAAGCTCTTGTGGTTAAGTATAAGTGAGGCACACACAAACAACCAAGCATATACAAAATATAATAATATGAAATATGCAAGGCACAACACAAGCAATGAATGATATGAATGATTGAATGATGCTTTGCACAAGTAAAGAGAGAGGGTTAAGAGACAATGGATCAAACACAAACACAAAGATATGTTCCGAGGTTCGAGCCCCTAGCTCTACGTCCCCGCCTTCACCGAGAAGGATTTCTAATCCACTAAGGAGTACCGAACTCCTCTCTCAACCTTACAATACCACCGAGGCAATACAACCACAATCCACCTCTACTGAAGAGGGATAAGGCCCGTAGCCAACAATCTCAATCACCTCTACCAAAGAGGGATTCAAAAATCACTCCGATCAACCTCTACCAAAGAGGGATACACAAATACAAGGAGGGTTTTTACAACAAGTGGTTTCTTTCAACCACAAACAATCTCTCTTTTCCACTAAACAAAAGATCCTATAGAATATGATAGATGATAGCTCAAGTGTGGAAAACAAGTGTTTTGATCAAAGAAAAACTCTTGGGAAAATACCAAATAGATATTGAAATGAAGAACAATAAACCAATTTTCCAAAAACCTATTTTCTTTGAAAATAACAAACACTTAAAACAAAAAGGATGAATCTTTTTGCTCTTTAAACTCTTTTGAAAACTTCTTTTTAAAACCAGAGAGTAGGAAAAAATTAGCTCAGAAAATCTTGGCCAAAACCCCAAAGAAATGGGGTTTATATAGGCCAAAACCAGAAACTAGCCATTAGGCTGATCTGGCATCCTGACAGGCTGGCGGTCGACCGCCCGGTCGACCACCAACGGTCAAAAATATGACCGTTGAAGCAAACCAGTCGACCGTGCGGTCGACCGCCCAGATACAGAGAGCAGAGCTCTCTGGTCCGGTCGACCGGTCGGTCGGCCGGCCCACTGTGCTGCCAGACATGCACCACTCTGTGCACGTCGGTCGACCGCAGGGTCGACCGGCCCTTAGTTCGGTCGACCGTCCAGTCGGCCGACCTGGCTTGTCAGCCAATTCTGGGTCAGAAACTGGGTCAGAAAAACATGTTAAAATATTTCTAAAAATTCTTTAAAAACTTCTAAAAATTCCCAAAAATAGTTTTAACATTTTGCATTGATATATAAACATATGATAAAAATTTCAACTCAAATATCAAGCAATTTGAACTATTTTTGTGTTTTATCATTTTTATAAAAAATCAAAACTTGTATTTTATCAAACTTTGATTTTTCAATACATGAATAGGATAGTCAAAATAAGTTTGTATAAGTCATGTAAGCATGTTATGTATATAGAGCACATCTAATATACATAAAAATAAAGTAAACTTGTTTTGATCAATCTATTCATGAAAACCAATTCCAAAACATAAAACTTGTGTGTGTTGTGCACTTGAGCATATCAACTATTCTTATCTTTACACATGGATCTAAAACACTAAACTAAACTATGGATACCTAAGTCTTCTTGACGATCTTCCATCTTCAAGTCGACCCGATCCAAAACGTGATCACGGAGTGCAAAGGTATGATCTTGATGCTCGGGCCCTGGAATCACCATGTGAAAGCTTCCAAACTCCTCTTTTTGAAGCAATCACCAACTAATATCTTGTTACATGATCTGAAACTAAAATCACAAGATTATTAGTAAACATAACTACATGAGTTAATCATCATCAAAACTAGAGAGGAAGGCCTCTGGGCCAACAAAGGTATCCAGCACTGCCATGTCCCCTGTAGTAGGACAACAATGGATCCAGACATCCACCCGAAAAGATCTAGTCAACCGTCAAGTCTCCCCCATTCCCAAGTTGTATTTATTATATTTAAATTACACAGTTCAAGAACAAGTATAGCGCACCGTACATGTAATACGATAACAGAACATTAGCTCTGTTGACAGCATGAATCAAGATAATGGAAAACAAAAAACAAAAGATGTGGATTATAGAGGCGGCCCCTGTGGCTTGGATCCACGTGGCACTTAGTTCCACACATCACGTATCAACAGCTCACATGTCCAGTAATGAGAATACCAATGTCAGTAACGGGAAACAATTATGTAACATGAATATAGGAATATCCATATAGCAATAATTCATGTGATATAAACAGTGATCCACATGACAAGAATATAAAAATAATAAATGTATGTATACCAGTGAATATATGTAACAGTGATGTACGAACATGATATAATTGAGTACAGAGCATCTAGGTAACGATGATACAAATATATGAAATAATGGTGTCCAGTGAAATGGTGTAGCCGTGTATCAGTGGAACATGAAGAAGACATAACTGGTGTCACGTGCAATAGTATCTGTGTAACGGTGAGATAATAATATCGGTGCAATACATGATATGTGTGATATGTCTACAAGTACATATAATAACAGTGTTCAGTAAAACAGATATCCACGTGCAATATCAGTGTCCCCTGTCCTGTATCCTAGAGTATCCATATAACGGAGATGTATATACCAGAAATATAAGAGTAGTGTCTCAGTGTTGTCAGTGGGTTGATAACGGTGGCTATACCACGTAATCGAGTGTCAGATATTCTATTTATAATAATGATTGCAATATTGGTTCAAAATTATTAATATGATAGATATCATAAAATTATTATTATATATAATTATCTATTTTTAATTATCAATTTATTAGCTAATTTATTTATTAAAATTATTAACTTATTAATCTCGATACTTAGATATTTCATCTATTTATAATAAATTAAGAAATAAAATAAATTATGATTATGTTCTCGCTTATGTTTAAAGAACAATCATGTATATTCTCATTACAATGATTTATCGATAATTACATTTTATTAATCAATATTAATAATGATTTATTGATAATCAAGATTTATTAAATAAAGAAATCAACCAATTTCATTAAACACAATAAAATATAATTTATAAAATAAAAGCACTTACAAACTGCCCATGAGAATGTAGCTCTCTTTCTTACGATCACAACAGTTTCGGGATCGTCTAAATCGGACTCCGGATGCTTCAAATAGAGCCCGGATACTAAAATCAACATAAATGGGTTAAATAATGTAATTAATAAGGATTAAAATGCAATAAGTATTATTTAACAGGAAAATTTATAGAAAATTACTTTTATTAGTTTTGGATGCGGGTTTGGGTGGCTAACTGGTCGAGTTTTAATCCGAAACCCAAATCCAAAGTTAAGTGATGGGTTATTGGGTTAATGAGTGGTGATTTTTGTAGGTTACCCAATTAGAGAGAGAGAGAGGGACTGGCGACAGCCAGTCACACATGAGAAATTTCTAAATACACAAAAAATTCTATAAATACAAACAAATTCTTAAAAATATACAGATAATTCTTACAATACAGGAAAATCCTATTAATATACAGAAAATTCCTAAAATGCCAAAAAATTCTAAAAATGCCCAGATAAATTCTAAAAATTACAAAAAATGCCTAGAAATGCCCAGAATATGAAATATGCATGCATGTATACAAATATATGTGTACAAGTGTGTATGTGCACATATACAATAAGGGAAGAGTACTCGCCTTTATCGGGAAAATACCCGATACCACGCGCACGTGTGCACGTGTGTGCATGTGGTCAGCCAAGGGCTGGCTGTGGACTGTAGGAGAGAGGAAGAAGTTATGGAGAGGTTTTTTAGAGAGATAAAATGCAAAGAAGAGATAGAAACCTAGAGAGAAAATTAGGGTTTTGATTTTGGGGGAGAGAAGGATTTTGGGGATATGGTTAGTATAGTGAGGTGGAGGAAAGGGAGAAGGTCATCTCTATAGCTGGCGGCCTGGACAGGGAAGTAAGGTAGAGAGAGAAATAAAGAGAGAGAAAGTATAAGCTAGAGAGAGAAAATCTATTTTGGGTGTTTCTAAATTTGGGAAAATATGGGAAAATTATGGGATGTTGAGGAGATTGAGGGAAAGCCAGTGATAGTAGCCGGCCATGACGGTTTGGAGGGAGGTAAGAGAAAATCTAGAGAGAATGTAAAGGGAGGAGAGAGAAAGTAGGGTTTTAGGGGGTTTTTAGAGGGAGAAAATATTGAAAAAATTATGGGAGGTGTAGCAGGACCTAAGGAGGAGTTTTGAGATGATGAAGAAGTAGACATGGAGTTATAAAATTTTTGTAAATTTTTTAGAGATAAGAAATGGCTTTTCTAGAGAGAGAAAGTGGGTTTTTAGGACTTTTCAGAGAGAGTTGGAGAAAAGTAGGCAGGTTTACAAAAGGATGAATGAGGCTATGGAGGTGGTGGAGTGGCTGTCGGAGGTGATAGTGGTGTCTTCTGATTTTTAGGAAACTTTTAGAAGGATTTTTGGTGATTTTCTAAAGAGAGAAAAGTGGAGGGAAGATGGGAGGAGAGTGGCCGGCCAAATTTGCAGGTGCGGAGGATATAAGGGTGAGGGGAGTTGGCTTGTTTGAGAAGCCAAGGGTTTAGCTTCATCGAGAAGAAAGAATGAGAGAGAATGTTCTAGAAAATGAGAGAAAAGAAAAAGAAAAAGAAAATAAAGAAAAATTAAAAATGTAAATTTCATATTGTTAGGGGGTTATGTGTAAATGTCTCATAAAAAAATAATATAAAAATTAAAATGAAGAAAATTGGAAAAGAAATGAATTTAGAAAGGAAAGAAAAGAAAAATAGGAGAGAAAATAATTTAATTAAATAATTATTGAAACAGAAAAATTATGAAATTTTTAGGGTAGAATCTAGTGTCAGTGCAGAGTCTCGTGCAAAATTTCGGGTCAAACGAAAGAAAATACATACATGAAATGATATGTACAAGCCCAAAACGTCAAAAATTATAAAAGGATACGTATTCTGGAATCAGGGTATTACAACCTGTAACCTATAATTGATTGATTCAATAATAACTCTCTCCCTTTGCTCCGGGGACATAGTCAAATTGCTGAACCTCGTTAAATCTTGAGTTCTCTCTTTCTTTTCTTTGTTTAATTGTTTGTGTCATTGGTGACTGTTCTCTAGGGTGACCATCTTCTCTATCGTGACGGATTCCCCAACACAGGCCAAATGCAGGCATGAGCCTGCATGCGTTGGCATGCGCGTGCGTGCTTGCACGCGCAGAGCTCTCTGCAGAAGAGCAGAGAGCATTACATTTTATCCTTTGTTTTTTTTAATTTTCAAAAATATTTATAAAATAACAACACACATAAATTTTTTGAAAAAATATATACATAATTCAATTTAATCATCTCAATTTAATTCAATTATTTGAGATAAAAAATAATACTTTATTGAATTAAATAAAGAGATCAATTGTAATATTAATAGATTGAGAGCATAAATTTCTGTAAATCTTGATGATTTGAAAAAGAGGAGGTTCTGATACCAATTGTTGGATCTAATAATTTTATTCCATACAAGATATCATACATGCATAGCCTCTTTATCATGATCAAAGGGAAAGAGAGTTTTTAGGCATACCTGATTCTATCACGAAAGGGATGTCAAAGATTGCACGACCTCGAGGACACCGGAGTTGAGGGAGAGGATTCTTCTCTCCAGCCACCAAGTTCTCTTCTTAATTCTTAGAGGAGATGAGAGACCTCCATCAGAGAGATTAGGTCATTGTTAGTGGAGAGGGAACCCTACCCATGATATATATAGCATCAAAGAATCCTAGTTCAACTCATTATAATCTAGGCTCTTAATTAGTAACACGAGTTCCACACGTGTAGATGAGTCCCATATTTTAATTTAAATCTATAATCATTACTAAGTGTAATTGAAAACGTGTTTAAAACCAAACCATTTAGGCTTGATCAATTCTTTATTAAGTCAAACAACATAAGTTAAATGGGCGAGAGTAAATATCCAATTGACTTGATTAGACTTAAATTAAATTAGATTTTAAAACATAATAAGTCCAACATAGAAAACTTAAACTCTGAGCCAAACATGTCTTTTAAGTTATACATATTGCTTTTATTTTATGTTCATCAGATCCCCTGACATGCCATGATGCCAGCCAAGCTCTGCGCACAGTTCTTGATTAGTCTTTTTATTTTCCCAACTATATATGCATTGCTTGTAAAAGGAAAAAAGCTATATTACAAACACAAGCAATCAACAAATACTTCAAGCACTTGAAGTAATATAATATTATGTGTTCACTAGTTTGGGATCAATAACAAAACCCCACATGCCCCCTGTACTTGATTAGAGGCCAGCTTTTCCCTTGGCCTCATAAATTTCTTAAGCAAAGAGACCATTATTGAGATCAAATGCGCCATTGCTTTCTGCTCAAAGTTGTGCACTAACCAAAAACAAACAGAAAAAAGACAACTGATTAATTAGTGGTTGTCAAAGTAGTCCCCCAGTAGAGAACATATCTATTCTCTAATCTGTTATCTAACTTACAAACTATAAGCTTAAATTAAAACTTAACCCTTGAGAATATTATTGTGCAAGAATGCAGCAATAACAAAATAGTAATCCAACAACCAATTGATTATAAGAAAAAATATGTATCGAATAGGTGTGTCACACAACATGACCATACATTTGAAGTGTCTATACTCTCTAAGTATTATTGCATAGCTTATTTATTAAAGCCACTCAGATTCGATTAATGAGCGAAAACTATTTTGCAGTTAAGTTTATCATAGTTGCAATGATGTTTATTAGTACTGTAATTTATAAGAACTTAATAAGTATGCATCTGAAGTTTAATCTTGTTGGAGTGAAGCAGGAAAGTCTAAGAACAGATTAAACACTTCATGCTGCTGCTAATTATTTTAAGCAAAAGACAGTAGTTAATTAATAAAATTCCACAGCCTTGGGCCATCAGCAGCTTCCCATTGTGGAAGACAGCCCATGGATTCCATTCCCTCTGCTTTAGTGGCGCCCCTCCTCCTCCTCCTCCTCAAGTGCAGCTGCGGACCCCACACACAAAAAATGAAGCTATATATAAATAGCAGTACTTCTACCCAATTGAAACAGTGTAGCCATGGAGCCTCACAAGCTTATTCTCTCTTGCTCTTCTCGCTTGCTCTGATAACTGATCTCGCGAGGTCTGCCAACTTCAGCGAGCTCTTCCAGCCGTACTGGTCACCGGATCACATTGTAGCCCTTGACGGCGAGCCCCTGATCAAGCTCCAACTCGACAACACTTCAGGGTGCGGGTTCGGATCCAAGAACAAGTACTTGTTCGGCCAAGTCAGCATGGACATCAAGTTGGTCGAAGGTGATTCTGCCGGAACGGTGACCGCCTTCTATGTAAGTTCACAATCAAATCAATCTTAGTTTCTCCGTTATTATTAAAGTCCATGTCACTGCATTAAAACTTTAAACCTTCGATATTATACGTCTGTTGTAGATGTCATCTGAAGGCCCGAACCACAATGAGCTGGACTTCGAGTTCCTTGGGAACGTGTCGGGTCAGCCTTACCTTGTCCAAACCAACATCTACATCAACGGTACGGGCAACCGCGAGCAGCGGCACAGCCTGTGGTTCGACCCTACCACCGGCTTCCACACCTACTCTCTCCTATGGAACCGCCACAACATCCAGTTCCTCGTCGATGGCGTCCCAATCCGCGTGTTCGCCAACAAAGAACCAAACGGAATTCCATACCCAAGAGACCAGCAGATGGGAGTGTACGCGTCTGTGTGGAACGCAGACGACTGGGCGACGCAGGGGGGGAGAGTAAAGACCGATTGGAGCCACGCACCGTTTGTGTCGGAGTTCCGGGGGTTTGAGATCGATGCTTGCATGATGGAGGCCGACGGGGTGGTGGACAAGTGTGGCGCCGAGGGGGCGTTCTGGTGGAACGGGCCGCAGATGGCCGGGCTGAGCCCGCACCAGAGTCGGCAGCTCAAGTGGGTGCGGGCTCGGCACTTGGTGTACGACTACTGTAAGGATGTGGCGAGGTTTGGCAATGTGCCCGCAGATTGTTTGGGTTGATGTCAAAGTATGCTGTTATGGTTCATGATAATCTTGTGTATGCATGCGCTTCATTTCTTCATGATGAATAATAATTTGATGGTAGTTGTTTGCATCTCAGCATTGCTGAGTGTACAAATATTCCCCTTGTAGATTACATGGAGGTACTTAAAAGAGAATGACAAGCTAAATAACATAGAACTAAAACTATCATCAACTCTCACTCATGTCTCAAAAACCTGTGGCGTATTCTCAAAAATGGATTAAACTATCATATACTTGCCGTATAATTTTAATAATAAGCCTAATGTTACCATCCACTAGATAACTAGCTAGGTGTTATTACCTAATTGTTACAACCGAGAATAAGGTTTTAGATAGAGTAACATAACATGAATATTGTAATATTAATTTAGAGATGCCCACAGAGCATTTCTCAAGTGGAATACCGCTTCATTCTCTTTCGTAATATCCTTGGTATGAATCTCCTCATCAGCAGTGGGCGAGAGGATTTTCGAATTAAATTTGCAGGGTGCATTAAGAAGTGTATTATGCAACAACTCGACTTTGTGGCGTACAAAGGCCACTTGGCTCGTCTAGTGATTCGTAAAAGCTCACTCACGACATATGAATCAGCTATGGCGATGGTTTCCTTCCCTCACAAAGGTTATTATGTAAACCTACATGTCATGTGAACCCCCGCCGCCCGCCCCCACGACCCCCCCTTGATCTATGATGGTGTGGATATGAAATAGTGCTAGAAAAAATTTTCAAATTTTTTGATAAAAAGTCTACAAAATCCCCACCTTCTGATTCCTAAACTTTTTTCTTCTCAACTCCTAACTCTCTAAAATCATCCCGAAATTGATCATGTTCACTATGAGTTCATTTGCAATGAAAAAAAGATCATGTTTACTGCAGGTTGTTTTCTACAAAATCCAAGTTGGAATCAAAGTACAAACAAACATGGAATTTTGAATCTGGACCTACTGCATACAATTCAAACCTACAGGAATTTTTGAATCCACATGAGAATTCAACCCAAACAAACAAGGGGTTCTTGAATCCAAACAACGGTATCTTGAATCCTTCTTCAAAGCCAGCTCGGGTTTCTGACGGTTTCAAAATCCTCAATTTGGGCGATTGCAAACAAACAACCTCTTGTTAAGCCCTCAAATAAACAGTGGTGAATAAATCAGTACAACTATGAGTGACGGGGGACGGCCAGCAAACCAGGTTTCCAAGAATTGAGGAAGCGTTTGAGATCCTTGTTTCTGGCTCATGGTTTATATGCCTTTAAATTCAAAAAGGAGGAGGATCAACAGAGAGCTTTAAGTGATGGTCCTTGGATAGTTGATGGCCAACCACTAGCTTTGGCGAAATGAAAACCTAATTTTTCGACCTAAGGAGGAGGAGATGCATCTGCTCTCCATTTGGGTTCGTCTTCCTTAGTTGCCTTACAAGTACTGCAACCCGAACATGTTGCTCCAAGTTGTGGGTAAGGCAAGGGAGGCCCATTTGGGTTGATGAGCACACTGAATAAGTAGGGAAGGGAGGATTCGCTCGTGTCTGCATTCAAGTGGACCCTAGATATCCCTTGGTGCCAGGGACTTGGGTGGGTTTGTTGGAGAATGGGTTCTGGCAATCGTTCTGTTATGAGTACTATTGGGTCATTACTCAGACCAATGTTGCTCGGATGGAAGCTTGGCAGAGGAGGATATCATGGCCGGTGGATTGAAAGATTTCTTGAGGAAGGAGTAATCTCGGAGGACTCAGTGTAAAGACTCGGGTGAGTCTTCGCCCCCGCAACCTAGTGGAACTGCCACTAACTCGGTCGAATCTGGGGTGGCTCAGATTGTTCCATCTCAGTCGTCCGGGGTGGAGAAACGGATGGTAAGATTTGATGAAGATATGGGAGCAACAGAATGGTAGGAATTGGCGACAAAAAATCGTAAACGACAAGGGAGGAAAGGGACATTTGAGGGTACAGCTGGCAAAGATTCAAGCTCTTGTTTTGTGCCCCTCGTAGATGCCATAACATAATATCAGGTGCTAAGCACTAGGGTGCGACGGAACTAACGTTCTGGAAGGTTCACACTTGGCAGAGCTTATGCGGCGAAGTCATCGCATAACACAACGCTAAATGCTAAGCGTCGGGTGCAGCAAAGCCCATGCCCAGTTGATCTCGCTTGGCTAGATCATGACACTCGCTTGGCGAGGCTAGTATAGTCCGTAGCTTATCAATTCCAGAAATACTGATAGGCGTTGTGGCTCTGAAGGACATGATCAAAAATTTTTAATAACCGAGATGAGTCATGAATGTTGTCTTCTAGATAATAGTCAGATTGTAGATCGATTCTGAGAATACCTGAGCTTCATAGAGTTAATCGAAGAGATTGTATAATGACTTCGTTCTGCCCTCTGCCGCTACATCTCTAGTCTATCCATATCTTAAGTTGATATAAAACTACAAAAATGGGATAGGAAAAAATGGAAGAGATATAGGAATCAAAGAAAGGACGATCAAGAAGAAATAGATAACTATACACTTAAAGTTAAATTGTATAATCAGGACTTATGCATTCCAGTTGCAAATTTCTTTAGCATTAATTTGTCGACTGGTTGTACTATGGATGTGAAAGCCTAGGCTCTAATACTATCTTGTAATGCTCCGATCCTACGGATATGGAGATGTTACTGTGATGTACATACGTAGGTCGAAAATATCCTGATATATATATGCTAAGTATCAGTACAGGAAAGAATCAGAGTACGAAAGTATATGGTGAATTATACATTCAACACATGAGTACAATTACAAAGTTATCACAGGATGTGACACAAGATTGTAAGAATATTATATCACCGATAGGTGCAAATACGAGAATACAAAGAGATGTACAATTATGAACAGTACAAAAGATACTCACGAGTTATAAAATAAAAACTCGAGAGACGAGCAGGGGCCTGAAAGGATAGGGCTCTGGTCTTGCCGAAAATTCACGCTTCCGCTGCACATCTATGATCAGCAACTGGAAGAATTCACAAGCTCCAAGCTCTAGAATCTGAACATGCAGGCCAGGAGAGTCAGAATTCCCCAATGAGTGGTATGGTGAATGCCAAGTGGCAGCAGGGACAAGCATACGTGTATCGATAAATCCGAGTCAAGTAGCATGTATTGAAAACTGTGTCATGAGCTCAGGTATACAGGAGCAGGCAATAATGCAGCAAGGTAAATATAGTAAAATCAGTTATATAAGCCCAAATTACTCATCCGTAAGGTTAGTACGTCGAAGAAATAATCCAAACAAGAAAATTTTCATATATATACCTTATACCTCACGTCACTGTATCCTGAGTTTATACAATCTGAATTATCTCCTAACTACGAAGTAATATAAAACTAATAAAATTGATAATACTGAATACAAGCAAAAGCAGCTGTACATACTCAGTTTACGACTCATGAGACAAGTACAACAAAGGAATAATTCAAACAAGAAAACCCTCATTTATATACCTTATGCCCTATATCACAGTAATCCGAGCGTATACGACCTGAATTGCAAAATAACATGATGAATTATTGATTAGCACTTTATTATTATTATTACTCATCCTACCCATATATTTAGGTATGTGCCCTAGCGTCCCAACACACATACATCCATATATAAGTAAGCTGATATTGTTATTGGAAACTGATGATGAGAACAATGGGTTATTTTTATAGTGGGTTTTGTACATTCCCGGGACCATGACCCAGGATGTTCCGGTGCTGACCCAGAATCTGTCGCTAGGCAAACAGAATGTAGGTCTTATATTATGCCCATTCAGGAATATAATAGGAGATAGGGTGTCAGCGCTTCTCTCGGGACACCTGGAGGTCCTCAGATAAAATTGAAAGTTTGAGTTGCACAACATACCTAATACCATTATAACATTTACCACTTGAAGTCCATCAGTTTTCTTCATACCCGATGTAAGTTGGCCTTTGTATAGCTTATTAGTATGTAATTATCATATTACGGGAATATCAGAAGCATGGTAGGAGTTATAGTGAAACAAGAATATATAAGTATTAAAAATACAGGTCACTGTATATATAATACAGGATAACAGAACAGGATTTCTGGAATATGATAACCATAAGTGATTGGGCACATATATTGCATATATATTGTCACATTACCATGTTTATTATCTAATAAATCCTATTAATAAGTCTTATTTTTCTTTATAAAATGCAGGCCCATTGCTAAAAAAAGGAAGAGAAACGAGCTCAAAAAACCCATCAAATTCTGATTTAATTCAGAATTAATTCGAAATCAGAAAATCAGGACGGATCATGATAAATCAGAGAGGTTGAATATCGGTTAAAATAAATCTTCCCAATCAAGTGGTTAAAGTCAAGGATGAAAGGCCGTATCGTCAAATCTAAGAGCTGCAACGGGAAAACCAGCAGGAGATAAAACATATCACTTAACCGGGGAGTGCCACCAACCAGTGTGGCCACCTGGCCACACCATGGCCGCGGAAATGCGGCCAAAGCCGCGTTTCTGCGGCTTGGTTGAAGTGGTTGGGGGAGCGTTTGCTCCTCCTATCTTCGTACGCCTTCTCCCGTTTAGTTTTTTCCTATAAATACTGCAATTTTCAGAAAAAAGAGACCAAAAATTAGTTTAAGTTTTTCTCTTTATTTTTAGGGTTTAGGTTCTTTGCTAGATGGTATAAAGAAGTTGTATCTCTGTTTTCTAATTTATAGTTTAGTCCAAATACCAGTGAGAGAGAGGAATAGAGTGATTGTAATCTGAATATTGAAGTGACATCAATAAAGGATCAAGCTTTCTCTTCTTCTATTCCAATTCATGGGTATGTCTTGTTTTATTTATATATCTTGTTTTACATCATTCATGAGTAGCTAAACTTATTTTCTGGGCTCACTATCGTCCGTCTCTTCGATCCCTCTTATTTTGAACAATTTTTGATGTAAAGAACCCAACGGAATCACATATATGCCTTAAACTAAGCATTTCTTCTTTGAAAGTGTTCTTGAAGACACACGAGGATGAGTTTGAATTTTTAAACTTCTATTTCTTTTAAAATATCACTTAACTTGTTTTTTATTTCATACTTGAAAGAAAATGTAATGATTTAACATTCAGTTCAAGAGGATTTCTTAAGAAAAAGAGTTAAACTTTTTCAAACAATCTTATTTGCTTTGCTTAAGACTTTTGAAACTAAAACTTAAGTTTTTACCTATGATCAAGTTGAGACATTAAGAATTTCAAGAGAAGAACACATCGTTGAGTAGTACGATAGTGAGCCCAGATCTTCTTCCTATATTAAAATCAACAAAACACTCTTCAAGTTTTTTTTAAAGATCACCTTTTCTGAAGCTTTTTCTAAGTTTTAAATTTTTCTTTAAATCACTTCTCTTCTCTCCATTCTCTTTTTCAATATAAAAAAAGAAAGAAAAACACAAACACCATTCTTTGTTATTTAACAATTCATCGCAAAGCTTCTATCACATTCCTCCTTGTGGATACGACCCGTTAGCCTAAAGCTAGACAGTAATTCTCATTACTTTTTCAATTTTACAATCAATTTTCGATGTCGTTGCAAGGGAGGGATGGTAAGTTATTCTCTTTTTAGATTTACATTTTGGTTAACTTTCTTCTTTGTTCTTGGTGTACAGGTTTAACAATAAGAAATTTTTTTACTACAGTGGACATATAAGTGGCCCTGGACTCCGCTCTAGATAGCAGAGCCCAGAATCTCTCAGATTTGCAACATTCCAGTGCAATATGAATGAACTACTAATCTGTATTTCTACAGGTCGGCTGAATTACAAGCTGAAATTCTGTGGCTATTTATTTTCTTGTTTGTCTCATTGTATATACTTTCTAATCTCAAAAGTGAAAAGATGTTTGTTAAATGCTAAAAATGGTTTAGACTTGCATTTATGCACGTGTCTAATTCATTTACATTTTTTTTATTACTGTTGAAGAGTGCTGGAGCAAAAGGTACGTATGCATATCATATAGTTTAGGAAACATTCTTGGGTGATATTTTCTTGTGAATGTTATTGTTCTATATCTTACACACTTTGCACTATCAATCTTAAGGGCTTGTCCTATAAACAAGATAAGGTGAGAAAGTCATTATCTTTCCTTAGCCCACAAATCATCTCCTCACTCACTAACCAGCCTAACCAAAACTGAGTAAACGTTGGCCCTAGAGACATCTCAGACTCATATAGGAGACTGACCTAAGAGGGAAGTTAATTTGAATTTGACTCTTTCCAAATCGGTGTTTAAGGTTGGGGATTAAGGGGTGAAACCCCAAAGGTTGGTAGTTTGGCATAATTAGATATGTTGCTTAGGCACGGATACCTCCCACCGATCTTGCCCCTACCTGGCCGATTAACTTGTGGTCAGATTTAGCAATATACCCCCGGTGGACAGTCTAACCAGTTAGGAGTCATCTAGGTCTAAGATCTATCCTAAGTTAGGTTAGATTTTTCTTTTTATTTGTTTACTTATTTGTTTATTTTTCTTTATTTGTGTTTGATATTTCTTATGTGATATGGCTTATAACAACAATTTTTCCAATTTATTGGTAATTCATGTTACACCCCGACCTCTTTTCCAGATATTATCAACCCGACATATCATAACTTTAACCAACCTAGTGTGTCATTGGTCTTATCCGAATCAATGCCCCCAATCTTATGACCATAATTATCAAATTAATTTCAACTCTTCACAGAGTCAATGGGGATTCACCTCCCCCGAGTGTAATTTTCAACCAACTTGTCCTCCTTATCCACCTTATTCACAATTTTCACAATATTCATTTTCTGATTTTGCTTCCTATACTTCTTTTCTAGATCAACCCATTGAAGAAAAATTCGTGCTAGAAAAGAGTAAGCTATGCAGGAGGCCGAACGAAAATTTCTGGCCTCCCCTATTCCATAATATTTCCAATATTCATACTCAGCTTCACCAGTTCAAAATAGATAACCATCAATCTTGGAAATGAGTATGCGTGAGTCTGAGCAACAATCATAAAATCTAATGGACTCACGATTTCACAACAAATTCTAAAACAAAACTGCATCTTTTCAAGTCAAATCGCAACAAAATGATGAACCAATCGACTATGAAAAGCTTCTTGAAGCCATAACTCAGGCTCAAATCACTCATAATCATGACAAAAATATAATGGTCAAAACTCTCCATTCTCACTCTTTGACCATTCCTGATGTCGATATCCATTCTGTTAGAGCCAAAAAATCATGTTGTTTTGGAAAATAAGATTCCATTTCAGCATACCCATTTGACTTGCCCAAACTCTAAATTTTGAAAATCATATTAACATTTTGGCAAGTTACCCTTTCCTGAAATTGAACTTGAGAATGAATATGATCCTAAACCTCAATTTGGTAATTCAATTCTACTTCCTGATTCAATAATGACTCCGATGTCTTCACCTGATTTCAATCCTTCTCCAAAGTCCACATTGGATCCTGTGCTTGTTCATCTGAAAATTGAATCACTAATCTTTTATGATCATCATATTAAACTTGACCAATTTCATACTTTTGAAAGTCCTATTGACAAATTGGTAAGTTCTCATTTTTACGAAATTGAACTCAATAAGGAATGTGACCTTGAGTCTCAAATTTGTGATCCAGTTCAAATTTCTGAATCAGTAATGATTCTTGTTTTGCTATCTGATTTGAGCAATATTTTACAGTCAGTTTTGATTCTCATATCTGTCATTCCTGAACTTGAACCACCAATCTTAGAAAGTCACATTCCATTGTAGGAAAATAAATGTGGACTAGAGTTTAACTTCTTGATTTGGACCCACTTCCTAAACAAATTTTGACTTCTGAACCTTTACTTGACTTCAGTCATTTTTCTGAGTAGATTGTAGTTCATGTCCTTTTTGATTCCAGATCAATCATTCCATCTTTTCATACTCCATTTTGGGACAGAGGTGTTGATAATACTGACTCTGAAATTAGTTTGAAATTTTAGAAATTAGATGGATAAAATTTTTAATAAAAATCATTCATATATATATATTATTTTAGGGGGTTATATTAGAGAGGTTTCTGGTGGGTTCCTCAAAACTCCACGCAAATTAGGTTCGGCCGCATTTCGTGGACCAATCAGACCACCACCTTAAGGTAATATTTTTCTTCCTTTTTTTTCTTTTTCATGCATCTATACATTAATTCATACATTGAGGACAATGCATGCAATAGGTGTGGTGGAGGGTTCTAACATAACTTAGGTTTTCTTTTTTTTAATTTTTTTAACATTTTCTTTACTTTTAAAAACTTTTTGAAAATAGAAACAATATTTTGACATATTTTTTATAAGAAATTAAGTCAATTTTAAGGAATAGGAGAATCATAATCAGGATTTCTTATACTTGGTCAAAATAAAATTATTTGTTTGATTTCCAAGGTTAGAAAGAAAATTTGAAAAAATAATTTAGTCTTGATTTTTACCTCTATGATATATGTATACTTTATACACTTACACACTTAGGGTTCAAAAACAAAGATTCTTATGTCTTATTTTAAAAAAAGGAGAAAAAGAAAATAAATATATATATAAAAATTCTCTAATTAAGCTAGGTATTTGTGCCTCATAAAGCATAAGTATTCACGCCTAAAAGTGGTTCATATAATAAAATCCTTAGTTAGTTTGCTCGAGTCCTTAAGTCCTTGAGGTATTTTTTCACCCGGTACCCTAAGACCGTTTGGTTTGAGAGTCACCGATTAAAGGCTCGTTACATGGGTAGATTAGAAAGCTTAATAGAACTAAGGAATAATATCACCAAAATAAAATAAATAAATAAATAAATAAGGCATAAGAGTTAAAGAACCCTTAGTCAAAATTTCACGGTCACAAAGGTGCATATTGTTGGCCTTAGGTTACAATCACCCAGTTTTGGAGTTTTGATGATTACAAAACATATATAGTTATTTGTACTAATCATATTTTAGTGTTTAAGTTTGTTTCAGGGTTCTATGATTCAAGATGTTTTCTTTCCTAAAGGAAGGTGGTTTTGACTCAAGTTGACTCAATCCGGGATCAAGAATTCAAGTTATTCAACAATGCATATGGAGAAGCCCAAAATTGAAGATCTTGTAGTTACCTAGAACCATTGTAAGAAGTAGTTTGTTAAAGAGTGGGATATGATAAGTTGTGCTTAAGAAAACACACACACATATTCACTTTTCAAAATACAAGTTTTTTTTGGTTATTTGGTTTAGGTGCATGATTGATTGATATACATGTCCCAAAATATTTCAAATTTTTATATCTAGTTTAAAACATGTATTTCATCCTCTATAGCATGCTACTTAAACTTCAAACCATTTAAAAATATTTCAAAAATTATTCAAAATTCAAAATTTCTTCTTTAAAATTCTGTTTCAGGCCTTACGGTCGACCGAACTTATTTCAGGCCAAATCGGTCGACCGTCCGGTCGACCGGCCTTGTGGCTTTGGGCGTGCACATCTGTGCACGTCTGTCGGTCGATCAGGCAGTCGACTGACAGACCTTGCGGTCGACCGACCGGTCAACCGACTGCAAGACCCTTAGTCTCGGGTTTTGTCGGTCGACTGGCCCGGTCGACCGACAGTTCAAAATTTTCTTTTGTTTAACCTGTAGTCGACCGGCCCGGTCGACCGAAGCCAACGGCTCTTTTGCCATGTGGCTTTCCGGTTGACTGGCCCGGTCGACCGACAGCCATCAAAAGTGCCCAACGGCTCTTTCTTGAAATCTGTTTTGATTTTAATGCTTCCTACACCTATTTCTGAATTCCTAATGGCTAAACTCTACCCTAATGACCTAGTATTCATTATGGATGATATGAATTCACTCCCTATAAGTAGAGGTCATTGGTTATGTGTTTGATACAAGAAAAATTCCTATTGTTTCAAGTTTTTCAAAATAGAAGAAAGCTTACCTGCATTGCTTTTCAAAGTTCTTTCATTTGTAAAAGTTTTCAGTTGGTTTACAAGCTTTTTTTACTTCTTTACAACTGAAATTTTTCTCACTTCACTTCTTGAGCCAAAAAAATCATCTCCACTCTATAAGAAGTTTTAAGAGAGAGTTTGTGGTCTTTTGATCACCAAGTGACTTGTATTTCCTTGTGTTGAGATCCTTCTGTATAGAGGTTGGATTGATTGGAGTTGGGTACTCTGGTCTTGTGTAGACCAATTGTAATCCGCTTGGGTGTAAAGGTTCCGGTGTGAAAATTTCCTTTGTGAATTTAGTGAAAATCCTTCATAGTGGTGAAGGCGGGGACGTAGAGCGGTGGCTCAAACCTTGAAACAAATTACTTGTGTTTGCTATTGGTTTACTTATTGCTTTTCATTACTTTACATTTCTATCTTGTGATACCACTTGCTTGCTCTTCATTATTGTACTCATTTCATTTACTTGCATTTCCGGTCTTTACTCATTTTAACAAGAAAGCAATTATATGCCTCAACTCATAATCTAGAGGAATCAAAGAGGAGAAGTTTTAGAGCCCTTCACGGGGAATTCAGCTTCAATTTCTTATTTTGAGTGATCGCTTGCATTATTTATACTTAGTTGTTTAAAAAGATCGTTAAAATAGCATTAACACCTATTCACCCCCTCTAAGCGTTTTTCAATTGGTACCAGAGCTTTACTCTTTAGGTTCTTGGCTTAACATCCTTAGAGAGATCCTATATTGCCAATCACTCTATTCATATTTCATCCTCATACACTTAGTAAAAATGGCCGAAGGAATTAAGACCCCACCCAAGTTTGATGGCCTTAACTTTCCCATATGGAAGGTTAAGATGACCGTATTTTTGCAATCCTCAGGGAGTCGGGTTGCAAAGGCGGTGACTAAACCATTTAGCACACCCCTTGATGATGAGGACACTTGGTCCGACATTGCCACGAAAGAGTTTGACGCTAATGCTAGGGCACACTATGCTTTGCTTCGAGCTCTTAATGACGATGATATTGGTAGAGTCATTCACTGCAAATTTGCTTATGAGATTTAGACTCACTTATTAGTCACTCATGAGAGAACTTCACAAGTAAAGAGGGCCAAAATTAACCTTCTTCGTTCCCAATATGAAAACTTTTCCATGCAAGAGAATGAAACCATAGATGATATGCTTATAAAATTTATAAGGATTACTAATGGTCTTTCTTCTTTAGGTGACGGGATTGACAATGACCAAAAAGTGAGGAAGATCATCTGTGCACTCCCTCCATCTTGGGAAGTCAAAGCCACAACTTTGAAGGAGCTCAATGACAAGGAAGAAATGGAGCTCATCGGTCTCATTGGGAATCTCAAAACCTATGAGATAGAAAGAAAAACAAGAGAAGAGATGGCTCCTCCAAAAAACAAAGCAATTACCTTCAACAGCTCTTCCACCTACTCTGATGAAGATGGTGAGTAAGAGGATGATGAAGATCTTTCTCTTCTTGTAAAGAACGTTTAGAGAATGTACAATAAGGCCAAATTTCAAAATAGAAGAAGATGGCAAGGTAAAGAAGAGAAGAAAATCATTTGCTTCAACTGCAGAAACCGGGATACATAGTTGCGGAATGTCCGGAAAATAAAGGCAAACCCTCCACTTTCAAGAAGCCATACAAAAAGAAGGCTTTAAAGGCTACTTGGGATTCGGAGAGTGAATCTGATGAGGAAGTCGACACCGCCAACATGTGCTCCATGGCTAATGAAAGCACAAGTAAGGTAACTTCCGATACATCCATTGAAGATTGTGAATTATCTATAGATGAATTAGGAGAAGCTTTTGAAGAACTATCTCAAAACTATGATTTTCTCAAAAAGAAATACTTAAAAATGAAAAAGAAAAATGAATCACTTAACCACAAAGTTTTCATTCTCACAAAAGAAAAGGTGATTTATTTTCAACACTTGCTTCCACATAAAAGGATTTTGATAATTATAAAATTTCTTGCAAAGGTATATTTTTACTAATTGATAAAGATAAGATTTCCATGCTAAAGAAGAAAATTGACTCATTAGGAGATGTTTTAAAGAAATGTGAATTTGATAAAACTAGACTAGAGGCTATGTTTTTTAGGAAACATATCCCAAAGAATCAATCATATGCTATTCACACTCATGTCCATAAATCACAATCATTACATCAAGCTAAACACCCTAAACATGTCCACACTTCACACATTCATCATGCATTCATGTATGGTAAAGTTTATGCATGCACATATTGTGGCCGAAAGGGTCATTTGGTTAAATTTTATTATGATGGGATAAATACATCACATAATCATATTTGGGTTCGGAATACTAACATTCAAGGACCCAAGAAAGTTTGGGTACCAAAGTCAACGATTTTGTTAAATGATGTAAGTACATTCCAAAGATGAACGATGTAGGGAGCGGTGGTATCTTGATAGTAGTTGCTCAAGGCACATGACTTGGGATATCAACAACTTTACAACCCTATCAAGATACCATGAAGGTGGCATCGTCACCTTCGGAGATGACGCCAAAGGAAAAATCATTGGTATTGGTACTGTTAAACTTGGTGCATCTCCTTTAATAGAAAATATTGTTTTAGTTGATGGCCTCAAACATAATCTCTTGAGTGTTAGTCAACTTTGTGATAAGGTTTTAATATTGTTTTTGTTGACCTAGCATGTAGTGTAATTGATAGACAATCTAATGCATGTATATTTTTCAGATTTCGTGAAAACAATGTATACGTGATTGATATGTCTAAAATGCTATGAAATGCTACTTGTTTGAATGCCTTCGATGATGACTCTTGGTTGTGGCATAGGAGATTAGGCCACATTTTTTTGACCATCTATCTAGATTAAACAATAAGGAAATGGTGAAAGGTATTCCTTACTTGAAATTTGAAAAGGACCGCATTTGCGATGCGTGCCAACTTGAGAAACAAACTAAGTCCTCTTTCAAATCAATCAAGGATATCATGACATCACGACCTTTAGAGTTGATCCATATGGATTTGTTTGGTCCTACAAAACCCAAAAGTCTAAGTGGGAATAGTTTTATTTTTATTTTAGTTGATGATTTCTCTCGTTTTACTTGGGTTTTCTTTTTAGAACATAAAAATCAAGCCTTTTCACGTTTTCAAGCCTTTAAGAAAAGAGTTGAAAAGGAAAAGATTCTTTTATTTAAGAATAAGAAGTGATAGAGGTGGTGAATTCAATAACTAACCCTTTACCATTTTTTGCGAAGAACATGGAATTAAGCATGAACTATCTTGTCCTAGAACTCCACAACAAAATGGAGTCGTTGAGAGAAAAAATCGTACATTACAAGAGATGGCTAGGACAATGATAAATGAGTACGGTCTCCCATAATACCTATGGGCCGAGGCCGTAACACTTCTTGCTACATATCAAATAGGGTTTTCTTATGCAAAAATACTTCTAAAACATCTTTTGAGATTTATTATTCAAGAAAACTAAATGTTTCATACTTTAAAGTTTTTGGTTATAAATGTTTTGTTTTAAATACTAAAGATAATTTAGGTAAATCTGATGTAAAATCATATAAAGCAATTTTTTGTTGGTTACTCTAGCACTAGTAAAGCTTCTAGAGTCTTCAATAAATCATCTTTGACTATTAAAGAATCTATACATGTAAAGTTTGAGGAATATAATGTGTTTGTTGAGAATGTTGTAAAAATAGATTCCCTAAATGAAGATATGGAGAGGATTACTTTGAAAGACTCACCTACTCTTGAAGATAAACCAAAGGTTGATGAGGAAAATGAAGTTCAAGAAGTAGAAGTGGAGACAGCACAACCACTTCCAAAAGATTGGAGATTCACTCCACATCATCTCAAGGATCTTATTATAGGTGAAGTATCAAAAGGGTAACTACTCGTTCTAAACTTCATGATCTTTGTGGGAACTATGCATTTATTTCTCATTTTGAACCAAAGAACATCCTCGAAGCCGAGGGCGACTCATATTGGTTGCTTGCCATGTAAGAGGAGCTCAATCAATTCGAGCGCAACAAAGTTTGGCATCTTATTCCTAGACCCCATGATAGACCAACAATTGATACTAAATGGATCTTTAGGAACAAGTTGGATGAGTCGGGCAATATTGTTAGGAATAAAGCTAGGTTAGTGGCCCAAGATTACACTCAAGTCGAAGATATCAATTTTGAGGAAACTTTTGCACCCGTAGCACAGCTTGAAGCCATACGAATGACACTTGCATTTGCTTCATATAAAGATTTTAAACTTTTTCAAATGGATGTAAAAAAGTGCTTTCTTAAATGGATTTATTGAAGAGGAAGTGTATGTTGAACAACCCCCCAGGTTTGTTGATCCTACACATCGGGAATTTGTTTTCAAACTAGACAAAGCTCTTTATGGTTTAAAATAAGCCCCTAGGGCTTGGTATGAAAGACTTTCTTCATTTCTTATTTCAAATGATTTTACTAAAGGAAAAATAGATGCTACTTTATTTACCAAACATGTTGAAAATGATATTCTTATAGTTCAAATATATGTTGATTATATCATATTTGGTTCTACTAATGAAAATCTTTGCAAAGCTTTTGAATCATGCGTAAATGAGGAATTTGAGATGTCTATGATGGGCGAGCTTAACTACTTCCTTGGTCTCCAAATCAAGCAAAGAAAGGATGGGATTTTCATCAAGCAAGTACACGAAGAACTTATTAAGAAATTTGGGCTTGAAGGGGCTAAGACAAGCAAAACTCCCATGGCTACCACCACAAAGCTTGACAAGAATGAACAAGGTATAAATGTAGATATTAAACTCTATCATAGCATGATTGATAGTTTATTATATTTAATGGCTAATAGGCCGGACATTAAGTTTTGTGTATGTCTTTTTGCTCGATTTTAATCATGTCCTAAAGAGTCTCATTTGATTGTGATAAAACGCATTATTAGATACCTTAAGGGCACAATTGAAGGTTTGTGGTATCCGAAGACCGAAAAATTTTTCATGACGAGTTTTTTTGGATGCTGACATGCGGGTTGTAGAGTGGATAAGAAAAGTACAAGCGGAACATGTCAATTTCTCGATAATTATCTTGTTTCATGGTCTTTCAAGAAATAAAGTTCGGTAGCCCTCTCAACCGCCGAGGCGGAGTATGTTGCGGCGGGGGCTTGTTGTGCACAAGTCCTTTGGATGAAACATACTCTCCTTGACTATGATTTACATTATGACCATATTAAAATATTTTGTGATAATACTAGTATTATTCATATCACTAAAAATGCAAATTAATATAGTAAGACTAAGCACATTGACATTCGATATCACTTTCTTAGAGATCATTATGAGAAAGGTGATATTGACATTAATTATGTTTCTACCAATTTTTAACTTGCCGATATTTTACAAAACCACTAGACTATAATAGATTTTCTTTCATTTGTAGTGAATTGAATGTTTGTGTTATGGATTTATGAAATTTTTTTATAAAAACAATGTTTATTTTTACCTTTTTTGATGCATGACAAAAGGGAGGGAAAAAGTTAGTTTATTATTTATTGTTTTTAGTTATTGTTTTGAGTTATTCTTGATGTTTTCTTTCCATACAATTCATTCATGTATATAACCATTCATATATATCCATTCATATATATATATATATATATATATATATATATATATATATATATATATATATATATATATATATATATATATATATATATATATATATATATATATATATATATATATATATATATATATATAGCATGATTTGAGGGTGAGCCTCCAAGCTCCTTTTCTCATTTTTTTTGTTAAATAACTCATATGTTTTGTCATCATCAAAAAGGGGGAGATTGTTGGCCTAAGATTACAATCACCCAGTTTTAGAGTTTTGATGATTACAAAACATATATAGTTATTGTACTAATCATATTTTAGTATTTAAGTTTGTTTCAGGGTTCTATGGATTCAAGATGTTTTCCTCCCTAAAGGAAGATGGTTTTGACCCAAGTTGACTCAATTCGGGATCAAGGATTCAAGTTATTCAACAATTCATATGGAGAAGCCCAAAATTGAAGATCTTGTAGTCACCTAGAACCATTGTAAGAAGTAGTTTGTTAAAGAGTGGGATATGATAAGTTGTGCTCAAGAAAACACACACACATATTCACTTTTCAAAATACAAGTGTTTTTTGGTTATTTGGTTTAGGTGCATGATTGATTGATATACATGTCTCAAAATATTTCAAATTTTTATATCTAATTTAAAACATGTATTTCATTCTCTATAGCATGCTACTTAAACTTCAAACCATTTAAAAATATTTCAAAAATTATTCAAAATTCAAAATTCCTTCTTTAAAATTCTGTTTTAGGCCTTATGGCGGACTTATTTCAGGCCAGATCGGTCGACCGTCCGTTCGACCAGGCCTTGTGGCTTTGGGCGTGCACGTCTGTGTACGTCTGTCGGACGACCGGGCCAGTCGACCGACAGACCTTGCGGTCGACCGACTAAAGACCCTTAATCTCGGGTTTTGTCGGTCGACCGGCCCGGTCGACCGACAGTTCAAAAATCTTTTATTTAGCCTGCGGTCGACCGGCCCGGTCGACCGAAGCCAATGGCTCTTTTACCATGTGGCTTGTCGGTCGACCGGTTCGGTTGACCGACAGCCGTTAAAAGTGCCCAACGGCTCTTTCTTAAAATCTGTTTTGATTTTAATGCTTCCTACACCTATTTCTTAATTCCTAGTGGCTAAACTCTACCCTAATAATCTAGTATTCATTATGGATGATATGAATTCACTCCCTATAAATAGAGGTCATTGGTTATGTGTTTGATACAAGAAAAATTCCTATTGTTTCAAGTTTTTCAAAAGAGAAGAAAGTTTACTTGCATTGCTTTTTAAAGTTCTTTCATTTGCAAAAGTTTTCAGTTGGTTTACAAGCTCTTTTTACTTCTTTACAACTGAAATTTTTCTCACTTCACTTCTTGAGCCAAATAAATCATCTCCACTCTATAAGAAGTTGTAAGAGAGTTTGTGATTTTTTGATCACCAAGTGACTTGTATTTCCTTGTGTTGAGATCCCTCTTATGTAGAGGTTGGAATGGTTGGAGTTGAATACTCCGATACTGTGTAGACCAATTGTAATCCTCTTGGGTGTAAAGGTTCCAGTGTAAAAATTCTCTTTGTGAATTTAGTGAAAATCCTTCATAGTGGTGAAGGCAGGGACGTAGAGCAGTGGCTTGAACCTCGAAACAAATTACTTGTGTTTGCGATTGGTTTACTTATTGCTTTTCATTGCTTTACATTTTTATCTTGTGATACCACTTGTTTGCTCTTCATTATTGCACTCATTTCATTTACTTGCATTTCTGGTCTTTACTCATTTCAACAAGAAAGCAATTACGCTCCTCAATTCATAATCTAGAGGAATTAAAGAGGAGAAGTTCTAGAGCCCTTCACGGAAATTCGGCTTCAATTTCTTGTACTGCTTGCATAATTTATATTATTTAGATCTTAGATTATTAACAAGCATTAACACCCTCCCCCCCCCCCCCCCCCCCCCCCCCCCCCCGCTCTAGGTGTTTTTCACATATGACTTAGGGTAAATTAATAGATTAGATGAGAAATACAGTTTAACTTTGTGCCTTGGTTGATAATAAGTTTTTGAATTAAGACTAAGCTTAGAAATGAAAAATTCAGTTTTTCTATAACTTATAGATTACTTAATTCTTACAATAATATTTCAAATATTTTTCTCTTTCAAAATGTATTTTCAAAATACTTACACTTTGTCTCTCTTTTTAAAGGATTTTGTAGGTGTAATCCACTGAAAATCCTCACGAGACAAAACTCGTCCTCTAGGGGGAACCTAGAGGTTTAACGGCTTGTTGCACATGCTCAGTGCAATCGCGTGATCCGCGAAAGTGGTCTAATAATTTTTGGTTTAGTTTTATTGTTTTGCTCGAGGTCGAGCAAAAGATAGGTGTGGGGTGTGATGACACACATTTATTGCATTATTCTTTATTATATTTTCACATTTATCATGTAATAAATCTGCTAAATTTCTTATTTTAAATGTCTATTTTGCAGAAGATAATCATGGAGAGAAAGGGGATAAAATCAAATAAATATCAATTAAATTCAGATTTAACTAGATCTATTTGGTTAAAGGAGGATGATCCCAAATCCTGTTTGTTAAATTCAGTTTTTGGTGAATCAAATGGTTAAAGCTAAACGTCAAATATAGAGTCCAAATCCAAAGGGATAAATTGACAGAGGAAGATCAACGAATGAGATGAAGCAATTTTGACTCGAATTCTGACTGAATATATTTTAGTATTTGAATCATAACGTTTGCTATCGAAACTTAAATCTGATGATTCAAGATGATTCAGAAAGAAGACTTAAACGAGTACAACTCTTAAGTTAATTACGATTTCTAATTCTGTCATTTGATAAGTTATATTCAGTAATCAATACGCCAACAAGTTACAGATCATAACTGAATATCCACATCAAATCAAGTTTGGAGATTAGGGGATTCAAATTCAGAAATATTCAGCTCCCCTTATCTTTAGACTCATTTCCTTATACATTTCTATCTTATAAATGCCCCACACATCAAAGACAGAAGGACGATCAAGCAGAGAGTAGGATTTAGGCTATACAATATTTTATAACTTAGGTTTTTAGTTTTCTTTATCTAATTTTTATTTTATTTATGTAAGCGAGAGGAGGGGAGAATTTCATGGAGGAATGAGAACAAGTTTGTACTGAGGGTGGCACCGGTGTAAGTGATCTTTTCTTTTATTGTTATTGAATCGAATTGAAGTTTTCTTTTCTTTTCTATTCTTTTTTCGTTTGCTTCCCTCTTCTATGTTTGTGGATCCAAATGAATCTGATAGCCTCGAAGTTGTCTTGCCCTTGCAAGTGCCATTGTTGGCTTATGGTGATAGATATCCATTTTTATGGTAGTGTAGCTTGCCCCTTCATTTCATAATGTAAATCGGGAATAGAGAAGATCCTATTTGTCATACTTCGCTCGCCTTCAAACAAAGGTACATCGTCGATACGGGTCAAATGTAAGTAGGCGCCGAAGAGGTAAGTAGTTTTTTAGGTTTTAGTTTTCTTTCTTTTAATTTTTAATTTAGATTACCAACACCATCAACACCCAACTCTTTTATCACTCTTTTTGATTTCTTTGTATATATCTATTTTCTATTTTCTCTACCTTCTCAATCTACCACCTTCTTCCTAACTTAACTATAACTCCAGTTTTCTTTTTTCTTTTAAAGAACTAAAAGAAGATCTTTAACTATTGAATGTAACTTAAAAGAGTACTTGCTAAAAAAAGCTTCCATCGCTAGTCCCTCCTTGTAGATCACGACCCGCATAGCCACTTGCTATAGCGGTAGTATCGAGTACTTGCACACTCTATATTCTAAGTTCTGAAATTCTGTATTTTCTGTGTGCAGGTCCAACTCAATCAACAAGGCAAGCAGTAATGTGTTAGGTGACAGATGATAAGTGATATCAACAGATATCAGGTGATAATGAGCAGGAGTCAAGTGATAGCATGCAAGAGTTAGGAGTCAAGTAATAGCATAGTGTATATCACTATCATATATCTCAATACAGAAAAACAGTACCAATTCAGGGGATTGGTACGAATATAGGAAAACAGTACCGAAATAGGAAATCGGTACGAATACAAAAAATGGTATAGTTTTGAAAAATAGTACAAGTACAAGTTTTAAACTCTTCACAATCAACAAGAAAAGAATAATACTTGAATTATCAAGTAGACAAGCGGACATGCAAGTAAGCATACATCCAAGTGAAACTAAGCAAGCTAGAGCGAAGCTAACGTACAGCACTAGACGCCATCACGATCGGCGAGGTTTTCCTCTCGGCACGGCTAAACGCATACGACAGAGCGAGCGTATGAACACTATTCTACTACGTGTGGCGAAGTCACGATTACAATGTAACTACACTCGAACAAAGTTAGCATTAAAGCGCTAAGCGCTAGATCCGCCTACCAGGTGTAGTTAAAAGACCTGACAGCCTGAACGCACTCCTCTTTCGAGGACGTGGGTGCGATCCCAAAGGCTAATAGGCCCGAAGGCATAGTAGGTACCTGCATAAGTGTTAGTACCAAATACACATATGTAAACACAGTAATAAGTAATAACTAAGTTATTAGCCGAGTAGTGAAATCACAGGCTGAGCAAAGCGAGAATAAGATTAGTCTTCAGACAAGTGTACAATCAAGCAGAGCTAGCAGGCTGGAGCGAGGCTAACGTATAGCGCTAAATGCTATCATGCTTGGTGTAGTTATCGCTCGTGGCGACTTCACGATAACGTACATTAATCGATCGCGACGTCACTACACACTCGGACGGAGTTAGCGATAGAGCGCTGAGTGCTAGGCTCGCCTACCAGGGGGAGCATGAGAGCCTGGAGGCTGAACGTAATCCGAAGGTTGGGTATAAAATGCTCGAAGGCTGAACGCAGCTCAAAGGCTGGCTATAGTACTTGCACAAGATGTTAGTACCGCACGAACATACATATCAATATGGAAATAACTAGACTACCATGGAGTGGTAAAGTCAAGAGGCTGAGTGTGGAGTCTGGAGGTCGAGTAGAGAACTCGGAGGCTAACGACCACGAAGGGTCAGGTACGCATGATATAACTAGTAAAAGAACACATTACATGCAGTATATATGTACAGGAAGTAAACTACACTAATTTAAATATTCGTCACAGGTCTAATACACATATAGTCCTAGGCACTCGACCATATATATACACAGGTACACAATACAAAAGAAAATACAATTAACAATATAGGGGGATAATATACAAATATTCCCTAAAGTACAGTCAACCCGTTGAAGCAGGAACGCCTAATAAAAAGGCGAGAATACTCGCCTAAAAGTATGAAAAATACCGCAAATCCCTGAATCTCAAAACCCGTGCATGGCCCAAGCAATACCCACTATCACTAAGAGAGAGAGAAAGAGAGAGAATTTCAGGAGAGAGGGTTCATGAAAGAGAAAGAAGAGAGAACTAGAGAGAGAAACCGAGAAAGGGAGAAAGGAAGGGAGAGAAGAAGGGACTGGCCGACCCCTGCCGGCCATTGGTGGCCAGCGACAGCCCTGGCTGCCGGCAGTCCTGTATGACCCGGGAAAGGAGAGAGACAGTGAATTGCAGTAAAAGTTTTCCTTGAATCGAATGAAAAGGATTACAACAACAACTGTTCCTCCCGGTTACAAGGGATGGAGGATATTGAATCTTGAATCCCCCTTTGTTTAAGGCTGGGTTCTTCGTGTGGCGGTGGAGAGTGAATCTTGTTCTCCGTTGACCGGATGACCGTCCTTCAGGGATCTCCTCTTCGGCCGGTAGAAAGAGTAACTCAGCTCCGTCTACCAAAACTCTAAAAGAGAAGGTAAGCGAAGAGTCACTTGTACGCAGCAAGCTAGCTTGAAGAGTCGAGTTTCTCTCTCTGTTGATGATCTCTCCGTTGTCCTCTTCTCCTTCTCTTTTTTTTTTGATTGCCAAAGTCCGACCTCTTCTTCATAGCGACGGGGCTATTTATAGAGGTCTTAGGGGGTGAATGTGCCCCCCTAAAAGCGCTCCACAATGAGGGCCAACTTCCCCGCTACATGGGCGGTAACTAACCCACGTGCCTGCTAAAGACACGCCACGATGGGAGCTGGTTTCCCTTACGTGTAGGCAGTGATTGGTCCCTTAACCAAAGTGGTTATAACTGAGACGCGGGTTTCGGGCCGACGCGCCTTGATGCTGAGACGCGGTTGTCAAGCCAACGCGCCTTGATGCTGAGGCGCGGGTGTCAGGCCGGCGCGCCTTGATGCTGAGACGCGGGTGTCAGGCCGACGCGCCTTGATGCTGAGGCGCGGGTGTCAGGCCGACGCGCCTTGATGCTGAGACGCGGTTGATAGTCCCTCGCGTCTAGAGCTTGAAACTTTGCTTTTCAATGGCTTGTCCTCCAGTAACTTTTGGACAGCCTACAGAACCCCCTCCAAAGTTTTCGATATTCCGCAGTTAACTGGGACGATTTCGAAATACTTTAGACTCTAGCTGAATTCACCTTCATGGCTGGACTGTTGATGCTCCGGGTTCGATCTTATCTGGAGTTGGTCTTCGTGAGTGTACTGTTTGAACTCTTTGAAGCCACCAGAGTTGATCGTGTTGAGTGTGTCTAGATGCACAGTCTAAACCTTCCGATTGCTTTTAGTCTGTCACGGGTGTGCTTTAAACCAGGAGTGGTTAGTCGTCTTCTTGCGTCAGTGTACTGTTGAACTGATTTTGCAGAAGCAGGAGGCCGAACGCAGGTTCTTTTCAAAAAGCCGAGATGGTACTGCTTTAAAGACGCGATTTCTGTAGGGTGCGTCCTTTGGCAATGGAAACGCGCCCGATCTTCCATGAGGCAAACGCGATGTTGGGCTCGCTGGGTCGGACGCGGACTTTGTAGAGAGACGCGACCTTCCGAATGAATTTATGGAGATGCTGACGGGGCATGTCCATCGAAGAGGTGCGTCCCTTGGGTGCGAATCTGTGCCGTGTGATGATTACGCCGCCAGCTGGCCTGGGGAACCGGCAGGATTTCACCTTTTGGCGCGTGGATTTCTTGGTTCATTAATTGACCCGCACCACGTGTCAAATGACGATTCGCTGTGGAGTCGTGACGCATGATCTTCGCGAAGATTTGCTCTACGCGTCATGCGATGATTTGCTGCAGCTTTTATTGGGTCACACGCCGCGTATCTTTGCGAATCCTTGTGCCTATAAATAGCCACAGTTGGAGAGATACCTCTTCTCCTCCGAGCGTTCTACTTTAGGATTTTTTTAAGAAACAGAGTTCTTCTTCCCCTGTTCATACTCACATCAGATTCTTGATTAGCAATGGCACCCAAGACCAAGCCAACCGCATCTTCTTCACGGGCGACCGTCGACGAGGCCCGGAGGGGCGCTTCTTCTGCGCAGGATGCTGCTTTCCCAGGTATAATGCCTTTGGGTGTGGATTTCACCATTAACGGAAGTTCATAGAACCCTAAGAATCTTTAACACAAGATATAACTCGTGTTTGATTCTCAGATGCGGTTTCAGACGCAGTCTTTGAGCTGATAACCGAGGCGCGGGTTTGGACCCTCGCGTCATTGGGTCCTGCGTTTCAGATTCTTCACTTAGAATATTTCTAATTGTAAAGGGTTCAGACGCGGACTTGGTTTGCAGAACGCGGATTCGATCCTTGCGTTCTGTTCCATCAGCTGTCGATTTTGATGAATCTGGCACTTGAGTTCAAGTACTTAGAAATCTGGGGGTGTGAAAGGAAGGGAATTACCCTCCTTAACTTCTGGCGATTATGGTGATAGAAGGGTTAAGGTGGATAACTCCCTTCTTTTCGCACCTCAGAAGTGACATCAAGGACATTCCATGACTTTCTGGTGGTGGAGACGCAGATCCTGCAGGTCTGGACGCGGTTTGATAATTCCTGCGTCCAGTATCTCTTCTGCGTTTGGACGCAGTTTCGCAGGCCTGGACGCGGTTTGATAATTCCTGCGTCCAGTATCTCTTCTGCGTTTGGACGCAATTTCGCAGGTCTGGACGCGGATTTGATAATTCCTGCGTCCAGTATCTCTTCTGCGTCTGGGTTATGAACACTTAGCATTTTTTGCTTCTAATAAAGTGTTCTTTTCTTTTGCAGTGCCCCATCCTTCTGCTTCACTCGCCAAGACGCGCCACTTTGGACATGTGGGTGGTGCTGACCAGGACTTGACTTTTGTGCTACGCAGGACTGCCCCTGTGACTGCTGACAAGTCGCCGGATCGCAGGGAAGGCTCTCTAATGTTGACGTGAGGACTTTTCGGGTACTTATGACCGATGCGGCATTCACAACGGATGCTCACGTCAAGTTGGAGAAGCCTGCCTTCTTCTTCGGAGATCGTATCGACGACGGCGGCTATCGTGTGTATGACGGAACTTATAAATGGCTCCGTCAGATAAAGGGTGGAAGATTCTTTCTTCCGGACATGGAGAGGATGTTCCCGCTGTCCTACTTCCAGCACATGTCCGTCCCTCGGAAGATGGAATGGGACCTTTCTCGATACGTCCCTGAGATTACTCTCGGTGATTTGGGTTCCCATAAAGTACACCGTCATGATAGCCATGACAGGTCGGTTCTCGGCCTTTTCCCTGGGTCGCGCAAGTCTGAGGTTCCGGTTGGAGAGATACCACAACTTGGCACTACCTTCCTCAACTCATTCATGGAAGCGGAGGGTGATTATCCGGTCGGGTTTCGTGCGCCTGGGTGGGTCCATTCCACGGAGAACTACTGGTGGGGCAGAATGGTAGGTTTCGTCCTCACCGACCTTGGGGATCTGCTAAAGCGTGTGGGACTGTACGTGGCGGTCAGGGCCGTACAGTGGGGTATCCCACCAGGCTCTCATAACTTTTTCGGGATCCTGGAGCGCTACAATCCGCTGACGGGGACATTCTTTACCCCGGTTGGAGAGATGGACCTTGCACTACACGAGCTGCATGAGGTCTCGGGGCTAGCAACAGGGGACATCCCGTATGAGGAATATGTCCCGACCACTGAGGAGCTCCACCACTTGAAGAAAGAGTTTCCTCGGGTGTACGAGACTTACTGGGAAGTGATGTGTCACTTCCACATTTGTGGTCAGATAACCAACTGGCGGTCGCAGGGAGTCAAGCAACTGTCTTGGGCCAGTTACTTATTTAATGGTATTGATAGTAAAGACACTCCGATAACCCGACTGGTTCCCAGTTCCGACAGGGAGATTGAAGACAGGATCGACCAGGCTTCTGAAGGCTTCTACACCACGGTCTCGAACGAGGACGGTTTCGACCCTGACCTGGTTTTTGAAAGCTTCCACCATCAAGCCCGGACCCCTATCTCCGATAGGGCACTGTTGGCAGGCTTCTTGATGCTGTGGCTGAAGCGCTGTGTGGTGCCCACGTTGCCACATGAAGTTATTGTTGCTGACGTGGTGTACCCGGCGGTGCTCCTGGCTCATAGCAACCCTATAGCCCTTCTCCCGGCCATGGTGGCTGACATTCAGAGCGGGTTGCGGGCGCTAACCAAGAGTTTCTGCGAGGCGCCAAAAATTGCCGACTCCCACGGCAAGCCGTATGTCGACTCAGAGGGGAATCCGACGGTGAAGCGTCCTAACCCTCGGATCGAGCTGCCTTATACGTACCTTCTGGCTTGGTACGTGATGCACTGCCCTTCTTTGATGACGGCGGTGCGTTGGAGGGAGAGTTCCGTCCCTCTTGTACAGCGGTTGGAGGATTCGAGGTGGAGTGACGTTTATATATATTACGTCCGGAAGCGACTTTCAGATCCCGCGAATTACCAGATCAATCGCTGCTTCCCCGAGATCCCTGGTGCATCCTCCGGGGATCAATGTACTGATTCCGCGGGCTCAGATGGCTTCACGAGGTTGTTCGCGGGAGCCTTTTGGTGGTTGATTAATATCCGGCCCGGATATGTGCTTTTCCGGCAAGGGACTTCATGCACCATCGAGCCGTACATGCCGAATCGTTTCGCTCGACAGTTCGGCTACGATCAACTGTACGTCGGGAATCCCATGCTCGACTCGCCTTCGAAGGGAACTTGTTCGAAGGTGCTCGGGCTTGGTACTACAGTGTGGCCGGAGGGACAGGAGCAACTTTTCGTCTACCTATTGAGGGGTCCAAGTGCCGCATGAGCTTCAGCTTCTGCACCTGGTATTCTCAGGTTAACCAGTCACCGGACTTTGCTCCGGGGTCTTCATGTATTGAGAGCATCAATGCAAATCTCGAGGCAAAGTCAGAGTCCGGTAAACCCTCGAAAATCATTGACCAATACCTGAAGGCTCAGAAGGAGGCCGAGAGGAGGTCGGGAAGGGAGCCACGAGCAATCAGAGCGGAGCCGCGACCAACAAGGGAGGAGCCGCAAGCAGCAAGGGCGAAGCCACGAGCGGCAAAGACTCGACAGGCGGTAAGTAAGCGTCGTCAACGCTCTGTTTCAACTGCTGAACCTGCTCCCAAGAGGGTTCGGAGAGACTTGACGACCGAAGTCTCCCGATCTGAAGACATCCCTGCAGTCGTTGAGGTACCAAGGAAGAAGATATAGCTGAAGAGGATGTTCCTTTAGTCCGTGCCCCTAGGTCGAGCAGCAGAGACCGTAGGTCTGCGGAGGAAGGGGAGCTCGTTGCCAGAGCCACCACCGCTGACGAGGATGAGCAGCTAGAGGTCGACATCATGAGTGGAGGAGATGTCGATATTCCGGGGATTTCAGTTCAACCCGGGTTTTTACTTGCTCATGAAGGGAGAGATGAGGCACAGCAACCTGGGTCGCCTTGTGTCTTCATCTCCAGTCCTCGGGCAGTTGACCCCAGCCCTACCACTGGGGTAATTGGTGGCAAGGCTCCGGCTGCAGAAGTCTCGTGCGGGGCGCTATCGTCTTCCTCACTCTCAGGGGAGAGCGAGTTTGAAGACGAGGTTGACTACGGCGATGAACCCGCTCTTCCTGATCCGAGTAAGTTCTCCCACATCTCAGAGGAAGAAATATACGGGGGTGAGCCATTAACGGTATCACAGCTGGTGATTACTCCCACTGAAGGTACTCTTTTCACCTTTTGACCTAATTCCCCTTTTCATTTTGAAGAGGATGTTTTAACATTCTTCTTTTATGCTGCAGGGTCGGCCGGGGACATTGAAGCTGTAATCTCCTCGCATATCGAGGAGACGGTAAAAGAGCTGACCCAGTCCGAAGGAGTCAAGGTTTCAGTTGCCGAGATAATTCCAGAGAGGGCGACTACTGAAATTGGGGAGCCTTCAATTTTGCCGAAGAGGAGGCAACTCCTAAGGCTGGGGAAGAATCCATTCTGCAGGGTGAAGAGGTTACTATTGAAGCCAGGGAGACTTCCACTCCGCTGGGCTCGCCCAAGAATTCAACATCTCTGGACCTCCCAGAGGTCGCGCTTACTACTCCATCATTAGCTGTGGAGGCTCCTGCAGCGATAACACTTCCGGAAGTGCCAGTGGCCAGTACGACTCTCGCGCAAAAAGAGCCGGCTTGCACCCCTTTCTTCATGATAGAAAGGGGGTCGGGGAGTACCTCGGTGATGACACCATGGATTTCCTGACACGCAAAACGGTGCAGCAGTTCCTTGACGCGATGCGATCGTGCATCGATTTTTATCCTGTCTGGGCATAGCTCTTTTGACTTTGCCCGGACGTTTCTCGAAACATGGCCGGTAACATCGAATTAACCGGAGGCTCCTCTCTTGCCAAGTCGTGTATGCTATTGGTGGAGCGACTGGGAAGTGACCTGAAAGAGCTGAAGTCTTTGGACAATGCTAGTTCTTCTCAAGAAGCCCAGGTCATCTTGCTAGGCTCCTATCCACCCAGGAACAAGAGCGACAGGAGGTGGAAGCACAAGTTGCTGAAGAGGTCCGCAATCTCGAGCGTTCCCAAGCTGAATGTCAGAAACTGGCTGACGATTCAATGGAATCCGAGTTCATCCGGCAAAACGCAGAGCTCGCCATTATCAATGCTCGGTCTGCCATTGCTAAGGCGGAAGCCTTGATCGCGGAAAATGAGAAGACGCTTGCCACTGTCCGGAAGAGGCTGGAGGAGCAACAAACTGCGAAGGCACGAGCTGAAGAAAGCCAGATCATTCATTCCTCCAGGTTGGAATCTCTGCGAGCACAGCTGGCTGCAAAACCCTTTTTATCTGAAGAGGAGCTGTGGGTCCAAGCCATGATGGAGGCTGAGAAGGCACGTCAGCACGAGATGCATCGTCTTAGGGAGCGCATCCGTTCTTTGCCGGATCAAGACTTTTAGCCTTTTTCTCCTTCTTCCCCCTTTTTTTTTAAAAGAAGAGGACACTCTATTAGAGTGTTTGTATCCACTTTTACTATTTCGATATAATAAAAGTTTTTGAAGTTTTTGTTTCATCTTTTTTGTTTAGCTGTGGATGAATTCAACTCCCTAATCACTGGCTGTGAATACTGAACTTAGGTAAGACTAAGTTCTTTCAATGAGACGCGGCATTGATCCATAGAGGGAGACGCGGTCATCCGTCCATAGGAGCTTAGATAGGACTAAGTTCTTTTGATGAGACGCAGCGTCAATCACAGGGTGAGACGCGGTCATCACTTTGGCAGCGTCAATCCATAGGGAGACGCGGTCATCAGTTCATAAGAACTCAGATAGAACTAAGTCCTTTGAGACGCGATATTGATCCGTGGGGACAAACGCGGCTTTGAGTAACGCAAATTTGTCCTGTCAATGAAGACGCGGCTTGAGCAGATGCGAGGGATGCAGCCTTACGTATTTTTCCACTAATCTCAGAATGGACTAAGTGTTTTCCCTTAGAAAGGGCCCCGTTTGCTGAAGGACGCGACTTTGAGTCACGTGGACGCTCCTTTAAAACGCAGGTGAAACGCCTTCCAATTTGAGAAAGGTGACGCAGATTCTTGGACGCGGCTTTCCCATCTGCGTTCAATGCAGCGGACGTGGCATCCCTATCTGCGTTTAATGCAGCCTGACTAAAAGATTTTCAGAGATCTTTGACCGTCAAGTCTTCGCTGACGATTGGGAAACGGGGTCATCCGTTGTTTCCCAAGGCAGTTGTCCACGCGTCGATTTTTCATTGGACTGAAGGCGTTAATGCCTTTTAATGTGAAACCGGCGCTGGCGGTTGGAGACCAGTGTCTGCGACAGTTCCCAAAGCGACGCTCCACGCGTCAGTCTCTCATTGGACCTCGGCAGTCGTGCGGCCACCAAGGCAACGGTTCCGATTAGCGCACCATTAATGACAGTTGTTAGGGTCTGCCTATAAATAGGCTGACCCTATTCCTCTTTGACAATCCAGACCTTGGATTGTTCTTTCTTTAGTTTGCTCTGAGAAGTCTCGCCTCCTTCAAAGTCTCTAAAAGGGATCCTGTGTTCATGGATAAAGATGGCTCTGTGGATGAAGACGACCCAGGGCTTTTATGCTCCTGTTTGGTCTCTTCAAGAAAAAGCGTCTCTTGGATCATCTTGCTCATCGCGTTTGGATGCAGAGAGCCCAACTCTTGGTAGAGGCCTCTGCTGGTATGTCACCCCGGCGTCTTTAGTCCATCCAGGCCTACACCTTGGCCCTTCTTAAGGAGACGTCACCGTCTGAATGAAATCTTGGTGCATTCCTTTTCTAGAATTTGTGCCATTGATTTGAGCTTTCCTGAACGCGGGTACTGAAGTCCTTGGCACTTGACGCGGGCTTTGCTCATGAAGTTCGCGTTTTAAGGCCATTGACTCGGATGAATTCCAAATTGGGCTGAAATTTTCAGACCCGAATCTTGCAACTCCTGTCTATTCAACAGAGAGATGGCAGTTTTCGGCGTTTGAAAATTTTTCGCGTCTTGTGCTCTTAGGTGCGGGCGTAAGATGAGGCTGCGTTTGAATCCTGTGTGTTTCACAGTTCTGATTCGCGTCTGTCTCTGCTGACGCAGTAGTTTGGCCCACCGCGCGGCTTATTCCCGCGTTGCGATTCTCCATAATAGCCGCGTTTGTTACTTAGTATTCTTTAAAGTATACCAAGTTCCAGATTTGCTAACCCTCTTGTTTATCTTTGCAGGTAGGCTTGATTGTCCTTTTTCAGGTTCGCTGGGCCCCTGGAAGAATATTTCAGCCGGTGGACTTGTTCGATATTCGTCCACAAGGGAATATATTATGGTCCTCGTCGTCCACAAGGGAATATATTATGTCCCTGATGAGAATCGACTCTCGCCAAGGTCTCTTTAGATCCACTGCACCAATCATGCCTGCTGGCAAGAGATGGTCAGGGTAAGTATGGCAGCGAGGAGGTTACGGTGGACACGGCGGCAGGTAGGATCCTCTTCCTCTCCCACCCCAGAAGTAACATCAAGGACTTCTCATGTCTGCTGGATGGTCTGCTGGGGGAAGAGATGTTCATAAACGAAGGGTTGCCGGACTTTCTGCTTCCACCGGACCTCAAGAACACCATTGCTCTTAGCTTAGTCAGCTAGGGCTCTTTCGATGTTTACATCATGCATCGTGGTGTAACCAGCTTCTATTGTAGCCACAAAACATCGCGCACTTGGAATCAGACGCAGCTTTGAGGAGTGAGTGCAACCTCTGAGAGGGAGAAGGACTTCTTTGTACTCCTCAATTGTAACACTCAATCTTATTTTATAAGAGAGCGTTTTGTATCACTTTCATATGTTGGAAATAAATAAAAGTGACACTTTTCTTTTTTTTTTTCATTGTCTTGAACTTTTTGTCTTAGACCCATAGAAGCAAAGAATCTCTAACTTTGTCAAAATTATGATGATAATCTCAACAAGTCAAACTTTGGAGGGAAAGATCTTATTTCAGGAACTCTCGCAGTACTGTCAGAGGTGTAATATTAACTTGACAGAGATGAAATAATTTTGTGGGACCTGCCACTTTATAAGAGAAAGCGACAAGTAGAATTGGTACCCCCAGGGAGGGTGGACTCTCATCAAGTGTTTGGGATTAACTTGATTAAACTCAACTGGGGATTTGATGAAAACACTGTTGATGGTGTAGTGTTAACCTAACAATGTTTTTTTTTTTAAGTGGACTTGTTATTCTGTTGAAGAGAATAACAAGTGAAGCTAGACTCGTGGGGAATCTAGGAAAGTTTGTTATCGTCAGAGGTGATATTAACTTAACGGGTTGGAAGTGGTCTTGTCAGAAGTGTAATGTTAACTTGATAAGGATGTGAGTCAGAGGTGTGATATTAACTTAACTCAAAAAGTGTCACTGTCATAGGTGTAATGTTTAACTTGACAGTGAGGGTAATGCTAGAGGTGTAATGTTGAACTTAGCATTGGTCATCTCGGTTTGCATAAGGAAGTCCGAGGGAAAGTCATAGCCATAGGTGTATTGTTGAACTTAGCAATGACTTGGATGCTAGAGGTGTGGTGTTAACTTAGCATCATCCATTTCAGCTTCGGTGTGGAAGTCTGAAGAAAAGTGACTGTCAGAGGTGTAATATTAAACCTGGCAGAAACTTGATTACTGTTTAGAGGTGTGGTGTTAAACTTTAACAGTAACTTGTCAGAGGTGTGATATTAACTTGACAAAGATTGACTCATGGTAAGAGTAATTTGAGGACCTGTCATTCTATTGATGAGAATTTGACAAGTGAAAATTTTGAAGTGCCAGAGGTGTAGTATTAACTTGGCGAATTTGAAAATTTGATACTCCGTGTAGAGTTGACAAACAAAATTCGTACTCGACAAGGAATATTGAAAAGTTTTCATTACCAGAGGTATAGTGTTAACTTAGTAATGGTTGTATTTTGTAGATCTACCATTCTGTGGATGAAAATTGGTAGGGGATTTTGGAGGAAAGAGTGGAGCCAAGTCCACTTTAGGATTTTTAGCAAACCCTCAGCTATCAACGGATTTGAGGTGCCTTTACCAACTACCGTTTGAGTTGGGCTAGCCATGCTATTCCCCTCAGCATGATGAGTTGTCAAAGACTTATGTTGGACTTAAAAGCCAACATTTTTTCTATCCTTAGCCGTCGGGGGCGTCGGATCAAATGGGAACGTGTCCCTTAGGATTTTTAGCAAATCCTCAGCTGTCAACGGGTTTGAGGTACCTTTACCAACTACCGTTTGAGTTGGGCTAGCCATGCTATTCCCCTCAGCATGATGAGTTATCGAAGACTTATGTCGGACTTAAAAGCCAACATTTTCTTCTATCCTTAGCCGTCGGGGGTGTCGGATATTAATGAAGAAGCTCTTCTTGTTTTGATCAGAGGTGTATTTTTAACTTGATCAGCGAAAGAATACCATCTAAGGATAGTATTTCTTCAGGAACCGGCCATTGATCGGCATCATAAGTGTATCGCCATTCGGGGTTATGAGGCGATATGACCCATTTGAGTAGACTGACTCTACTACAAATGGTCCTTCCCATTTGGGTTGGAATTTTTCTTTTGTCTTGTGCGTCATTACCATGGGTCTTCTGACGGCTAAGACAAGATCGCCTTTCTTGAAAGTTCGCACCTTAACTTTCTTGTTGAAGGCTCTGGTAATTCGAGCTTGGTAGAGCTCGATTTGTTATTGGGCCTGCAGACGCTTATCATCTAAGGCCTCCAGTTCTTGGAGTCGCTGTCGATGCTTCTCCTCGGTTGTCATCTCCGCTGTCAAGGCGACGCGTAAAGATGGAATTTGGATCTCTAGTGGGAGCACGGCTTCGCACCCATAGACCAAAGAAAATGGCGTAGCTTTAGTTGGGGTTCGCACAGTTGTGCGGTAAGCCCTAAGCATTCACCCAACTTGTCGTCCCAGTCTCGTTGACTTTTCGAGACAAACTTCTTGAGAAGCTTGCCAATAGTCTTGTTGAAAGCTTCTGCGAGGCCATTAGCGGCAGGATAGTATGCCGTTGAGGACACACTCTGGATTCTGAACTTAGCGCAAAATCTCTGGAAAGCCTGGCTGATGAACTGAGGGCCATTGTCGTGGACAATTCGCCGAGGTACACCGAAACGGTAAAATACATGGTGTTTCACGAATTTGATCACGTTCGACGATTTAACCTCCTTCAAAGGGATGGCTTCGGCCCATTTGGAGAAATAATCAATTATTGCCAAAATGAACGGTGTCCTTTTGATGATGGTGGGCTGATAGGACCAACTACGTCCATGCCCCACATTTCAAATGGCCAGGTAGAGGCCGTCGTAGAGTGGAGGTACCCTAGTGCTTGATGGATGAAATCGCCGTGCACTTGGCAGGCGTGACATTTCTTGGCATAAGTGACGGCATCGGTAATCATCTTGGGCCAGTAGTAACCCAATATTTGGAGTCGATGTGCCAGTTTTGGGCCAGGTTGATGGGCTCCACACATGCCGTCGTGGACTTCTTTCAATACCTCTTGAGCCTCCTTTGGTGAGAGGCACCGGAGCAAGATCCCGTCATGCGATCGACGATACAATGTTCGCGTAATCGCATTATAATAGAATTTGGGGGCTTTCCTTCGAATGGCAGCCGCCTCTTTAGTGTCTTCAGGGAGGATGTCGTATAAGACGTAGTCGATATAGGGGAATTGCCAGTCTTTAAGCTCTGGACCGGTTGATGCTTCAAGTGCTTCTTCGCGGGTGACGACCTCCCGCCGACTCCTGATAATCCTCGAGAGCATTCCTCGGGCAATACAGGTCGTGGCTGTAGACGAATATCTTCTCCATTGCTCCAGCTGGAAGAGCTAAGGAGGCAGCCAGGGATGCGAGTGCATCTGCGTGCGCATTTTGCCTGCGCGGTACATGGTCGATGTAGAAGCTCGTAAACCCCTCGGCCATGCGGATAGTTGCACTGTAATAGGGTACTAAGTCTTCATGTCTGACTTCGTACTCCCGCGAACTTGGCTGACGATGAGCTTGGAGTCGCCGTATGCCTCGAGATTTTTAACGCCAATCTCGTCGGCGAATTGCATCCCAATCAAAAGAGCGTTGTACTCTGCCACATTGTTGGAACAATGCTCAGTTAATGAGACAGCTCGGGGAATCACATAATTTTATGGGGATACAAGTACTACCCCCACCCCTGCTACTAAGTGTCCCCGGGCTTGTTCTTGATGCACCGTCGAAGAAAAGTTGCCATACTTGACTTTCGAACGATGTCTGAGTCAGGCAGACTTCAGCAACTTCATCTGGGAGATCCTCGTAGACTTTGACTGCCCTCGGCTCTGGGTGCTCAGTTAGGAAATCCGCGACTGCTTGTCCCTTAATGGCCTTTTGTGGTAAAAAGCGCATCTCATATTGGGAGAGCAATATGGCCCATTTTGCCAGTCGGCCATTTAGCGATGAAGGTTTAGTCATAAGTAACCTCAGGGGGTTGACTTTTGATATGACGTTTATAGTTTGGCCTACCAGATAGTGTCGCATTTTCTGGATAGCAAACACTAGTGCCAAACATTCCTTCTCGATCGGGTTATACCGATGTTCGGCTCCGATCATTGTTCTACTCAGATAGTAGATTGCTTGCTCACGTCCCTGATCGTCATTCTGAGCTAGTAGAGCTCCCAAAGAATGATCCATTGTTCGGACGTACACCAGAAACGGCTTTCCGGATACTGGAGCTGCAAGGACTGGTGGTTGGGTGAGCTATTGCTTGATTTCCTCAAACGCTTTTTGGCAAGCGTCATCCCAAATGAATGAGACACCCTTCTTCATCAGCTTAGCAAAGGGTTGGCATCTTCCGGAGAGGTTTGAGATAAACCTGCGGATGTATGCCAATCGTCCTTGCAATCCCCTGAGTTCCTTGAGATTTCTCGGGGGTTGCATCTCCTGGATAGCGCGAACCTTTTCCGGGTCCAAGTGAATTCCGGTGGATGTTACAACAAATCCTAAGAATTTGCCACTGGCCACCCCCAGGAAGGACTTTGTGGGATTCATCTTCAATTGATGAACCCGCATGATGTCGAAGACCACCTTCAGGTCTGCTATATGATCACCTTTAGTGCGGTTTTTACCGCGATGTCATTAACATAACATTCGACCGTTTTGCGTATTTGCTGATGGAAAATGGCATTCATGGCCCTTTGATATGTTGCCCCTGCATTTTTCAGTCCGAAGGGCATAACGGTATAGCAATAAACCCCCAATGGTGTCCTGAAGGAGGTGTGCTTTTCGTCGTCAGGATACATTTTGATTTGATTGTATCCTGAGAATCCATCCATGAAGGACATTCGCTCGAATCCGCAAGTATTGTCAATCATAACGTCTGTGATTGGCAATGGGAATTCGTCTTTGGGACAAGCCTCATTTAGATCACGGAAGTCGATGCAGATCCGGATCTCCCGTTCTTCTTGGAGACGGGAACGATGTTGGCTACCAGTCAGGATGTTGTTCTTCCCTAATGAAGCTAG
>JAVJIF010005771.1:0-171239 GCA_038442645.1 Agave tequilana
GTGATCATCAAAACTCAAAAACCGGGTGATTGTAACCTTAGGCCAACAGATTCCTCTCGATGAGATTACAGTTTGTCCATGATGCTATCAGTGGTTTCATTTTTGGCTGAAGAAACTTCTCACATTGATTGCCTGGGTTCATTTATTGAATTGAATGTACTAGTCTTAATTTTAAAATAAATGTTTAAATAAATATTTATAATTTGAATATTAATTTTGACTAATAGTCATTTTATATGACAGAATACGGCTAAAGGGAAAGAAGTGGCACCCACTGAGACTCTAGGGAGCGACACATATTTTATTCGGTCACCCAGCCACTCAGCCTGCTCCAGAAAGTGATAACAGTCTGGCGACAGTGACAGCGTTCGGGAGGGTCATGGGAGATGGGAACATGATCATCGTTCTCATCGATATAGATTTATTTAGAATGGATCTTATGCTCATAATCTCTCGAACATAATGACCTCGAGAGGTTCGTTGCCCAGATGGAGATTAGCACTGCATGCATTTGTGTCTCTATGAAGTAAGTCATAAAAATTATTCAGTTTTAGAATTAAATAATAATTATTTTATATTTCATTAATCTTGGTAATTTTTGAAAATTTTAGGTTTTTATATGATTGGCTAGTGAGTGCGGGCTTTAGTCAGTTATATAGCTTTATTTGTCCATATCATATCGCATATGACTTTCCCATGAAGATGATACGGTCAACAAAGCTAAATATGTCACATCTGTAATGTTAAGAGGTGAACAGACCCGACGGTTGTATCTTACGCCATACAATACGGGATAAGTAATAATCTTTTATAAATAAAATTTGACTATTATTTATTTAATTTCTTATATATGAATTTATCTTACAGCTCACATTGGACGTTATTCGTTATTGACCCATCGCTCAGTATTATATATTAGTTGGACTCGTTGGGGGGCGATATCAAAAATCAATTAAGAACCTAATTGACATGTGAGAGTTTAATTTTGTATATGTTTGACTTGTGAGTGTTTAAACCAATTAAGAAATTTCATAATGTATATAAATATTTATTAATACTCAAGTTTAATTTCTGAATTTTATGAACGGGGCTCTCACCATGTATATGAGTCAAACCAAACCAACCCGACAGGGTAAACATGCTTCATTGAGGAAGATTCAGGTAATTCTTTTGAAAATAAAATTTAAAGTTTTACATTTATCATTTGTCGAAATATTATTTTTTTTTCTTGTAGTGTCCCCTTCAACCCGATTCTATCCAATGCGATATTATGTTATAAAATTTATGCATGTTATAAATGAACCTAATTCCAAAAAAGGTATTAATCATATATATGATTTTTAGCAGTGTTAGTGTTAGTGTTACAATTATATTTCTCTTTTTTGTTTATTTTTTTATATCTAAATCATATTTATATTTTTATTGGTGTTAAAATTAACACAAATAACTAATATGTTTGCAGTTCGATGAGAAAAAAGCACACACAGAATATGAGTTAACGGAAGTTCATGAATAATGGGTGAAATATTTGTTTAAATATATTAATGATAAGTAATTTTTTTGTGAATATTATATTCAATAGTGTCATGTATTCATGCCAGTTTACTTCATTGTTTTTTCTATTTTTCACAACTTAGAATAAGTCATATTGTGCTTGTCACAAGGGGCATTCTCACCCATCTCCATCTTAAGACTAGTCTCTTGCAAAGCATTGGAGATTGGTGAGTAAACCTATATGCAAACACTGATTATCTCATATTGTTTTGTATTTGCTTTGTTCTGTGAATAATTTAATATGTGCATATATATAACATTCAAATGTGCACAGATTGTAGGTTCTATGGATAAATTAAAAATATACTTTTCGCATCTGGTCTTATAAAACTGACACGAAAAGATTGTATACATTGTATATGTCAGTATCTTTTGGTGTCAGTTGTAACAAAGCTGACACAAAATTTTAAATGTTTAGCATCAATTTCTATAAAAATAAAAGTAAATATAACTATTCCTAGTCGGTTGTCACGGACAACCGACATTAAAAGCCTTGATAAATTTTTTTTCACGTGAAAAATAATTTATTTTTAACGTCGGTTGTAAAGAAAATTGACCTAGAAAATAATTTATTTTCGACTGTAAGTCCACATCGTTAGTAACTGACGTGGACATTTTATGTCGCCCTCATATACATCAGTTTTTAAACTGACATCTATGGTTTACCACGACGGTCTTAAACTGACGTGGTATCCTTTATTTTTTACTAGTGTCTTGGGTATATAAAAATTATAGCAATTTCACCTAGAAGGCTAGTCTTTGGGATGGTGCATGAAGCCCTTATAATTGGTATCAGAGCAATGCTCCAAACTTAGTTGGCGCAAAAGACGCAGTAGGTCCCTTATATGGGGACTCTTTGTTCGAAGGGGGATTGTTGAGTTGGATATCGAACAAATAATCCCACATCTGCAAGACATGGATATAGTCTTGGTATCACTACAATAGAAATTGTCATTAATGCCAGTTTAAAATTGACGTTAAAAAAACTACAGCTAATGTCATTGGGTGACGTAAAAAGTCAAAGCCTTTTCACATTGGTTTTAACCGACGCGAAACAACACAATTTAACATCGATTCTCTCTAGAGCAAACATTAAAATATATTTAATTTTAAAAAATGATTACCGCTCTGCTGATCCCTTGAGCTCTACCACCGCTCCATCACCGCCACCATCGCCACTGAGCTCCCAAAGTACCCGAATGCCGCCGAGCACCACGAGCTCCACCGGGTTTGTTTGGATACATGCTGTCAAAATCACCCAACTTTGCTCCAAAAACAACCATAGAAACAAAAATCTAAATAAATATGAACGAATGTGATTAAAAACTGGGTCAGAGAGGCATATCTCAAAGATTATTGCTTTCTTCTCTCTTGATGAAGTAAGTAGGTCACCAGGTCTGTTTGGATGAAGTGGAGTTGGGGTTCGATGGAGGGGGCATCGATGGAGAAGGTGTCAATGCGGCAGGGCTCGGCCTTGTTTGAGTCGATGGAGGTGAGGGCCCCACAATACTCAGAGTTCTTATTGCCGTTAAGAAAGGACTTAAGATTGACACGGAAGGAGTCATCGACGATGTGCCAGACACGGAGGAAGTCGGAAGAGGTGGCAAGAAGGTCGAGGCAGAGGCAGTCGCGGTCTGGGACGAACTTGGCCTTGGTCGAAGGTTAAGGGTGGTCGAAGGCGAGTTTGGAGCTGGAGCGGATCTCACCGATGGAGTCATCAAGCTGGATGATCACCACCTTGTTCGGGTACTGATCAAGGAGGCTGGTGATGGTAAGCTCGAGGAGTGGACTATCTGTATATACTCTAACATACTCATAGAAGTTTATTGTACGATCTCAGAATCACTTAGGAAGCAGAGGATGGAGTCATCGAAGCAGAAGAGCTTGCTCTGCTCAGAACAGAGCTCTGCTGCAGCCTATTGCGAGCTCAAGTTGTACTAAGGCGAGCTCGAGGAGGGCAGAGCGAACTTGAGCTAGGGGAGGGCGAGCTCGAAGAGGCGTTAGGCGAGGGTGGAGAGGCGGTGGGCAGGGGCAAGGGCGGGGATGAGCTTGAGGAAGGTGAAGGCGAGCTTGAAAGTGGAGCTGGCTGGTGGATGCGGCCTCTGTAAAATTGACGCGAGGGTAGAGGAGGGGGTGGGGCTTGTCGCTCTTTCTGGTGGTTCCGATGGGGAATTTGAGAAAGAGAGAAGAGATCTAAGGAATTTGAGTGGATGAGATTCGGAGAATTTGGGTGGGATTTTTATTTTTTTGGGCGGGAATTATTTATTTGGGATACCACGTCGGTTCATTTTAAAACCGACATAGTAAGTATTTTTTTTTGTTTGTTTGAGTTTTTACACTGGTTCTTTAGAGAACCAACATGTTAAATCTTTTTTATTTTTTTGGTTTGAGTTTCTACGTTGGTTCTTTGGAGAACCGATGTCGTAAATTTTTAAACATTACAAAACTACCATCGCCTCTTTTTTTTGAGTTTCAATGTCAGTTATTTTGGAGAACCGACATCGTAAGTTTTCAACATATTAAAATGCCATCTCCTCTATTCACTTCATTGTCACTGAAACCGTTGTCAAATGCGTGACGTGAAAGTGCAATTTTGTACTAGTGTATATAAGGATTTAGGAAACTTCACCTAGAAAAAGCTAGTCTTTTGGAATGTTGTCCCAAGTCCTTACACATTTAGGTGAGATGGTGCTAATATTAATTTCCATACATAGGCCAAAGCATGCTTGGAACACATTTAAAATCCATGATCCGCCTATATTTTGTATTGCAACCTGATTCATCATGAGTTGTGAATGGCAAATATGCTAACTATGTGAACAGAACAAGAGGTGAGGACTGAAACCATTACAAGATGTAGAAAATGGGAAGATCCTCTGCATCTAAAACAACTAGTTATCAACTCCTCCTCCCCTTTAATTTGTTCCTTGTCTTTAAACTAGGGTTTGCTTATGGTAAACCTAGTCCCCATCAAAGGACCACTCTCCTTGCAAGCGCATGGTCCTCTACTGCCATGACATCCCCTTCAATTGCACCAACTAGGCCAATGCAACCTCTGCAATGATCTCAAACATCAATCCTTCCCTTGACAACTGATCCGCTGCTGATACTGCATAATTATTGTCACATTCTCATACTTATTATATAATAAACTCTATTTTTTATTTATTGTCTAATTTATATGCAGGCCTGTTGCTAAAGGAGAGGGAAGAGAAACGAGCCTAAAAGCCTACCAAAATTCTAATTTAATTCAGAATTAATTCAAAACCAGAAAATCAGGGTAGATTAGGGCAAATCAGAGAAGATAAAATCGGTTGAAAGCTAGTTAAAATAAATCTCTACAAATCAATTGGTTAATGCTAAAGATAAAAGGAGGTTTCGTCAAAATCCCGGACCCAAACTAAAACTCTAGGTGAAGATAAAATCACAACATCAAAGCAGGGACGTGTACCTCCCAGCTGTGGCCACCTAGCCACACCCAGTCCACGAAAATGCGGCCAAAGCCGCATTTTCGTCGCTTGGTTAACTTTGTTGGGGAGCGTTTACTCCCATATCTTCGTACGCTCCTTCACGTTGGGTTTTCGCCATAAATACTGGGTTTTCAGAGACTATAGAGGACGAGTAAGCAGAGATAGATTTTTAGGCCAGTTTTTCATTCTTTTTAGTGTAGGTTTTTATTTTTCTTCTGTTTTAATTTTTAGTTTTCATTTATATAATTCAGAAGAGATCAGAGTTTCATAGGAGAATGAGAGTGAAGCTGGTGCTGAGAGTGACACTAGTGTAAGTTGTTCTTCTCTTCATTTATTATTACCACATTGAATCTAAGTTACAATTTTTATGTTCTTCTTTGTTTTTGTGTTCTTATTCTTCTTTTCTACTTCTCTTCTTATGGTACCAATTGCTATCCAAGTGAGTCTTATAGCATCGAAAGAGCCTTGCCTTTGCGAGTGCCACCAATAGCTCATGACGATTGATTTTAGTCTCAGTCTGTATCATTTCATTCTTGTATTGTCTTGATGATGTAATGTGGAAGAGACGAGAATCAACACTTATGGGTTATACGCTGATTGCCTCCACTTCAAGGTAACATTGTCGCCAAAGATTCAAGGTAAGTATTTGGCAGAAGAAGGTAAGTATTTCTTTTAGGTTTTCTTTCTTTTCTTTTAATTCTTTAGTTTAGATCTCCATAATTTCCCAACTCTTTTGTTCACTTTTTTTAATTTCTTTGTATAAATTCATTTTCTAATTTTTTCACATTCTCAATCTACCATTTCTTCTTAACTTAACTGTAACTTATATTTCTTTTTCTTTCAAGAACTAAAAGAAAAAGTTTAACCATTCTTTGTAACTTAAAAGAGAACTTACTAAAAAGCTTTCATCGCTAGTCTCTTCTTGTGGATCATCGCCCGCATAACTGCTTACTATAGCGGTAGTATTGAGTACTTGCACATTCTATTCTTAAGTTCTGAAATTTTATATTTTTTGTGTGCAGGTAAAACATCAATCAAATTTAATGCCGTTGCCGGGGAGGGACGGTAAGTAATTCTCTTTTTAAGTTTATATTTTTGGTTAACTTTCTTCTTTCTTCTTGGTGTGCAGTGATAAATATCAAGAAAATTTTTGGTGCAGTGGACATATAAGTGGCCCTGGACTCTGCTCAAGAAAGTAGAGCTAGAAGCCCTCCAATTTGCTACATTCAGGTGGCAATCTAAGTGAACTAGGAACCTGGATTTCTGCAGGTTAGCTGAATTACAAAGCTAAATTTCTGTAACTATTTATTTCCTTATTTGTCTCACTATACATACTTTCTAATCTTAATAGTAAAATGATGTTAGTTAAATGATAAAAATGGTTTAGACTTGCATTTAGTCACGTGTCTAATTCGTTTACATTTTACATTACTATTAAAGAGTGTTGAAGAAAAAGTACGTGTGCATAGCATGTAGTATAGGAACACTTTTGAATTGTTTACATGGCTTAAGTGTTGCTTTTCATGTACACATTGCACTAAATTGATTTAAGGGCTTGTCTTGTAAACAAGATAAGGTGGGAAAGTTATTACCCTCTCTTAGCCCACAAACAATCTCCTCATTCACTAGCCCAAGCCTAACTAAAACTGAGCAGACGTTGGCCCAAGGACATCTCGGACTTATATAGGAAACTGACCTAAGGGAGAAGTTGATTTGAATTTGACTCTTCCAAATCTTTGTCTAAGGTTAGGGATTGAGGGATGAAACCCCGAAAGTTGGTGGTTTGGCATAATTAAGCCTGTTGCTTAGGCACAGATACCTCCCACTAATCTTGCCCCTATCTGGCCGATTAACTTCTGGTCAGATTCAGCAATATACCCCCATGGACAGTCTAATCAGTTAGGAGCCGTCTAGGTCTAAGTTTACCCTAACTTAGGTTAGATTTTATTCTTTTTGTTTGTTTATTTGTTTGTTTTCTTTATTTGATTTTGACATTTCTTGTGTGATATAACTTATAACAACAATTTTTTCAACTTTAATGGTAATCCATGTTACACCTGACCTCTTTTTCAGATGTTATCAACCCGGCATATCATAACTTTAACCAACCTAGTGTGCCCGATTGGTCTTATCCGAATCAATACATGCCTCATTCCAAATACTATGAACACGACTGGAATAAACATTACTACTCTTTACAGAGTCAATGGGGATACAACTCCCCTGAGTCATATTGTCAACCACCTTACCAACATCCAGTTTCATACACTCCTTATCCCGAACAACCATTAGAAGACTCAATTGACTGGGAAAAGAGGATGGAAGCCTTAGATGAGCTTGAACGACGAATTTAAATTTTAGAAGACTCAAAATCACGTCAAACTTTTCAAGTCACAGATCCTTACTCTATTTTTCAAGAAGAACATGCTGACTTAGAAAAGAGTATGGAATCCATGATTTTTTTCCAAAGTGATCCACTCGATTGATAGAAGTAAAACTTAGTAGATTGAAAAACATGCGTAGCAATAAGGAAACTCTCCCTACCCAATCATTGACTATTCGCAACACTTCTAGCCATATTGATTAAAATCAAGAATTATGATATCTTGAAGACTTTAACCAAGATTTAATTTCACCACAAAGCCTTAAACTTGACCACTATCAAACCATTGACGAATTGGCAAGTTTTCATTTTAATGAGATTGAACTTGATTATGAATGACCCGATCCCCAACTTTGTGATTCAGTTTTCGTCTTTGAATCTATGTTAGCTTCGATATTCTTACCCAATTTGGACCAATTTCTCTAACCAACATTTATTCCTGTACCCATAGATTTAGAAATGGAATCACCAATTTTGAATAGTCACATTCCATTGATGGAAAAGAATGTGAATTTCAATTCTTAGACTTGGACTCAACTCTTGAACTAAAACTAATTCTCGAACCCAAAGTTGATTTTTCTGAGTTAGTATTGATTCCTGAACCTATCATTCTTGAGCCCAAGTCAACCATTCCACCAATTACCATTCTTTTATTGGACATAGATATAAACCATGATGACTCCGTGATGATTTTTCAAGACTGGTCATGTAAAAGGAATAAGTTTCAGGATAGAATCTTTCATGATCATATTCATATTGGGGACTATAAATATGTTAATAGAAAAGAGGTCAATAAAGGTGGATTCTGTGAACCATGACATTATCTTGATTGGATAATAACGCTTGACTCAATCAGATCACCACCAAAACCACCACCATAAGGTAATATTTTTCTTCCCTTTCTTCTTTTTCATGCATCTATGCATTAATTCTATATTGAGGACAATGCATGAGATAGGTGTGGAGGAGGGTTCTAACATAACTTAGGTTTTTCTTTTATTATATAAAAAAAAGAAAAAAATTATTACATTTTCTTTAACTTGTTTCTATTTTTCAAAAAGTTTTTTTAAAAGTAAAGAGCATTGATCACACACACACTTGGAATTAGGAAAATTACTTGTCTATTTATTGCCTTTGTAAATATGCATTGATCACACACACACACACACACACACACACACACACACACACACACACACTTGAAATTTATAGACAAAGACTCTATGTGTCATATCTAAAAAAGAAAAAGAAAAAAAAGAGAAAAAGATATATATATATATATAAACCCGATTAAGTTGGATAATTGTGTCTCAAGAAGCATGATTATTCAGGCCTAAAAGGAAATAAACCTTAGTTTCGTGGCCTGATTTACTTGAGTATTTAACCTGAAGGGTGCTTTCTCACCTGATACCCTAACACCGCCTGGTTCGAGAGTCATCGGTTAAAAACTCGTTACATGAGTAAATTAGAAAGCTCAAAGAAATTAAGGGCAAAAAATGGTACATAAAAAAATACTAATAAATTTTGTGGCATTAGAGTTTGAGTTGAAAAAAAATTCAAGTAAATCATCACTTCACACGATGCATATTATTAAGGCAATATAAAAGAATGAGTTTGAAGTACAAAATTCCTTCTAAACTTAGGTGAAACCATATTCTTGCATAAAGACCAAAGTATAGGAAGGATTAATAAGGGTTAGACCTAATGCTTATAGCTTTTAGCTATTTTTACTAAAGATATTTAAAAAGTTTTCTGATTTTAAGAAGGATTTTTTTTCAAAAATAACTAACATTTTATTCTTTTCTTGGATTTTATGGGTGCAATCTGCTGAAAACTCTCAGGAGACAAAACTCTTCCTCTATGAGAAACCTAGAGATTCGAAGGCTTATTACACATGCTCAGTGCAATCATGTCACCTACAAAAATGGTATAATAAATTGGATAGCTTTTGATTTTTGTTTTGCTCAGGGACAAGCAAAACATAAGTGTGGGGGTGTGATTAGTCCCTAAGCATGTATATTTCATACCACATCTTCACATTTATTTAATATTAAATTTTGTTAATAACACTTCTATTGTATATTTCTAGGTCCATGGTATGAAATGAAGAAGAAGACCTAAATCCTATTTATTTGGTGATTTAAAGCCTACACATATAGCCATTGATCGGGGGAGCTAGTCTGTCAAAATCGGATGCAGATATCCAGAAACCAGCGCCAAGCATTCTTTATCGATTGGGTTATATCGATGCTCCGCTCCAATCATTATTCTACTCAGGTAATAGATTGCCTGCTCATGTCACTAATCATTATTTTGGGCTAGCAAAGCTCCTAGAGAATGATCCATAACTCGAACATATATAAGAAAGGTTTTTCTGACATCAGAGCTGTAAGGATAGGTGGATGCGTAGGGTACCGCTTGATTTTCTCTAACGCTTATTGACAAGCATCATCCCAGATGAATGAGCACCCTTCTTCATCAATTGGTGAAGGGTTGGCATCTCTTGAGAGATTTGAGATAAATCTCCAGATATAGGCTAGTCGCCTGTAATCCTCTAAGCTCTCTAAGATTCTTTGGAGGTTGCATCTCCTGGATGGTGCGAACTTTTTCTGGGTCGAGGTAAATTCCTTTGGATGTTACGACAAACCCAATGAATTTTTCGCTTGCTACCCCCAGGGAGGATTTGGTGGGATTCATCTTCAATTGATGTACCCGCATGATATCGAATATTGTCTTCAAATCTGCTACGTGATCACCTTTAGGACGACTTTTCACTGCAATATTGTCTATGTAGCCTTCTACTATTTTGCGTATATGCTCATGAAAAATTGCATTCAAAGCTCGCTGGTATGTTGCCTCCGCATTCTTCAATCCGAAGGGCATCACAGTATAGCAATATACCCCTAGTGGTGTCCTGAAGGATGTATGCTTCTCATCCTCAGGGCTTATTTTAATTTGATTGTATCCAAAGAATCCGTCCATGAAGGACATCTGTTCAAACCCACACGTATTGTCGATCATGACATCTTTGATTGAAAGAGGGAACTCATCTTTAGGATACGCCTCATTTAGATCACAGAAATCAATGTAAACTCGGATCTTCCAATTCTTCTTGGTGACGGGGACGATATTGGCTACCCAATTAGGGTATTGTTCTTCCCTGATGAAACCAGAGTCTATAAGCTTCTTGACTTCAGACTGAATCACTTCCATTATCTCCGGGCAGAACGTTGCTGTTGTTTGATGGGTTTTGCGTTCGGATTAATGTTGAGGCGATGCATAGCCACCTGAGGGTCAAGCCCAGGCATATCCTTATAGTTTCAGGCGAAAACATTTATATTTTCTCACACGAGAGATATTAGATCTTCCTTCTCGGTTGGTGATAAGTTTTCACTTATAAAGATGTGTTTAGGATTGGCCTCATCTCCCAGATTAACTTGGGTTACGTTATCCTCTGTAGTTGGTTCGCGTTATTCAAAGCGAATATCCCAGAGAGTATTTAGGTGTTTGATCCAAGGATCTGTATCTGACTGATTATTTCTTTATTTTTATCTTCCAGGTGGCTTGCTGAAACCATGTTTACTGAAAGTTTTTTAAAGATGTTGCTGACACTGACATCTGACTTACACAATGACGTGCCTAACGTGTAATTATGGTGTAATGACCCTTTAGATTCAGAGGCTGACGGGATTGGAGTTGACACATAGCCCAACCCCCTGCGAGTTCGATAATAATAATCAGGGGATTTCCCTTTTGAAATGAAGGATCGAAGCAGTATTCTCCTTCCTTTGCCGAAGTTCAAGCCAAGACCACTTGTTAGGTTATACCCCATGTTCTCCATCATCTTGAGTACATTTGACTTGTAATGGGAAAACTGAAGAAGTTCAATCTCACTTTTTGAGTCTTCGCAAGTCATTAGTTTGGACTCGACTCTTCTAAGAAGGATTAATTTTTGACCTTTGTGTCTTGCTGGGACCTCGAAGAAAGATCCGTGCACATCATTAACTTTTTGATATACCATGAGAGATAATCTCACGGTACATGCAATGATGTCAAAGCATCTATTACCGATCAGGGGTCATCATCTAAATCGGTACTAGTATCTGATGGCACGAAATTAGAAACAAATACAGAAAAGTAAGCCAAATCTAACTTTTCATTAATATACAACTCACTTACATCATTTGTGGTGTTATCGACATCGAGCTTATTAACGCTCGTTACAAGTAGATTCAGCTCCCAAAGACATTCTTTTTTCGCCTCTAGCTCGACATCAGCTTCGTTACCAGAGTCTAGTTTCTCTGGCTGGGGATTCTCGTTTGTGTCCAGAGAGTTCTAGTATAGGAGGGAGCCTGTGAAGTAGTTCTCTACCCTTTTGAATAGATGTTTTGGCGATCAACATTTGAACTTTTCCATCTCTGTCAACATACTTCATCACTCGATGGAGAGTAGAGGGGACAATGGAGTTGCGATGAATCTATGGTCGTCCAAGTAGTAAATTATATGAAGTGTCAGCGCCAATAACATGCCACGTCACCTTCGATCTTACGTCTTCAATCTGACATTTGAGTTTAATCTTTCCCATTGGGCGTGTACCATTGGCATTGAAGTCATAAATGATAGTTTGAGTGGCACCCAATTAGTAAGTGGGGATTCCCAAGTGCTGCATGACTCAGCAGGGCTTGATGCTCAACGCGGATCCTTGATCCACTTGAATGGGCTCACTTCAGATGATCCAATATACCCTATGAAGTACATGGGTCTATCATGTTTCCCAATAATCTGCATGTCATCTAGAGTGAAGATTATGCAGGGGCCATGTTGAGAGGCATGGAGGCAGTTTTCTTCATCCTCCTCTGTTTCAGCCAGAATCGGGCCATGAAAGCCTCAACATCGGCTAAAGCTTCTCTCAGAACTTCCCTTGTTGACTTAGACAGTCTCAAGAGCTCATAAGGGTGATCCTGGCCGGGATGTTATCCTGTTGTGCCAAGACATCAAAATGGTAAGGTCTTAAAGATCCTTGCACTTTGTCCTTTGAGAGAGCCTTGGCGTACCGAACCTCCTTTTGCTTATCCACGGGTTGCTTCATGGATTGCTTGGTTAGATCTGGGGTGGGTTTAAGCAGAGATTACTACCATTTCATTGTACTTCTTCAAGTACGATTGGCCCGAGTGAGTCTTAGCCATGAGCGACGCATTTGGTTCTGCAGCAAGGACGATTGTCTCCTCCTCAGAATTAGTTAGCGAGGCGACATCGGTTTCTGCTTTCTGGGAGGAAGCACACACCACATTGCAAGGTGAGGCTTTTGCTTTTCCCAAGGACTTCCTGTGGGTAATAGTAGTCCACTGCTGTCCTTCTATGAGGTCAGGATGAGCCCACATGATCTCTTCTTGAGGAGTAGGAACAGGTACGAGACCTTTCTCCTGCTGGCGGTATGGATCTATATTGACCATCCTTAGTTTCTCTTTCGGGATTGGAATCACTCCGGCTGGCGTTGGAGGCTGCACCCTAAACTGAAGTAATGACGTCATGTTAGCTGTCACTTTCTTCTGCTTCGGACGGAGCTTGAGCACTTCTGCATCAATCAAAGCCTGGAGGATGTCTTTGAAGATGTAACAACTCTTGGTAAGGTTCCCCAGCATCCTGTGGTACAAGCAGTAATGGGGGTTGTCAGTCTTATCCACCTCCTCAGGGGGCGTCTTGCTTTGGAAAGCGTCAGTCTGTTGCTCTTGTTAAATAACTTGAACAAGGAATCGACATGCTCATCTTTGAAGGAGTATTTCTTGTTGATGCGTGGCTGACTTGAAGAGCCAACTTCTCTAGCTGGTTGGGGCTTAGAGGGAGATTTCGTCTCTGTTCTCAGTGTGTCCTTTCTTTTAGCTTGGAAAGATGCTTCTGGAGTGCCTTGTTGACTTTTCGGGTCTGAGCTTGTTTTCTTCTGCCTTAACACTGGCGACAGTCTCTTCTGCCTATTCGCCTTGCTGGACCAACTACTTTCAAGTATGGCTTTTAACTACCCCTATCTGAGTTTGGAGTGAGGTTTTCAAATTGTGATGGTATGTTTTCATCAGGGTGGCCTGGGTCATACCCCTAGGACATCAGAGTGCCATGTTCCGAAATCTCTTCATAAATGCTTTAATTGGTTCCCCTTCTGTTTTCTCATTGCCAGGAGAGTTGGCATGGTAATCTTCAAATCATCTTCAAAGAAACAGGTGAGAAAACATTTCTCCAGATTACTCCAGTTATTGATAGAGCCTTCTGGGAGCTTCATGAACCATTCAAAAGCAATCCCTTTAACGGTGTCGATGAATAAACATGCAAGAATGACATCATTTGATACTATATTCCCGATTTGGGACTTGAAGTAGTATATGTGCTAGTTTAATGACCCTTTGCCATCGAAGGCCTATGGGTCGGAGCTTTAAATTTAGGAGGGTAGGGACAAGATCCCACTCACCCGGTATGGTCGGACCACTCCTGCTTCTTGGAGGTCTTTCCAATTAGTGAGGGCTTCAAGACGTTGTTCCAGTTTACTCATCCTTTTGAAATTCGCTCTTCCATTCTCTGAATTGCCTCCCTCTTAGAATGGAGCCTTGGACGACTCGGAGTTGGAATGCTTCTCCTCCTCGGTATGTGCAGACGATGAGCTTTCTCCTTCCTTCTGTGTGCCCTTGGACTTCTTAGAAGGAGTCTTGGCCTTTGGCTTCATCTTATTGTCCTCAAGTAATTGCGAAGGCATCTGTTTGAGACTGTCGATAGATTATTGTTGATCACAGATCATATCGAGTTGCTCCTCTAAGCCTGGGCTTGCTATTCAAAGCGCCTGGCCATTTCTTTAGGAGTGCTTGCCATATATAAAAAGGCTTCTTTCTCTATCGAAGAGTTCGAGGCTTGTGATTATGCGATGACAGAATGTGACCCGCTTACTGATTAGTACACAATTCTGCATATTTTACCACATTATTCCCATGCATATTACAAATAAAAATATGATTTTTACTCATCTTCTCTATATTTTTACAGGTCCACACTCTAATGGAGAAAAGGCCCAAAATTCCTTTAATTAGCAATAATTAAATGGAATTAATTCCAAGCCCAAAGAGAGCCCAAGATTGAGCCCAGGATCTGGAGAATTCTACGCACCAGCTCAAGATTCTAGAAGGCCACGTGGATAACAACCTCGTAACAAACTTGTAACAAAAATCTGGGATCCAATGGCCACAAAAGTGCCGCAATTTCCCGCGCTTTTGCGGCAAAATCTGGGCCGTTGAGTCCCAGATTTCTGCCACCTGTTCGTCTTCTGGAGACTTCTCTCTGAGGCTATAAATACTGGACCAGGGACCTGCGAAAAAAGGGAGAATGTGAAGAGGAGAGATTAGAGAGTAGATGCTTGTAATTTTTGTAGGATTTTTCTCTAGGTTTTTAGTTCTTTAGATCTCCTTCTTCCTCCCTAGAAATTCTGCAAAAGAGAGTTGTAAGAGAGAGAGAGCTTGTGTACATCAAGGAGTGACAACTTGTGAAGCAAGGATTCATCCATTCTCTTCTCTCTACTTGAGCATTTTCTAGTAACTTTACTTGCTTTCTTTAATTCTAGTTTTACTTTACTTGAAATTTATTCATGCTTTGCTTTTCATTTGTAATGGCTAGTAGCTAATTCTTTCTTCTCATGGCTAGCTAACTACTTACCTTGCTAACTACTAACTCATGGGTGATTGCTATCTTGCTAACCACTAACCTTGCAAACTACTAACTCATGGGTGATTGCTATCTTTAATCTTGCAAGTTGTATGGCCTTCTCTTCTCCGATGGGTTACTTTCATGCTTGGCTATATCTTGTTGTAATTCTCCATATGATCATGTGTGCCTCATTATGAGCCTTGTCTTTAGAACAAGTGCCGTGATGGAACATGGAGATGGATCACCAATATGCTATTTGTTGTACAACTTCTTTACTTCTATTAATGAATGTTGTATCTTCTTCCTTAGCATCCCTTGAGTGTCGCTCTTTTGATTCCATTATTGAAAGTCTATCTTGTAGGCCAATGACATCTATGAGGCTACAAGATAAGTCCAAGAGTGATCACCCGTCATTCAAGTGGGAAAGTAATTAGACCAACACGCAAGACAAACATATGCCGATGAATCAACATGAGGCACGCATTCACCATCACGGAGTTTAGTAAGTTTTGGCAAGGTAGTAAGGTTAGCTAGTCATGGTTTTCTCCACCTTAAAAGTCTTCTTCAAAGTTTTCTTTCTTTTAGTGTTAATCCAAAAGCCAATCTTGTTTTGATTTCTTTTCATTTTCCATCATGAACATATCCACCGATTCTTTCATTTCTTTTTCCAATTTGTTTTTATTCTTTTAAAGCAAAGAAGAACCTTCGTTTTCTTTTCTTCACAACGAACCGTAACGCTTCCATCGCAAGCTCTCCCTGAGAATCGACTCGGTATAGCCCATGCTATAACGGAGATTGGAAAGGGTACATTAATCATTTTGAATACATTTGTGGAGTGATCAAAGCACTTGAGGTTGTTTCTAAACCTTATCTCTTGTTATTGAATATATTTTGTGTGCAAATTATACTCCACAATACAACAACCTTTCCCGTCTTAAACAAAATTTTGGCGCCGTTGCCGGGGAGAGCAACGGTTTTTTGATTTCAAGTGAAGAACTAAACGAATCTTCTTCTCTGTTGCAGGTTACAGTTTGAAGAAACAGGAAAATTTGCATTGCAGAAACATATAAGTGGACCTGGGCCTCTGCTCTCGAAAGCAGAGACCAGGATCCCTCTGAATTGCCGCAAATTCTGGGTTTTTGCCGCATAATTGCGGCAAGGAGGAGTTAACTACTGACCTAATTTCTGCAGGGTTGCTTGCTCTGCAAAATACAGCTGCTGCAATAATTAATCTTGTATGCTTCACCTTATATCTGCTAATAATTAACAGTAAAAAATTTGTTGCAAAGTTAAAAATTGTTTAGACATTTGCATCTCTAGGCACGTGTCTTTTCAATTCCTTTACTTTTACTGTTGAAGAGTGCTGGAAACAAGGTACGTACGCATCGCATATTGACTAGGACTCACTCTTTGTTTGATTTAATTATGCTTTGAGTGAACCTTGTTTGTTTATATCGTACACTTGCACAAATCAATTCTAAGGGCATAACCCATAAATAAGATAAGGTGGGGATTTTATCACCCTTTCCTTAGCCCAAAAACCACAATCCCAGCACTCACAATCCTAAGCTTCTAAATAAAAATTTGCTAGACGTTGGCCTAGGGACATCTCGGACTCACTTAGGAGATTATCCTAAGGGGGAAAACTGTTGGAAATTGACTTTTGCAAAATCAGTGTCTAGGAAAGGGATTGAGCGCCGAAAGCCCGAAGGTTACTGGTTACTTAATTAAGGAACGTCTCTGACGGAAAACCTCCCACCAACCTCGCCCTTCCCTGGCTGATTAGCTTATAGTCAAAGTCTACACTAAACCTCCTGTGGACGATCTAATCATTTAGGAGTCGTCTAGGTCCAGGAATCCTAGAAGCTTGGATTGATTTTTCTTTTATTGTTTGTTATTTTCATTTTTTCTTTTTCGCTGGTGTGATCGGTGCACGTTGTTTGTAATTGTATATGCAAGAGTGGTTCCGTGGTTCAGAATCTGCAAGACTTGTTAGACTTTCTACACTTGCACTTACACAACCACTTGACATTATGGAAAACAACGTCTCACTTCAAGATCGATTTTATCCGATTCGCACCTCCCTTCCATCTTGCATTCTTCTCCCCGAACCAAATGGAAATCACTTCGAGCTGAAACCTCAATTCATTAATACACTTCCCTGATTCCATGGTCTTGAGTCTGAGGACGCGTACCTCTTTATTCGTGAGTTTGAAGAGGTATGCCAAATGATGAGAATTTCCCAACTGACCGAGGATGCTGTTAGGTTAAGGTTTATACCATTTGCACTGAAGGATTTAGCTAAGAAATGGCTTTATAATCTTCCCGTCAGTTCCATATCTTCATGGGAGGATTTTGTTAAAGTCTTTCTTAAGAAATTCTATCCTATCCACAAAACAGCCCTCATGCGAAAGAATATCATGCAATTCAAGCAGGAACTAAATGAACCTTTCTGGAAGTATCTTGAGCGTTTCAAAGACCTTCTAGCCCTATGTCCTCATCACGGCATAGAGAAATGGCGTCTGTGCCAGATTATCTATGACGGTCTAGATTACCAAACGAAAACCCTCCTTGAATCCATGTGCCAAGGGAAATTTTTGAAGAAAGATGAACATCAGGGGTGGGATCTCTTTGAAACCCTAGCTGAGAAAACCATTCAGTGGGAGTCTTGTCCTAATAAATCCACTCCCCCTACTTCCAGAACTGGTACACACTCCATAGAATCCTCTATAGCTATAGAAGCCAAGATCACACAATTGATGAAGAGGATAGAACTGCTTGAGTCAAAGTAAAATTCTGTTGTAAATCAGGTCAACCCATCACCTGTGAACAAACCGGGTTGCACCTACTGTCATGACCTTAACCATGTCTTTGAGGAGTGTCCTTTGTATCAGCTCCAATCATACCAGGAGAACATGAATGCAGCTTTTACCAGACCCCCATACTCCAACATATATAATTCGGGATGGCAGAACCATCCAAATTTTTCAGGGAGTCAGTCTGGTCCTGAGCATCATAGGCCACCACTTCCATATCCATATAATGCTCAGTCTCACACATCCAGTTTCAATCATAATTCACTGTATGTTCATCCATCTCAAAGTCCACCACATTCACAACCATATCAGAACCCACCATACTATCAATCACAATTCCAGCCTCCGTATTATCAACATCCACCCCAGAATAATTCAGAAATATCAGAGTTGAGGAAAATGCTAGAAACCTTTACAAAGAACCATCAGCAGGAGAAGAATAAAGTTCAGGTCCAGATCAGGCAATTAGCTGAGAGACAAAATGGAATGTTCCCAAGCCAGCCATTGCAAATCCCAAACATCACTTCCCTTTGAATGAAGTGGAAGATTCAGGACCCAGTCAATGTCATGCTATTCATACCCTGAGATCTGGAAAACAAGTTGATAATAAGGTTTCTAGTCCACCATCTCATCCAGTACCAAAGCCAACACCTCCTGTCCCAGTGCAACCAGCTTCTGACAAATCATCTTCTAGTACAGAGCCATCCACTTCAAAAGCCAAGGGTAAAGAAAAGGTAGATGAGCAACCCTATAAGCCTGTTGTACCATTTCCAAATAGGCTTACAAATAACAAGACAAATGCTCACATGGAGAAGATAAAAGAAATGTTCAATAAGGTCCAAATCAATGTTCCTCTTCTTGATGCCATACAACAAGTGCCATCATATGCCAAATTCTTAAAGGAAATGTGCATCAAGAAGAGGAAAACACAAGTTCCTAAAAAAGTCTTCCTAGCATCATCCATCAATGAGCTGCTCAATGGTCCAATTCCTGTTAAATACAAAGACCCAGGGAGCCCCACCATTTCATGCATCATAGGACAGACTACCATTAATAGGGCACTTCTTGATTTGGGGGCCAGCATCAATCTCCTGCCTTTCTCTGTGTACCAACAATTAGGGTTAGGTGATCTCCGTCCTACCCAAATGACTATCCAATTGGCTGATCGCTCTGTCACTAGACCCAAGGGGGAAATTCACGATGTCCTTATCAAAGTTGGGGAATTTATTTATCCTGTTGACTTTGTAGTCCTTGAAACAAAACCAGTGTCTAATTCCAATCAAAGGGCTCAAATTCCTGTCATTTTGGGACGACCATTCCTGGCTACTACAAATGCTGTCATTAATTGCCGGAATGGATTAATGAGGTTGACCTTTGGTAACATGATTCATGAATTCAATGTCTTCCACACACAGCCTCGTAAAATAAAAGATCAAACATTTGAGGTTAGCTTCATTAGTAACAATTGTGAGGAAGAAGGTGAAGATCCAAAAGATGAGTCAAAATCTTGTGATTCTCTTATCCGAGTACCCTTTCAACAGGGGACAGTTGATTTGGATATTTTCACCTTCAATGAGCCAAGTGTGAATATATCCGAACCTCCGATTGATATTTCCTTTGAAGACCTGTTTGCTGATGAGATCATGTATCTAGATGAGTCAACTCGGGGTAGGTTAGCTGATTGTCCACTTCCGGATGTTGACCTTAGTTTTGAAGAATTGTATGGAGAGGAGCTGAATTTCCTTAACATTGGAAGTGATGAGATTCAGAGTGAGAGTGGGGATAAGGAATTTTTTAATGAACAATGTGGTGGAATGAGGGTGAATGATAATAATAAAAAATTGAATCTGGAAATACCTAAGGCTAAAATAATTCAAACCGTTTCCCAACTGAGCTCACGAAAGCAGACGCACTGGAATGATGGGAAACGGGCCAGAGGAAAACGACCCAAAAGCCTAGGTAATGGTTATACTTGTATATATTCTTTGTAAATAATTTTTTGCACTTTTTTTTTGTAAATAAAAGTTTCTTACCTCTTACCTATTTCATGCATACATATATCATGATGCATTGAGGACAATGCATGAAATAAGTGTGGGGGAGGGTTTACTAACATAGAGTTTTTAGATTTTCTTTCTTTTACACTTCTTTTTAGAAAAAAATAAAAAATAAAAAAAACTTTTTGAAATAAGAGACAAAGTTTTGATCTATTTTTAAGAAAATTAAGATGTATCTTAGAAATTAAGAAAGCCTTAATTATGACATCTTAAACCTAGTTGAAATAATAGATCTTGTTTGAAATTATAGGCTAAGTAAGTAAAATTGGTGAGATATTTCTATCTTGAATTTTTTGCCTTAGATAGTATGCACTTCACACTTACACATTTTTGGGATGGAAACAAAGACCAAAATGCCATAAAAATAAAGAAAAAAAAAGAAAAAAATGTATATATATAAATAAAACATCACCTATTAAGCTGGATAAATGTGCCTCAAGAAGCATGATTATTCACGCCTAACGGTGGTAAAAACCTATTAAGCTGGATAAATGTGCCTCAAGAAGCATGGTTATTCACGCCTAACGGTGGTAAAGGAAATAAATAATCCCCTTTAGTTTTGTGGCCTTTTTTACTCGAGACCTTAAACCCGAGGGATGTTTTCTCATCTGGTGCCCTAAGACCGTCTGGTTTGGGAGTCATCGGTTAAAGGCTCGTTACAAGGGTAAACTAGAAAGCCTAAACTAAGGGAAGAAAAAGCAGAAAAAATATATATATAAATAAATGACTTGATGGTTGGAGTTGAAATCTCAGAAATTTTCACTGAGCACGGTGTGCATATTATCTAGGTTTTATGAAAGATAAAGTATTCAATCCAATTTTGAATTCTTACCTTAATTGAAGACAAGATCTTGCATAGAGACTAAGTTTAAGAAAGAATGATTATAGGTGGACTTATGACCTAAGATCACTTATATTTTTGCAAAAATAGTTCGAAAAAACATGTCTCTCTTTCAAAATGCATTTTCAAAACACTCACATTTGTCTTCTTTCTTTATGGATTTTGTGGGTATAATCCGCTGAAAACCCTCAGGAGACAACACTCCTCCTCTAGGGTAACCTAGATGTTTAACGGCTTGTTGCACGCGCTCAGTGCAATCGTGTCACCTACGAAAGTGGTGTAATAAAATTGGTAGTATAGTTTTTCTTTTCTTTTCTTTGTTTTGCTCAGGACGAGCAAAAGAATAAGTGTGGGGGTGTGATTGGTACACAATTCTGCATATTTTACCACATTATTCCCATGCATATTACAAATAAAAATATGATTTTTACTCATCTTCTCTATATTTTTACAGGTCCACACTCTAATGGAGAAAAGGCCCAAAATTCCTTTAATTAGCAATAATTAAATGGAATTAATTCCAAGCCCAAAAGAGAGCCCAAGATTGAGCCCAGGATCTGGAGAATTCTACGCACCAGCTCAAGATTCTAGAAGGCCACATGGATAACAACCTCGTAACAAACTTGTAACAAAAATCTGGGATCCAACGGCCACAAAAGTGCCGCAATTTCCCGCGCTTTTGCGGCAAAATTTGGGCCGTTGAGTCCCAGATTTCTGCCACCTGTTTGTCTTCTGGAGACTTCTCTCTGAGGCTATAAATACTGGACCAAGGACCTGCGAAAAAAGGGAGAAAAGTGAAGAGGAGAGATTAGAGAGTAGATGCTTGTAATTTTTTGTAGGATTTTTCTCTAGGTTTTTAGTTCTTTAGATCTCCTTCTTCCTCCCTAGAAATTCTGCAAAAGAGAGTTGTAAGAGAGAGAGAGCTTGTGTACACCAAGGAGTGACAACTTGTGAAGCAAGGATTGATCCATTCTCTTCTTCTCTACTTGAGCATTTTCTAGTAATTCTTGCTTTCTTTAATTCTAGCTTTACTTTACTTGCTTTTTAATTCATGCTTTGCTTTTCTTTTATTGTAATGGCTAGTAGCTAATTCTTCTCATGTCTAGCTAACCACTAACCTTGCTAACTACTAACTCATGGGTGATTGCTATCTTTAATCTTGCAAGTTGTATGGCCTTCTCTTCTCCGATGGGTTACTTTCATGCTTGGCTATATCTTGTTGTAATTCTCCATATGATTCATGTGTGCCTCATTTAGAGCCTTGTCTTTAGAACAAGTACCGTGATGGAACATGGAGATGGATCACCAATATGCTATTTGTTGTACAACTTCTTTACTTCTATTAATGAATGTTGTATCTTCTTCCTTAGCATCCCTTGAGTGTCGCTCTTTTGATTCCATTATTGAAAGTCTATCTTGTAGGCCAATGACATCTATGAGGCTACAAGACAAGTCCAAGAGTGATCACCCGTCATTCAAGTGGGAAAGTAATTAGACCAACACGCAAGACAAACATATGCCGATGAATCAACATGAGGCACGCATTCACCATCACGGAGTTTAGTAAGTTTTGGCAAGGTAGTAAGGTTAGCTAGTCATGGTTTTCTCCACCTTAAAAGTCTTCCTCAAAGTTTTCTTTCTTTTAGTGTTATCCAAAAGCCAATCTTGTTTTGATTTCTTTTCATTTTCCATCATGAACATATACACCGATTCTTTCATTTCTTTTTCCAATTTGTTTTTATTCTTTTAAAGCAAAGAAGAACCTTCGTTTTCTTTTCTTCACAACGAACCGTAACGCTTCCATCGCAAGCTCTCCCTGAGAATCGACTCGGTATAGCCCATGCTATAACGGAGATTGGAAAGGGTACATTAATCATTTTGAATACATTTGTGGAGTGATCAAAGCACTTGAGGTTGTTTCTAAACCTTATCTCTTTTTATTGAATATATTTTGTGTGCAAATTATACTCCACAATACAACAGCCTTTCCCGTCTCAAACACTTACTTCGATACCCCGGGCTAGGGGACTATAGTCAACCAGGGATATTACACTGGTCTGAGTGCGATTATGCCAGTACACTCCTTCTGGCTCAGTGTCAGACTCGTCAGAGCTGACTATTGGCTGCTTTCTCTTAGTTCTACTTGTCGTAGTGCTTGGCCCACCATGATTGTAGTAACTTCAGGGTACTCCACATCAAAAAAGGCTATCCTTGTGTGGGAGAGACGCGTTTTGGCTGAGTGAGAGTTGACATAGATGATAACCAGTTGAACACCTACTGTTTGCTTATATGCGAGCTGCAGTGGCATTCAGAGAGCATTGCTGTGACGAGCCATGCACAGCAGCATAGTGGAGTGATTTGATGAACACTCCTCTTTTTTGTCAAGTAGTCCCTTAGATTTGTCGGAGGGGGAACGAAGAGACCAGTCTCGAGTCCCTGAGGACGAGAACTTTTCAGCTCACTTCTGACCCTAGCCGTTGAAGAGCGAATGTTAACATTTCTCGCAACAAAAAGACGCAAGTCTCAGGGGCGCAGGGTTCAGAGGCGTGGAGTTCACGTTCTGTAGAATAGACGAGGCTCTCGCGTTTTGGCTTTGAGATGCAAGTTTCGTGCCTCTGCTAATATGAGATGTGGATCTTACGTTACTGATTATCGCGTTTATCTGGCATCACTTCAGAGACGCAGACTTCATAAGTCCTGTGTTCTATAGTAGAGAAGTGGGTCTCGTGTCTTTGAGAAGAGACGCAGACCTCGTACTGCTGATCATTGCATCTGTGAGGTAGGATCCCAGAAATGCGAGCTTGTCCAGCTCTGCGTTTTCGTATCCAGATGCAGACTTCGCGCATCTGACGCAGTTCAGAAGGGACGCGAGTCTGAGCTTCACGTCCTGTATCTGTCAGACATATGATTTTCTAGCTTCTTTCATCTATTGTCAACATGCGCGACGCCTTTATCGACGTTTAGCATACTGGTTATGCTTCATGGGTTATTGAGGACCCCTGGTAACCTGAAGCTGAGGAAGAGGAGGAACATGGCAAGATTAGCCTTCAATGACATTGGTCTCGCGGGTCACGTGGGAGACGTTGACGCGGGCCATGCCGCGACATGGCCAGACATAGCCTTGTCTACGCAGGCCATCTTTGGGGAAGTCTCCGAAAAGACTTGAGAGTGAATCTCCAAGGAGACCCTGCAATACTGCTATGCACCCTGGGCTCTGGGAGCCATAAGAGGGAAACTTTTCGTACTTTGCCCAGTCGAATTTCACAATGAGTGACTCGACCATTTTTTTCATGAAACTGATGTCACCTTGCGCCACAACTTGCTCATCAGTAGAGAAAGTTGTCCCCAGTGGAGTTGCCGTCTCTTATATGGGGAGAAAAGTTAAAAGTATATATTGCAAAGTTTTCTTGAATCAATGAAAAAATTACAACCCCTGAAAATTTCAACTACAACAGAGAAGACACTCAAGCTCAGATCACTTCTTTGTTTAAGGCTGAGTTTTTCGTGTAGCGGTGGAAAGTGATTCTTATTTTTTGTTGACCGGGTGAATGTTGAGCTCTTCTGAAACTCTTCTCCGTGGATCATATATGGAGTAGCACAGCTCCTATCCGATGAAATCTCAAAGAGACTTAGGCAATAACTTGAACTCAACAAGTTGGTAAAAGAGTTGAACTCTTTATAAATCTTCCTCAGCTGAACAATTCTGACCGCTCCTCAATAGCAAATTGAGCTATTTATAGGGGTTTTAAGGTAAAATTGTCCCCTGAAAATCCTCCATCATGGGGGTTAACTCTCCTCATTACGTGGGCGGTACTTTACCCAGTAATGTGGGTAGTTATAAATAAGACATAGGGCTCTTTTCAGTTGGAATGCGGGCTTGAACTCTGCGCTTAGCCGTTGAGGTAATTCTGGAAGAGTGTCTTGAGCTCCACGTTTTGGGCATCGTGGTGGTGTTGAAACGTGGTCCCAACTCTGTGTTTCCTCATTAATCTGATGTCAAACACGTGCCTCGAACTTCACGTTTGAGAAGCGGGCTTTAAGCTCTGTGTCTTGCCATTGAAATGGTGCTGAGACGCGAGCTTCGAACCCTGCGTCTTGGCATTGGCAGGATGCTGGAGCGCGGGCTTCAAGCCCTGTGTCTTGGTACTACATAAGTGACTTTGATTAGCCTCCCGTCTGGAGCATAAACTCTATCATCTGATGACTTACCTTCAGTATTTTTTAGACAGTCTACATGCGCAACATTACTTGTTTTTGTGAGTTAGAGATATCCCTATTCATCTTTGTCGATACTAATAGTGCACTTGTTTCTTCCCTTATGCTCGCCTTCATTTGGATCTGGATAAGGGAATGTTCAAGTTTTACCATGTAAAGCAAGTGAAGGAAAGAACTTTCTTTCGATCTCCGATGTGAATATCTTATGCATAAAATTTAAGCTTACCTATGATCCATTGTGAGGCTATATCTTTAAGAAGCTAGAGATGTACTTTTACCCAAAAAAGAAAAACTCACTTTTTCCACCATCGAAACAATCAAAACACTTTTGAAGCTATACTTGTTTTCTCTTTTATTATTTATTTGTGGCAAAGAACTACTTTTTATGAACAAAGAAGACTGCACGTCACGCTTCTATCGCCCCCTTCCTCGTGAATACGACCCGTATAGCCACTTTGCTATCATGGTAGAATCCCTGAAGACGTAACATCGACCATCACTCTCTTACTTTTTTTTGTGAATGCTTTTTAGAGATCAACCAGGCAGTCGACCGACTATAAAATTTAACTCTCTGTTGTTTGCCCGGTGATCGTACACATATTTTGCATTCTTTTCAGTACACTCCTACATTTATCGTGTAATAAATCTGCTAATTTCTTTGTCTTAAATGTCTATTTTGTAGAAGATAATAATGAAGAGAAAGAGAATTAAACCAAATAAATACTAGTTAAATCAGATTTAACTAGATCTATTTGGTTAGCTGAGGATGATCCCAGATCTAGTTAGAACAAATCACGAATGAGGTCAAATGTTCAGCTGAAGATCAGAGCAAATCAGAAAGATAACACCAAATGAAAACCGGTAAAATTTGGATTTCTATAAATTTATTTTGGTTAACTAAAGATCAACTGAGGATAATATCAAATACAGAGGGATAAATGGATAGAGAGAGATCAACGGATGAGATGAAGCAAGCTTGACTCGGATTCTGTCTGGATATATTTTAGTATTTGAATCATTACTTTCTCTACCAAATCTCAAATCTAATGATTCAAGATGATTTAGAAAGAAGATTTAAAGGGATACAACTCTTATATTGATCACTATTTTCGAATTCTATCATCTGTTAAGCGATATTCAGCAATTAACACGTCAATAAGCTGAAGATCAGAATTCTGGCTAAATCAAGTTTGGAGATAAGGGGAAGATTGAAATTCAAAAATAGCCAAACCTTCCTACGCTCTCTCTTATCACTATTTTCCTATAAATACATGTATTCATTGAGAGAGACAGAGAGAACACCAGAGGGCTGAAAAGCCAAAAAAAGAGTTTTGAGCATTGTAATGCGAGATTGGAGAGGTCAAGGGCTTTGTATTTGATGCTTATTGAATAAAATTCAGAATTCTTCTTCACGATCTTGCGGCATTCAGTCTAAGTTTTTCTTTAATTTTCTCTTTATTTTTTTATGCTATTCTTTTCTTTCATATTTGATTCCATGAAGTCATCTCTTTTCTTTTATTAGCTTCTTTTGTTTTCATCATCACTTGGAGGAGGGAGACAACAATGCGACGATAAGAAACAAGTTCACTGGTTCATCTTCCTCTTCCCTTTGTACCAATCTCTTAATTTCTTTTTTTATTTTGGTTATTCAAATCTTCACAAAAAGGTTAATATTTCTTTCTTCTTTTGCTTTCTTCATATTTTATTTTTCTTTTACTTTATTCGTATTTTTGCTTTCTTCTACAAGATCTTTATTTATTTATTATTTTTTTAAAAATCAAAATTCAACCTTCATCCAAGAGATTTCTCAACTAGAATAAGATAAAAGTGAGATTTTTAATAACTAAATTTTCAAGAACAAGTCTCTGTGGATTCAATCCTATACTTGCCACTAAACACTTTGTTAAAAAGATTCTAACAAGTTTAGGTTTTATAACTTGTACGTGATTCAACAACGATGGTGTTTTTCATGAACTTTGAAACGCGAACACCCAGTCGACCGGACTATTGATAGTTTGTAATTTTATATCCCTCTATATTTGCCAGTCGATCCGGTGGTCAATCACAGTCAAAACTCGATCTTCTGTCTGACCGGGCGGTCGACCGAGAATTGTGTCTGATCTGATGTTGAACCTTAATCTCCTACTGTGCTGCCTTGGCTTCCTACATCTTGATATCTGGTTGAAGCTAAACCTGCACAAAAAATACGAAATTTCAGATCTAATAATAAACTTGTGCAAGTGCTCAATTCTTCCGCTATAGCAAGTGGCTATGCGGGTCGTGATCCACAAGGAGGGTTTGCGATGGAAGCTTTACGGTTCTTTATTGAAATCGTTATGAAAATAAGCGAGAGTTCCTCTCTGTTTCTTAAATTAACAAAAAGAAAAAGAAGTAATAGTTAAAGTTAAGAAGAAAGTGAGAGATGAAGAAGTTGGAAAATTCAGAAAACAAAAGAAAGCGATTATGTACAATGAAGTGGAAAGAAGAATGAAAACGATTTGGAAGAAGTGGTTGGTGAACTAAACTAAGAAAGAAAAGAAAGAAAGAAAAGTGAAAAGATACTTACCTAGGTTGATTGATGACTTATTTGGAAACCTTTTTGCAAGTTCTACCTTTTTGCTTCGGAGGCGTTCAACGCATAGATCATAAACTCGAGCTCGGTCCCCGTGCACATTATATCGTCAAGCATAAGGAGAACGAAGTGATGAGGATCTTGGAAGAGGAGAACGTCTTCATGAACTATCGCTGGCTCTCACGTAGCTTGGTTATACTTGCTTTGGAATTCACTTGTATACTCAACAAATACAACCAAGGTAAAGTAGAAGAGAAAGAGGAAAGCAAAACAAATGTAAAGTAAAGCAGAATAGAAAATAAACAAAGCATTTACCTTTATTACTTGCTGAGACAATGAAAGAAAGGAGTAGGGTACATCGTCGGTGTCACTCTCAACATCAACCCCCTCTCTCTTACTTACATGAATCTTCTTCTACCCTAAGTTACATACAAATTACATAAAAAGAAAGACTAAAAACCTAAACTAAGAAATGAAAACTAAGCTAAATCCTAATATGCATTGGCCTCCAATTTTCAGCGTAGATACTGGCCTTTTATAGGCATAACCCCAACAACCAAGATCCCGGGGAGGTCGGGGGAGCAAACGCTCCCCCTAACTCCCCAAGATTGCCGCGGAAACGCGGCCCAAGCCGCGTTTCCGTGGCCAGGGTGTGGCCAGATGGCCACACCCTGTTGGTGGGTCTCTCCGGGGGTTTCTTCTGGCTTTATCCTTTGTTGGTTTTGTCGTTTGAGCTCCGGATTCTGACGAAATGACCTTGGATTCTTGGCTTTAACCGATCGATTCTGAGAGGATTCTTCTCAACCGGTTTCAACCTTTTGATTTTGCCCTGATTTTGTGTGTGCGAATTTATTCTGATTTAATTCAGAATTCTGGTGGGCTTTTCGGCTCATTTCTCTTCATCTCCTTAAGGATTGGGCCTGCAAATAAATTAAACAAATAATTAGGACAATGCAGGCTTTTATTCTAAAATAAGTATGGAAATGTGACATTAAATATGCAACATTAGCAACCAATCACACCCCCATACCTATCTTTTGCTCGTCCTCGAGCAAAACAACTAAGCTATACTAAGGATTATTAGACCACTTTCGCAGGTCGCGCGATTGCACTGAGCATGTGCAACAAGCCGTTAAACCTCTAGGTTACCCCTAGAGGACGAGTGTTGTCTCGTGAGGGTTTTCAGCGGATTGCACCCACAAAATCCATAAAGAAAGAGAAATAAAGAGTTAGTATTTTTGAAAAGCATTTTGAAAGAGAAAAATATTTGAAATAAGATTGTAAGATCTAAGCAATCTATAAGTTATAGGAAAACCGAATTTTTCATTCCTAAACTTAGTCTCTATTCAAAAATTTGTTATTAATCAAAGTAAGGAGTCAAATTGTACTTCTCATCTAATCTATTACTTTACCCTAAGTCATATGCACTTGTGACTGTGAAAATTTTGACTAAGGGCTCATTAACTCTAACTCTTATGCCTTATTTTTATTTGTATATATATATATATATCTTTTTTTTGGTGGTATTATTCCTTAGTTTAGGCTTTCTAATCTGCCCATGTAACGAGCCTTTAATCGATGACTCCCAAACCAGACGGTCTTAGGGCACCAGGTGAGAAGACACCCCTAGGACTTAAGGACTCGAGCAAATAAGGCCACAAAACTAAGGATTTTATTATATGAACCACTTTTAGGCGTGAATACTTATGCTTTATTAGGCACAAATACCCAGCTTAATTAGTAGATTTTATATATATATTTTTCTTAAACTTATCTAATCATCTTTCACATAAATACTAAGGCTTGCTTAGGCCAAAGCACCTAGCTAATCAATAATTAGATTTGTTTATTATTATATTTTTTTTATATATATATTTTTTATAAGGCATAAGAATCTTTGTTTTGGAACCCTAAGTGTGTAAGTGTATGAAGTGTGCATATTTTATCAAGGTAAAGATCAAGACTAAATTACTTTGACAAATTTTCTTCCTAACCCTAAAAATCAAACAAATAATCTTATTTTGACCAAGTATAAGAAATCCTAATTTAGATTTTCCTATTCCTTAAAATTAACTTAATTTCTTACAAAATAAGTCAAAATATTGTTTCTATTTTTCAAAAAGTTTTTAAAAGTAAAGAAAAATGTTAATTTTTTTTTTAAAAGAAAAAGAAAAGTTATGTTAGACCCTCCCCCACACCTATCTCATGCATTGTCCTCAATGTATGAATTAATGCATAGATGCATGAAAAAGAAGAAAGGGAAGGAAAATGTTACCTTAAGGTGGTGATTCTGGTGGTGGTCTGATTGGTCCACGAAACGCGGCCCAATCAACTTTTCTTGGGTCTCGGAGGAACCCACCAGAAATTACACTAATATAACCCACTAAAAAGATTTGTCCATAAAGGATTTTTATTAAGTATTTGACCCCATCTAATTTCCATATTCCATAACTAATTTTGAAGTCAAATTTGTCAACCACCTCGTCCCAGAATGGAGTATGAAATGATAGAACGTTGGACTTGGACTCATGAAGTACATGAACTAATACCGACTCAGGAAAGTGACTTAAGTCAAGTAAAGGTTCAAGAGTCGAAATTGGTTCAGGAATTGGGTCCAAGTCAAGAAGTTGAAACTCAAGTCCACATGTATTTTCCAACAATGGAATGTGACCTAATATGGGTGATTCCAGTTCAGGAATGATAGGTGGGGGAATCAAAACTGACTCTAGAATATTATTCAAGTTTGGTAATAAAATAGGAGTCAATATTGATACAGAAAGTTGAACTGGATCACATATGTGAGAATCTAGGTCACATATCTCATTGAGTTCAATATCAAAAATGGAGAACTTGCCAATTTATCCATGAGATTTTCAAAATTGTAAAGTTGGTCAAGTTTAACATGATCCTCAAAGATGGGTGATTCAATTTCTTTATGAATTAGTACATGATCCAATGTTGACTCCGAAAAAAGATTGAAGTCAGGTGAAGATACCGGAGTCATAATCGAATCAGGAAATAGAATTGAATCACTAAGTTGGGGTTCAGGATCATAATCATTTTCAAGTTCTATTTCAAGAAAAGGAAAACTAGCCAAACTATCAATATCATTTGGAGTTCGGGTAAGTTCACATGGTTGTTCTGAAATGGAATCTTGATTTCCAAAACAACCTGACTCTTCGGCTCCAACAGAATTGGGAGTGACATCAGAACTGGTCCAACAGTGAGAACGTAGAGATTCGACCATCATATCTATGTCACTATTACGAGCGTTTTGAGCCTGAGTCATGGATTCAAGCATCTCTTCATAGGTGATATGTTCATTGTTTTGATGAAAAGATGAAGAATTGTCTTGGAAGTAGTAGTGAAATTGTGAGTCCATCAGATTTTTGGATTTGTGTTTGGACTCACGCATACTCATTTCCATGATTGATGGTTTCCTATTTTGGACAGGTGGAACTGAGTATGACTCTTGAAAATATTGTGGACTAGGTGGAGAAGGAGGACAAGTTGGTTGATAATTATGCTCGGGGGAGGTGAATCCCCACTGACTCGGTGAAGAGTTGAAATCATTATGGAAATTATAGTTATTAGATGGGGGGTATGGGTCATATTGATTCGGATAAGACCAATCCGGCACACTAGGTTGATCAAAGTTATGATATGCCGGGTTGGTAATATCCGAAAATGAAGTCGGTGTGTAATATGGATTATTATTGTAGTTGAAAAAATTATTATTATAGTCCATATCACACAATAGAATACAAACAAAAAAAACAAACAAATAAACAAACAAAAAAAGAAAAAATTCTAGCCTAAGTTAGGGTAGACTTAGGACCTAGACGACTCCTAACTGGTTAGACTGTCCACGGGAGGTCTAATGTAGACTTTAACCACAAGCTAATCAGCCAGGTCAGGGCAAGGTTGGTGGGAGATTTTCCGTCAAAGACGTTCCTTAATTAAATAACCACCAACCTTCAGGCTTTCGGCCCTCAATCCCTTTCATAGACACTGATTTTGCAGGAGTTAGATTCCTACATTTTTCCCCCTTAGGATAATCTTCTAATTGAGTCCGAGATGTCCCTAGGGCCAACGTCTACTCAATTTTAGTTAGGCTTGGGTTAGTGAGTGCTTGGAATGTGATTTTTGGGCTAAGGAAGGGTGATCAAATCCCCACCTTATCTTGTTAATGGGTTGGTGCCCTTAAAAATCAATTAGTGCAAGTGTACAAGATAAATAAGATTCACTAAAAGCGATATAAATCAACCAAGAAGTGAGTCCTATGCTAAATACAATGCATACGTACCTTGCTCCAGCACTCTTCAACAGTAAAAGTAAATGAATTGAAAAGACACGTGCCTACAATGCAAACGTCTAGTCAATTTTTAACTTTTGCAACAAACGTTTTACTGTTGATTATTAGTAGGCTTATGTGATGGCATATAAGAAATAAATAATTGCAGCAAACTAGAATTTGCAAAGTTAGCAGCCCTGCAAAAACCTGTTAGTAGTCAGCTCTTTATTGCCGCGTATCCGCGGCTTTTGCCGTGGAAACGCGGCAATTCAGAGGGCAATGGGTCTCTGCTTTCTAGAGCAGAGGCCTAATACCACGTGTATGTCACTGCAATATTAATTTCCTGCTTTTCTTGCCCTGTAACCTGCAACAGAGAAGAAAATTCGTTTAGTTCTAAAAATTTGCAATAAAAATTCAGATTTCAATAAAAACCGTTTTACCCTCCCCGGTAACGGCGCCAAAATTTGGTTGAAGCTAAACCTGCACAAAAAATACGAAATTTCAGATCTAATAATAAACTTGTACAAGTGCTCAATTCTTCAGCTATAGCAAGTGGCTATGCGGGTCGTGATCCACAAGGAGGGTTTGCGATGGAAGCTTTACGGTTCTTTATTGAAATCGTTATGAAAATAAGCGAGAGTTCTTCTCTGTTTCTTAAATTAACAAAAAGAAAAAGAAGTAATAGTTAAAGTTAAGAAGAAAGTGAGAGATGAAGAAGTTGGAAAATTCAGAAAACAAAAGAAAGCGATTATGTACAATAAAGTGGAAAGAAGAATGAAAACGATTTGGAAGAAGTGGTTGGTGATCTAAACTAAGAAAGAAAAGAAAGAAAGAAAAGTGAAAAGATACTTACCTAGGTTGATTGATGACTTACTTGGAAACCTTTTTGCAAGTTCTACCTTTTTGCTTCGGAGGCGTTCAACGCATAGATCATAAACTCGAGCTCGGTCCCCGTGCACATTATATCGTCAAGCATAAGGAGAACGAAGTGATGCGGATCTTGGAAGAGGAGAACGTCTTCATGAACTATCGCTGGCTCTCACGTAGCTTGGTTATACTTGCTTTGGAATTCACTTGTATACTCAACAAATACAACCAAGGTAAAGTAGAAGAGAAAGAGGAAAGCAAAACAAATGTAAAGTAAAGCAGAATAGAAAACAAACAAAGCATTTACCTTTATTACTTGCTGAGACAATGAAAGAAAGGAGTAGGGTACATCGTCGGTGTCACTCTCAACATCAACCCCCTCTCTCTTACTTACATGAATCTTCTTCTACCCTAAGTTACATACAAATTACATAAAAAGAAAGATTAAAAACCTAAACTAAGAAATGAAAACTAAGCTAAATCCTAATATGCATTGGCCTCCAATTTTTAGCGTAGATACTGGCCTTTTATAGGCATAACCCCAACAACCAAGATCCCGAGGAGGTCGGGGGAGCAAACGCTCCCCCTAACTCCCCAAGATTGCAGCAGAAACGCGGCCCAAGCCGCGTTTCCGCGGCCAGGGTGTGGCCAGATGGCCACACCCTGTTGGTGGGTCTCTCCGGAGGTTTCTTCTGGCTTTATCCTTTGTTGGTTTTGTCGTTTGAGCTCCGGATTCTGACGAAATGACCTTGGATTCTTAGCTTTAACCGATCGATTCTGAGAGGATTCTTCTTAACCGGTTTCAACCTCTTGATTTTGCCCTGATTTTGTGTGTGCGAATTTATTCTGATTTAATTCAGAATTCTGGTGGGCTTTTGGGCTGATTTCTCTTCATCTCCTTAAGGATTGGGCCTGCAAATAAATTAAACAAATAATTAGGACAATGCAGGCTTTTATTCTAAAATAAGTATGGAAATGTGACATTAAATATGCAACATTAGCAACCAATCAATATCAGCTCACATGATTGACAGTACCATTGTACTAGATAGAGTTGAACACCAAGGTAAATGCAAACCAAGCATTGAAGTTTATCTTCATGTCATAGAAGTAGAATCCATGTGCCCGAGCAACCAGAGGCGAGAGCAGGTGGTCGTCCACGATCATTGGGTCATGGAAGATAACAAAGTTGCTGAAATTGAAGTTTCTGAATGATATTTTACCTACACACAGAAAATGCAGAATTTCAAAACTTAAGAATAGAATGTGTAAATACTCAATACTACCGCTATAGCAAGTGGCTATGCGGGTCGTGAACCACAAAGAGGGACTAGTGATGGAAGCTTTAGTTACAAAGAATGGTTAAAGTTCTTCTTTTAGCTCTTGAAAAGGAAAAAAGTAACAGTTAAGTTAAGAAGAAAATGGTAGATTAAGAAGGTGGAGAAAATAGAAAATAGAAATATACAAAGAAATTAAAAAGAGTAAACAAAAGAGTTGGGAAATTATGGCGATCTAAACTAAAGAATTAAAAGAAAAGAAAGAAAACCTAAAAGAAATACTTACCTCCTTTGATCAAATACTTACCTTTTGGCGATGATGTTACTTTGAAGTGAAGGCATTCGGCGCATAGCCCATAATAGTTGATTCTCAACTCTTCCACATTACATCATCAAGATAATACAAGTATGAAATAATACAGACTGAGACTAAAATCCATCGTCGTGAGCTATCGGTGGCACTCGTAAAGACAAGGCTCTTTCGATGCTATAAGACTCACTTGGATAGCAATTGGTACCAAAAAAAGAGAAGTAGAAAAGAAGAAGAAGAACACAAAAACAAAGAAGAACATAAAAATTGTAACTTAGATTCAATGTGATAACAATAAAAGAAAAGAAGAATAACTTACACTGGTGTCACTCTCAGCACAAGCTTCACTCTCATTCTCCTATGAAACTCTGATCTGCTCTGAATTACATAAATGAAAACTGAAAATTACATGAAAAGAAAAATAAAAACCTACACTAAAAGGAATGAAAAACTGGCCTAAGAATCTATCTCTGCTTCGTCATCCTCTGTAGTCTCTGAAATCTCAGTATTTATAGGCAAAAACCCAACAGGAAGGAGCGTACGAAGATAGGGGAGCAAACGCTTCCCAACAAAGTTAACCAAGCTGCAAAAATGAGGCTTTGGCTGCGTTTTTACGGTTTGGGTGTGGCCAGGTGGCCACACCCGGGAGGTACACGTCCCTGTTTTGTTGTTTTGGTTTTATCTTTAGCTGGAGTTTCAGTTTGGGTTTGGGATTTTAATGAAACCTCCTTTTATCTACAGCCCTTCCCAATTGATTTGTAGAGATTTGTTCTAACTGATTTTTAACCATTGTATCTTCTCTGATTTGCCCTGATCTGTCCGGATTTTCTGATTTCAAATTAATTCTGAATTAAATCAGAATTTGGTTGGCTTTTGGGCTCATTTCTCTTTCCTCTCCTTTAGCAATGGGCCCGCATATAAATTAGACAATAAATAAGAAAAAACAGAGTTTATTATATAATAAGTATGAGAATATGACAATAATTATGCAGATCAGCGACCGATGACAACCCATACCTATCTTTTGTTATTCTCGAGCAAAACAACAAAATTAAGCCAAAGATTATTGGACCACTTTCGCAGGTCACGCAATTGCACTGAGTTTGTGCAACAAACTTTTAAACCTCTAGGTTACCTCTAGAGGATGAGTTTTGTCTTGTGAGAGTTTTCAGTAGATTGCACCTACAAATCCATAAAAGAAAAGCAAAAATGTTAGAATTTTCGAAAAGCATTTTGAAAAGAGCAGAAATGATCTATCGGTAAATGATAGGTGCAGATATACGTTCTTGCTTAAGCTTCTCCCATGATCTAAAACATACATCATTAAAATCAAAGGGCACGTTCTTCACGAGTAGGTTGGTTAAAGGTCTAGCGATTTTGCTGAAGTCCTTAATAAACCATCGGTAAAACCCAGCATATTCCAAAAAAGATTGGATATCCTTAATTCATTAGGTAGGGGAAGCTATGCGATCACATGTATCTTAGCTTTGTACACTTCGATCCCTCTCCTTGAGATCTCATAGGCTAAGACAATCCGCTGTCTTACCATGAAGTGACATTTTTTTCAATTTAGAGTCAAATTATTCTCCTTGCATCTTTGAAAAACTAACTCTAAGTGATGAAGACATTGGTCAAATGAATCTCCATAGATGGAGAAATTATCCTTGAAAATTTCTAAAAAAATGTTCTACCATATCGGAGAAAAGACTGAGCATGCACCGTTGGAATGTCCTGAGAGCGTTGCACAATCCAAAGGGCATGCGTCGGTAGGCCAAGGTTCTAAATGGGCAAGTGAACGTGGTATTCTCCTGATCCTCTGCAGCAATAGGGATCCGATTATATTCTGAGTATCCATCCAGAAAATAATAGTAATCGTTTCTAGACAAACGTTCGAGCATTTAATCAATGAAGGGTAGCGGGAAGTGGTCTTTACGAATAGCAGCATTTAATTTTTGATAGTCAATACAAACACAAATCTTGGTAGGTAGTCTTATTTGTACAAACTCCTAATGTTCATTTTCCACCGATAAAGCCAGCTTTCTTTGGGACAGCGTGGATAGGACTAACCCATTGACTATCAGAAATGAGATAAATGATCCCATTATCTAATGGTTTCAAAATTTCTGTCTTCACAACATCTTGCATTAATGGGTTAAGCCTACATTGTTGGTCCCTCTTTGGAGTCGCATCATCGTCCAAATGAATACGATGTTGTACTATTGCTGAACTTATCCCTTTGATGTCATACATTGTCCATCCAATTGATTCTCTATATTTTCTTAAAACTGACATCAAGGTTTCTTCTTATTTGTCAGTCAGATGGAATGTTATAATAACTGGCAGGGTTTCTCTTTCGCCCAGATAGGTGCACTTGAGGTTCTCGAGCAAAGCTTTCAATTTTAAGGAAAGAGTGGATTCATTGAAAGAGAAAATTAGAATTTGGTCTTTGGATCAGGTACACTTAGGCTCGATGCCCAACCCACTACTGAATCAATGGTCTGGTCCAAATTGAAATCCTCGAATTCCAAATCAAAATCGCTCTAAGTGTTTATCTCCATGATTTCCTTATGCTCACTTATCAAATTTTAAATTAAGTTGATCTCAAAAGTCTGATCATTCATATCCTTGGGTTATTTTCCTAGGTTGAAAATATTGACATCTTGGTCATGTCTCAAAAGGTCAAATCGCATGGACCTATTCCTACAGTTGATTTTGACATTGGCTGTGGCAAAGAATGGGCACACTAAGATGACTAGAGTCTGAGACCTCCGGTTTGACATAGGTTAGGTCTCAAGCACATTGAAATCAACAAGGTAGATGAAATCTCTGACCTGAATAAGGACATCTGTGATTTCCCCTTTAGGAACTTTCACAGATCGGTCAGCTAACTAGATCGGTCAGTTAACTAAGTGGTTACTCGAGTTGGACGTAGCTTGCCAACCCAAGTTGCAGGTAAACTAAAAGAGGTAGCAAGTTGATACTTGCTTCCAGGTCAAGAAGTGCTTTGGATAATTTCTATTTGTCCTATGGTACAAGAAATTATGGGACATCCGGGATCTTTGTATTTGACCGAAATGGGACCAGACAGAAGTTCACTTATGTTGGTTGCCAAAAAATACTTTCTTTAGAATATTCATTTTTCTCTTCTAAGTACATATATCCTTAAAAAATTTAGTATATGCTGGAACTTATTGGATAGCGTCAAGAAGAGGCACATTCAGTTTGATCTGATTGAACATTTCAAATATCTTTTCCATGTGCAAGTTCTTATTATTGTTCCTAAGCCTATTTGGAAAGGGTGTTGTAGGCTTATGAACTTGATCAGTAGTTGTATCTTTATCAGACGTTTGTGAAGCAGATTTAGAGGGGCTAGCAGATATGGAGGCAGGAGTAGGATCAATTTGAACTAGACTTTTTGGCTGATAAACATGATTGTCAACCTTCTTTCCTAACCTTAATGTATGGACAACATTAAACTGGTTGATTTGAGAGTCTTAAACTTCACAAGCATGACTGAAATTCTTAGGGTTGATTAGCAGTTGACTAGGTAAAGCAACCTTGGGTCTTTCACTTAGAGAACTTGCTAACTGACTCATCTGAACTTTCAATTTAGATATGGCTTGTGTATGCTTATTCAACATTTGTTCATGGTTTTGCCTGAAGGCGGTTTGAGTCTTCAGAAATGCCTTCATACTTTCCTCCAATTTACTGCGTTTTTCCTCTTTTGGTGAGTTTTGAAAAGAAGAAGAGGACAGTTGATTGGAAAAGTTTGCTTGAGGATTAGGATGGTGAATATTATTAGAAAAATTAGGCCTGAGAGAACTGTTCGGGCCCCAGGAGAAATTAGGGTGATTTCTCTAACCAAGATTGTAAGTTTGTGAGTAGGGATTATTCTGCGGCCTTGAGTAAGCCACGTTCATGTATTCTGGTGGTAATTGATGAGTTTGAAAAACTGGGCACTCTTCAAAAATATGGTTTGGTGCCAACAATATGAACAAATCGGATTGTGTATCTGTGGTAGGTAGATTTGGTTGACCTTGGCTGGTTCTTTTGTTTCTAGAGTTTCTATTCTTCTCATCAGAGTAGCTATCTTAGCTTCAGTAGTGATGGATGATTCTATGGCTAGGAGCCTTTCTTTAGAAGCTATTGATTATGAATTCCTTGGCTTCTCAGATGTTGACTCTCATTGGAGGGTTTTCTCAGCTAAGTCTTCAAATAGATCCCAACCCTGATTTTCATCTTTTCACAAGAATTTCCCTGACACATGATTTCTAATAAGGTTTTTGTTTGATAATCTAAAACATCACAGAGAATTTGGCACTACTGCCATTTTTTTACATCTTGATGAGGACATTGGGTTAGGAGATCTTTGAATCGCTCAAAATATCTCCAGAATGGTTCGCTCTGTTCTTGCATAAACTCCATGATGTTCTTTCTAATGAGGGCAATCTTATGGATTGGGTAAAATTTCTTCAAGAAAGCCTTGACGAAGTCTTCTCACATTATAAATGAGTCTATAGCCAAACTATAAAACCATTTCTTAGCTAGATCCTTTAGGGTAAAGGGGATGAAATTTAACCTGACGACATTGTCTCCTAACTGTGGAATACGCATTATAAGGCATAATTCTTCAAATTTTCTAACAAAAAAGTATGCGTCCTCTGATTCTGAATCGTGAAATTTCGGAAGAATGTTGATGAACTACAGTTTCAACTCAAAATTAATACCGTTCGCATCAGGAAGTTTTATGCAAGATGGGAGTGAAGTTCTGATAGGGTAAAATCTGTCCTGTAGCGAAGCCATCACTAGTTCAGGGTGCAGTGGAAGAGAAGTGTTTCTGACGAGTCTAGATGTAGACGAATCCCTTAACCGCTCTTGCATGCAGCACACCACAAACGACGTATAAGAAACAAACAAACAGAAAGAATAAAAACAAACAGAAAGAAGGAAAAACAACCACCAAACGTAGTCTAAGGTACCTGAACCTAGACGACTCCTAACTGGTCGATTTTTCGGGGGAGGTTGCTGTAGGAATTAGAGTGCAAGCTAATCGACCAGGAAATGACAAAACTCAGTGGGAGGTATCCAGGTGTGAGTCTCGGGCCTTAACTACGCCAAACCATGGAGTTTTCGAGGCTTAACCTCTCAATCCTCCTTCGTTAGACACCGATTTTATAGGAGTATAGTTCTACAATTATCAGCCTCAGTTAATCTATTAAAGAGTCTGAGATGTCCCTAGGGCCAACATCTATCAAATTTTAGTTGGGCTTGGGATTGTGAGTGAACTGGGAGATGATTTTTGGGCTAAGGAAGGGTAATGACTTTCCCACCTTGTCTTTCTTATTGGGGTTTGTCCTTAATGTCAATTGTGTAAGTGTGCAATATATTCACAACAAGATTACACTCAAAGCGATAAATTACTCCAAAATGTTGGTCTTATTCTAAAATGAGATGCACACGTACCTTTCTACAGCACTCTTCAACAAAATTGAAATGAATTGAAATAGGCATGTGCTCTAAATGCAAAGGTTTATTTCAGTTTTCAATTTAGCAACAAGTGAGTTTCTGTTGAATTATTAACATGGCATGGGTGAGGCATGCAAGAAACTAAATTTTTGCAAAAAGTAATTTGCACAATTTCAGTAACCCTGCAGAAAATTGTTGTAAGTACTTCAATCAAAAAACTCACGCCTGCATGGCATTCTGAGGGCAGAAGTGCTATTTTTTCCAAGTAAAGTGTAGGTCCACTATAGCGATTAGTCTCTTGACTTCTCCTCATGTACAAAAACAAATAAAACTCTTTAGTAAGAACAAGAAAAAACCGTTACCCATCCCCGGCAACGGCGACAAAATTTGATCGCTAAAAATTATGCGCAGAAAGAAGTAAGAAAGTAATGGTCGATGTTATATATTCAACGATTCTACCATGATAGTAAAGTGGTTATACGGGTCATATCCACAAGGAAGGAGGTGATAGAAGCGTGATGTGTGGCCTTCTTTGTTCGTAGAAAAGAAGTTTTTGCCACAAATAATGAATAAAAGAGAAAACAAGTATAGTTTCAAAAGTGTTTTGATTGTTTTGATGGTGGAAAAAGTGAGTTTTATTTTTTTTTTGAAGTAAAAGCGCATGGCTAACTTTCTACTAAGTGCTTCCACTAATCTCTAACTTCTTGAAGATATAACCTCACAAATGGATCATAGGCAAGCTTAAGCTTTATGCATAAGAACTAATCATGTTGGAGATCGAATGAAAGTTCTTCCCTTCACTTAGCTTTACATGACAAAACTTGAACATTCCCTTATCAAGATCCAAATGAAGGCGAGAATAAGGGAAGAAAAAAGTGCACTATTGGTATCGACAAAGATGAATAGGGATATCTCTATCTTACAAAAACAAGTAATGTTGCACAATTTATAAATCATCAAAAATGATTAAGAATGAAATATGAGAGTGATAATATTTGTAGGTAAGTTAGAGTTAGAATCCTCATTTTAAATTGTCATAACTCTTGTTTGCACAAGGCTTATTGATACTATTGACTCATTTGGGTTATCAATCAAGTTGTTAGAGATTAGTGGTTAGTAGTTAGTTAATCATGCTATGGAGAAGCTAGTGAGACATGAGTAATAAAAGTACAAGAGGAAAAGTAGATAAGAAAAGAGTTACATAAGTACAAGGAAATAAAAGCAAGTCAAAGTACCAATAAATGAAAAGAAGAAGGAGAAGTATTACTTATATTAGCTTGTCGCCTTTCAATACAACTTGTATACACTCTTTCTTTCCAAACTATGAACTAAGCTAGAAGAAGAAGACGACAATGCAAGAAAACAAAGAAAATACAACAACTAACTAGCGTAAGTTCTATATTCTCTGCATATCCCCCTCTTTGTAAATCCCCGGGGGTATTTATAGGTGCAGAAGAAAAGGAACAAGGGGGACTAAAACGGGCTCAAAGTACTGCCACGGAAACACGGTAAAAGCCGCATTTTCGCGGCTTCTCTGGCTCTGCCAGAGTTTCCTCACCTGGAATGATTTGATGCTCTGTCCCCCTGTCAGTTGCACAGCCTAATTTCTGGATATCAGCATCTGATTTTGGCATACTAGCTCCTCAAAGTCAATGGCTATACGTGTAGGCTTTAAAGCACCAAATAAATGGGATTTAAGTCTTCTTCTTCATTTCATACCATGAATTTAGAAACATACAAGAGAAGTGTTATTAACAAAAATTAATAATAAATTAATGTGAAGATATGGAATGAAATATGCATATTTAAAGACTAATCACTGGTTGATCAACATAAGTGAAGAGCGATCGACTGGCCTTCGACGGACACTCTTATTTCAGCATATCTGTAGAATTGAATTTCTAAATTGACTTCCTGTTTGATTCTTAATGGAACAAGTATTTCTGAAGACTTCTTTAATTAGGAAACCTAAAGGAATTCTTTAAGTTTATTTTTATTTTATTCTCTTAGGATTAGAATTAGTTTTTCTAAAAGGATTATGACTCTTTTAAATTTTTTTTTTGTTTTCTTTTACGAATAGATTATAGTTCCTAGTAAGAATATTATTGTTTTGTAAGCCTATAAAAGTTCATTGTATTCTTTTTTAGTAATGAGCTTTTATTAACTTTTGACCAATTAAAATTGAGTCTATCTCTCCAATTGCTCAGGAATTCGATTTGCTACCCTTTGTTTGTGAATTCGAGTAAATTGCTTATAGATTTGAGTACATTTCCTACCTAAAGGCATCATTTTGGGTTTGTTGACGCTAGAACGAGATCTAGCCAGCATTGTTCGCTTCCTAATCTATGTCAATTGGTATCAGAGTTTCGACAATTTTCCAATGATAGCAGGAGACGGCCATGGATTCTGAAGACTTTTCACAAGGATGAACACTATTTCAGGGGATTTTCACACTATCAAATCAACCTTGGATAACATATTCTAAGAACTTAAGAGATTGTCCTGTAAGATGAATGGTCGACATCTAGCTGATGGTACATGCCAAAGTAGACGAGATCCTCCATCAACAAATCTTCCACCACCACATCTACCCTTACTTCCATCACAACCAACTCTTACGATCAATAATCATAGTCTAGCGACGGTACGTGCTGAAGCGACCATAATCATAAATCAACTAATTTTCTATCTCCGCCTCCACCCGTGCATTCACCGCAACAACCACCAACATAACATCCACTTCCAAATACAAACACATCCATCACACCAGTCACCTCCATCACAACCACCTCCATATTAACTGATTATTCTACAGTTCTGCATTATTATATATCATTTTCTTGCTAATTAAGAATAAAATGTCGGTCTAAACTGTGTTTTGGTCTCTCTTGCAGATAATCAAGATAAGGAGGGCAAAAGGGTAATAAAAGCTTAATTAAACCCATTTTCGGGTAATTAAATCCAGATTTTTTGGAGGCCAAGCAAGGAAGCTTCTAGAAGATGCATTAAACCTAGAACCTTGCGTACGTCAGACGAATATTCGGGCAAAAATACTAGAATCCGAATATACCAAGAAGGTTCTTGAAGACACAGGAAGTTCCTCGCCAAAATCAGGGACCTAAGTCCCTAGTTTTATAGCGGAAACACGGCAATAGCCACGTTTTCGCTGCAATGTGGTGGGCCCATGTATATTGTCACGTTTTCGTTGCAATGTGGTGGGCCCACGCATCGATTTTGACCCGTGGGCTCGTCTCGTCTTCTAGAAGCCTCTTTTGCCTATAAAAACCCCTATAGAGGCCCAGAGGCAAGCAGATTTGGAATTAGGCTAGGTTTTCTCTCTTTTAGTATAGTGTAGTGTAGGTATTCTTCTTCTTTCTTTTGTATTTTTATTTTCTTTTAGATTCATGTATTAGGCCAGAGAGATTTAGAGAGAGAAAGAGAGTGATTGATATAATAGATGGTGACAATCTATGTAAAAGTGTCTCCTTTCATCTCCATTGTAATCTTCTCCATCTTTTACATGATGCTTATCTAACTTTTCTTCTCATGTCAATCTAACTACTAACCACTAACCATCAAACTACTTACTTGATAATCCATATGAATCTAATAGCCTCTACAAGGCCTTGCTCTTGCAAGAGCCAATGATGGCTCATGATGTTAGATTCAACATTTCTAACATCTAACCCACTAGCTTGCTAACTTGCAATGTCTTCTTTATTTCATGCTCACCTCTAACCGGTTTTGATGATTTAATAGTATATTATAACTTATTGTGTGGTATGGATGTGTTGTTTGAATGTAGAAGAACCTTCTTATGTGTCATGCTCTGTATCGTCTCTTGAAGCCAAGGACTAGTGATGGCCAAGAATTCATGTGAGGCAACTATCACTAAGAGGTTAGCATGGTTAGTGGAGCCATTAGTAGTTAGTAGCCATGAATTTTATTTTATCTTGTTTTAAAAATTATTTCCAAAATCTTTATCACTTTTTCTATCATTGTTTTTACCATTCTCTTAGTTCACCTTTGTTTTATTTTCGTTTGTTTTCAAAACCACTTCTCTTTTATTTTCACTTTGCCGATTTCATCGCCTTCTTCACCTATCACTTTTGGATTTTATTTTCTTTTATTTTTCTTTTTTATTCTTTAACAAAGAAGAAATTGTTAACAACCGACGTGAATAAGAACTGTTAATGCTTCTATCACCTCCCGTCCCTGGGGATTCGACCCGTTGAGCCAATGCTATGACGGAAGTATCGAAGAAACATTAGCACATACGCATTTACATTGATTTCATAAAACACACATTTTAAAAGTGCCGGTTGCTCTCCGATCAAACTTTGGCGCCATTGTCGGGGATGAGAATAGTTTAAACTCACGTTTTTATTAACATTTTCTTCTCTATTTTGGTGTGCAGGGCAATTTTTATAGAAATTTTACATTGCAAAAGTCTACTCTTACTTGCCTTTCCCTGCTCTAGAAAGCAGAATTCTTGCTTCCAAAACTTTGCCGTGGAAATCAAAGAAACGCCGCGAAAACGCGGCAAATTTGTGGCATTTGTACTTTGTCTTTTGCAGGGATTTTACAAGTTACATATATTGTTATATTCTGCTGCTAATTTTCTGTTTTAATTGCCTACACACTGTAATAAATTAAAGAATTAAAATAGGGTATTTGGACGCTTTAAAACGGTTAAGACATTTGCATTAGGCACGTGTCAATTCAATTTCAATATACTATATTTTATTTTTTTGTTGTAATCTGGACTGAGGTATACATATGACATTGCATATAGCATAGGACAAATACGTGAGTGATTTATCGCTTTGTGTTATGTTCTTGTCTATATTGCACACTTGCACGAATTGGACTTAAGGACAAAAACCCATATAAGATAAGGTGGGATTTCATCACCCTTCTTTAGCCCAAAAACCACCTCCCCACTCACACAACCCAAGCCCTAATAAATATTAATAGACGTTGGCCCCTAGGACATCTCGGACTCATTAAAAGATTGACCGAGGGTGGAACTTATTTTGAATCTTACTCTTGTGAAATCGGTGTCTAGGGTTAGGGATTAAGAGGTTACGCCTCGAAAATACCATGGTTTGGTATAATTAAGGCTCGTTGCTTATGCGCGTATACCTCCCACCGTATTTTGCCCCTAGCTGGCCGATTAGCTTGTGGTCAGATTCAAGCAACAACCTCCCCCGCATAATCGACCAGTTAGGAGTCGTCTAGGTCTAGGTCAACCTTAGTATAGGCTTGGTTTTGATTTTATTTCTTTTTGTTTGTTGTTTATTTTTTCTTTTTTGTTTGTGATTGTTTGTGAAATGGAATTCAATAATAACAATTTTTTCAATCCAAACATGAATCCATATTTCACACCAACCCCATTTGATTCGGATAATTCCAACCCGGCTTTTTACATATGAACCAACCAAATATATCGGGATGGACTTATCCAAATCAATACAACCCATAACCCCAATCTTTTGACCATAATTTCTAAAATAATTTTAACTCTTCATAGAGTCAATGGGGATTCAACTCCCCTTAGTCAAATTTTCAACCTCCTTATCCACCTTGTCCATAATTTTCACAATTTTACAATATTCATTCCAAAATTTTTCTTCATATACTCCTTTTCTATAACCACCTATTGAAGAAAAATCTAAGTTAGAAAAGAGTATAGAAGCCAACCTACAAGAAGCCGAGCGACAATTTCAAAGCATGTTGGCCTCTCCAATTCTCTAATATTTTCAAGAGTCTTACTCAGTCCCACCTCTTCAAAATGATCAAACATCCATCTTGAAATTGACTGAGGAACTCTTGCGTGAGTGATTAGTCTCTAATTTTGCATAATTTTCATCACATTCTCATATTTATTTCATGTAAATTTTGCTAATAAAACCTTGCTTGCTTGATCCTAGGTCCATGGTGTGCAAAGAAGAGGAAGACCTAAATCACCATTTAATTGGTGATTAAGAGCCTACCAAGTAGCCATTGACTTTAGAGTGAAAATTTTGTCAGTTTAGGGCATCAAATCGAAAATCCAGGAGCTCAGATGGACAGAAGACAGACTAGGTAGCGCACTGCCCAAAATTGGGCGCGCGCCGCCCAGCCTGGGCTGCAGAAACACGGCCTTGGCCGCGTTTCCGCGGCCCTTTGGGCGCGCGCGTGCTTGCGTTTTGGGCCACGTGCTGTTCACGTAGCCCCCTTTGCCCTGGTGTCTATAAAAACCCCCAGGGGTCTTCAGTTGGAGCAAATCTAAAGTTAGTACAAGTTGTGTAACTTAGTTTTTAGTTTGTAGTTGTTATTGTTGTTCTTCTTCTACTTTTAAGTTTTAGCCATTAGAGTGAAAGAGAGAGAGTGTGTAAAGTGCTGTATTTGAAGGGTGACAAGATAATACAAGTACTACTTCTCTTCCTTCTTTCCAATTTACTTGTCTTTACTATTTACTTTTACTTCTTTGTTGTAGTGTAACTTCTTTCTTCTTCACCTCTTTTCTTTTACTTTGTTTTAGTGTAACTTCCTCTCTTTAACTTTTCTTTTCTTTTGTTTTCTTGTAGTGTAACTCCATCTCTCCACTTCTTTTCCTTTATTGTTTCTTTTACTTTTATGGCTAACTAACTTTTTATTGGCATGGCTAACTAACTACTAACCCACTAATTTCTAACACTTGATTGATAACCCAAATGACTCAATAGTGTCAAACAAGCCTTGTGCAAACAAGAGCTATGGCAACTTAAGACGAGGGTTCTAACTCTAATTTACCTACAAGTATTTACTTTCTTATACTTCATGCTTAATGAGTTTTGATCATTTATGAGTTGTGTACTTTACTTGTTATTAGAGACTTTTCCTTTTAACTTTGCCGATACCAATAGTGCACCCGAGTCTTCCCTTATTCTCGCCTTCTATTGGATCTTGATAAGGGAATGTCCGAGTTTTTGCCGTGTAAAGTTAAGTTTTAAGATGAACTTTCACTCGATTTTCACGTGAATAGTTCCAATGCAAAAGGTTTGTGTTCGCCTATGATCCATCATGAGGCTATCTTTCAAAAGTTAGAAATTAGTGGGAGCACTTAGTAAAAAATTAGCCATGCATTTCTACAACTAAGAAAAAAAATCACTTTTACAAACACCAAAACATTTTCAACAATTCTTCAAACAACTTCTTTTCACTTTTTAATTCTTTATTTGGACACAAAGAACTTTCTTTCTTCTTGAACTTTTAAGCCGCATCAAGCTTCCATCGCTCTCCGTCCTTGTGGATATGACCCGTATAGCCACTTCGCTACTACGGAAGAATCGCAAAAGCAGTAACATCAACCCACACTTCCTTCTCTTATTTTAGTACTAGCTTTTTGCCGATCAAATTTTGGCGCCGTTACCGGGGAGGGAACGGCTTTATTTTTCACTACTAAAGATTGTTCTTTTTGTTTGTTGGAGAAGTACCAAGGAGCTCACTATCGCGGGAAGCAAAAGAGGTGGCCAAGGACATTGCGCGAGGACTCATTTGCCCTCGGAAAAATTCGTGCAAAAGCGAGTTTTTCCGATTGAAGTACTAATAAACTCGTTTGCAGGGTTGCCGAAAGCCGCTAAAAAAAAAATTGCTTTTTACATTTTTAGTTTTCTTGGATGCTTCACCTTATGCATGTGTAATAAATTCAACAGAAATCCACTTGTTGCTTAATTGGAATATGGATTAGACTTTTGCATTTAGGGCACATGTCTATTTCAATTCATTTCAATTTCTGTTGAAGAGTGCTGGAGACAAGGTACGTGTGCATTCATATAGAATAGGACCAACATTTTGAAGTGATTTACCGCTTTGAGTATTACCTTGTTGTGAATAAACTGCACACTTGCACAATTGACATTAAGGGCAAAACCCAAATAAACAAGATAAGGTGGGGATTTTATCACCCTTAGCTCAAAAACCATCTCCAAGTGCACTCACATTTTCCCAAGTCTTAACTAAAAATCAACAGACGTTGGCCCTAGGGACATCTCGAACTCACTAAGAGATTAACTGAGGTTGGAAATTGTAAGAACAATACTCCTGCAAAATCGGTGTCTAAGGAAAGTGGATTGAGAGGTAAAGCCTCGAAAGCTCCGTGGTTTGGCGTAATTAGGCCCGTGGCTCTGCTCGGATACCTCCCCCTAAGCTTTGCCCTTTCCTGATAGATTAGCTTGTAGTCGAGTTCCTACAACAACCTTCCCAAGAGAATCGACCAGTTAGGAGTCGTCTAGGTCCAGGTACCTTAGACTAAGGCTTGTGGTTGTTTTTCTTTCTTTTGCTTGTTTTTTCATTCTTTTCGATTGTTTGTTGTTTTTGCGTTGTTCGTGGTGTACTGCATGTAAGAGTGGGTGAGAGATCCATCAACTTCCAGATTAACAAGAAATACTTCTCTACCCTTGCATCCAGAACCGGTGATGGCATCACTTCAGGATAGATTTTACCCGATCAGAACTTCACTTCCATCTTGCATAAAACTTTCTAAAGCAAACGGAAATAACTTCGAGTTAAAGCCCTAATTCATTAACACTCTTTCCAAATTTCATGGTTTAGAATCGGAGGACGCATACTTCTTTGTTAGGGAATTTGAAGAAGTATGCCTCATGATGCGTATACCTCAACTAGGAGATGATGCCGTTAGGTTATGTTTCATCCCTTTTTTCCTAAATGACCTAACTAAGAAGTGGTTGTACAGCCTGGCAGCAGATTCAGTCACGACCTGGGATGATTTCGTCAAGGCCTTCTTGAAGAAATTCTACCCAATTCACAAAACTGCCCTCATTAGGAAGAACATCATGCAGTTTAAGCAAGACCCGAGTGAACCATTTTGGAGATACTTTGAGCGATTCAAAAATCTCCTAGCTCAGTGCCCACATCATGGCGTGAAGAAATGGCGTCAGTGCCAGATTCTCTACGATGGTCTAGATTATCAGACGAAGACTCTGTTAGAAACGATGTGTCAGGGAGGGTTCTTGCAGAAAGATGAGAATCAGGGTTGGGATTTATTTGAGGACTTAGTTGAGAAAAACCTGCAATGGGAGCCAGCCTCGGAGAAACCTAGGAACTCACAATCTATAACTTCAAGAGGAGGGCTCCTATCTCTAGAATCATCCATAGCTGCTGAGGCCAAGATTGCTACCCTAATGATATGGATAGAGGCTCTGGAAACAAAAGAGCCTGCCAGTGTCAACCAGATCAACCCACCACCAATTCACAATCCGGGTTGTTCATATTGTCAGGCACCAAACCATGTTTTTGAAGAGTGCCCTATTTTTCATGCCCAGCAAGTGCCACCGGAACACATGAACGCGGCTTACTCACGGCTGCCTCACAACCCCTACTCACAGACCTACAATCCCGGCTGGAGAAATCACCCCAATTTCTCTGGGCCCAAAACAATCCTCCCAGGCCTAATTTTTCCAACAACTTTCACCATCCTACTCCTCTACCAACTTTTCCCAGTCAAGCCCCAGCTTTTTCCTCCCAAGGCTCACCAATGGAAAAGAAAATCAGTAAATTGGAGGAGAGCATAGAGGCTTTCAAAAAGTCCCAAACCGCTTTTATGCAAAACCAGGGACAAACTCTAAACAGTCATTCACAGGCCATATCGAGATTGGAAATGCAGATGAGCCAGTTAGCTAGCTCCCTAAGTGAAAGACCGAAAGGTACTTTGCCTAGTCAGCCATTAGTTAACCCAAAAACCTCCAATCAAGCATATGAAATTTAGGATCCATCGATTAACCAGTGTAATGTTGTTCACACACTGCGATCTGGAAAGAAGGTAGACAACAAGTTTACCAACAAAAAAGTCCAGTCCATCCGATCCCACTCCTGCCTCCACCTCTGCTAGTTCGTCCCTATCCACTCCACAAACATCTGACGAGGACAAAGCTGCTGAACAATTTCATAACCCTGTAGCACCTTTTCCCAATAGGCTTAAGAACAACAATAAAAATATGCACATGGAGAAAATGCTAGAGATGTTCAACCAGGTCAAATTGAATGTGCCACTTCTTGACGCTATCCAATAAGTCTCGGCTTATGCCAAATTTCTTAAGGATATGTGTACAAAGAATAGAAAGACCTGTTGGCCCAAAGGCCTATCACCCTAGTTTTGATGATGATCAACTCATGAAGTTATGATTTCTAATGATCTTGTGTTTAATTAGTGACAGATTCTTTATCAAGATCTTAGTAGGTGCAAAGCTCAACAAAGGATAAATTGTCAAGATTTAGAGCTTGCATGATGTGATCCAAGGAGCTTTTGGATCAAGCTTGGACCAAGTCAAGAAGATGAGAAGCCTTCAAGGGAAGACTTCAAGGAGTTGAAGACTTGTGTCTAGGTATAAGATTTGTATTTTTGTTTTAGTAAAAATGTAAAGGATAGATAGTTGGTGGATTGCTCAAGTCTATTTCACACACACACTCTTGATAGAACTCTTGATTTAATTGATTTCATAAAAGATTTCTTTTAGAAAAGAATTTTTATTTAGTAAAAGATTTTCTTTGAGACAAAATATAAACTTTGGTTTTTGGTATTTCTATCATATATATCTTTTCAAACCATAACCAAGTTTAGAGCTTTATGATCAAAAACATAGATATTTTATTATGATTGTGTAGTGGATCATATCCATACACACTATGCTTTATAAGTTCAAAATATCTTGTTTTTGTATTTTGTGAAGTTATGGAAAAACAAGTCTTAGAAAGACATGTTTTTAGAAAAACAGTTTTTATTGTGATTAAAACTATTTTTTAGATTTACTGTGATTTTATGGGATTTTTATTGAGTGAAAAGACCTATTTTCAAATCCCGTATCTGTGCAGAACTGTGCAAACTGTTTCAGGCTTCAGCGGTCGACCGGACCGGTCGACCGGGTCTGAAGTCGGTCGACCGGATCAGTCGACCGACGTGCACAGACGTGCACGCCTTGGTGCACTGGAGGACGGTCGACCGGGTCGGTCGACCGCTTCAGAGAGCTTTGCTCTCAGGAAATATCGGTCGACCGGGCCGGTCGACCGACAGAGAGTTTACTCTCTTCTCCAGTTGCTCGGTCGACCGGGTCGGTCGACCGGAGGCTCCAACGGTCGGATTTTGACCGTTGGCGGTCGACCGGACCGGTCGACCGGCAGCACTGACAGAGCCCAACGGTCAGATTTTTCTGGCCTCTATAAAAGGGGTTTTGTCATTGTTTTGAGCCAAGATTTTAGGAGAGCTTTTGTCCAGTTATTTCCATTCTTTTAGCAGAGTTTTCTCCACAAAATAGAGTGCCAATATTTCCTATCAAAAGGGATTTTATCAAGAGAGTGTTTATTGTGATTTCTTGAGTTTTCCATCAAAGTTCTTTCCTTGATTTCTCACACTACACTTGAGCATCCATAGTTATATCTATCCTATAGGAGAGTTGTAGTGAGAGTTTTTGTAAGGTGATCAAAGTGTTGTGATCACCAAAGACTTGTTCTTTGTTCTTTGAAGAGACGGGCAAGTGTGCTCGTTGTGGTGTGGAGTTCGGATGTGAACTCTTGTGGTGCGAGGTGCGGCCTCGGCGAGTCGGTGGACTTGCGTGTGTAAGGGACTTGGGAGTCCGAGGGATTGTAGGTGTTGCGGCACCAAGGAGAGATCCGGTTGGATCGTGCATAGTGGAAATCCTTCGTGTGTCGAAGGCGGGGATGTAGAGCAAGTGTGCTCGAACCTCGAAACAAACCCTTTGTGTTTGCGATTGCTCACTCTATCTCTCTCTCTCTCTCTCTCTCTCTTTGTCTCTTTTATATCTTGCATTCAATTATTGTCTATCTTTATATGCTTGATAACCCTTGTGCTTAATTGTTATATAATTGCTTGGGATTGATTGTCTAACACTTGTATTCAACCAAGAGAGCCAACGCAGCACCTCAACCCATTCAAGGGGAATCTAGAGGAGTTTGTCTAGAGCCTCGCAAGGGGAATTCGGCAACACTCTTGTGTTATACATAAGTGTTTAATTAAAAGAAGTTTAATTTGGTCAACTTAGTTTTAATTCCGCATTATTTGTTCATAAGTGACCATTAGATTAGCCATCACCTATTCACCCCCCCCTCTAGGTGATCTTACAATTGGTATCAGAGCTAGTGCTCTTGATTTGGGTCTAACAACCTAAGAGTTAAAGATCCTCATTTTAGGCTAATCACCATACTTTGTACACACACCATGGACTTTATGTCACCACCCACCTTTGACATCCTTAACATCCAAATTTGGAAGGTTAAGATGTCCTTGTTCCTCAAAGCCCTAGGATTTAATGTCTATCTTGCCACAACTAATAATGCATATTGTTTAAATGGTAAGAATCTTGAGGCTAATGCAAAAGCCCTTCATGCTTTAAAGTCAACCCTAAATGATGATTATTTATCTAGGGTTTCTAATGTTGAATCGGCTTTTGTAGCTTGGAACATCATCACCTCCCTTGGCGAAAAGGACTTATACTATGCGGGGAGCGATTCGGACGTTGGAAGCGACATCTCCAACGTATGCTATATGGTCCAAGGGGATAACCCCCTTGAGGTAAACACCGAATCCGATGATGAGGATGTAGACATGTCATATGATGAGCTTGCTACCTTTTGTCATCTTGTGCTTGAAAAATATGACATGATTAAAAAGAAAAATAAAAATTTGAAAAAGGAACTTGATTGCATGCATGTAGAACATGACTCTTTAGAAGTAACATTGCATGTTTAGAAAAAGATAATAAAATTTTGAAAAAGAATTTTGATGCCATGCTTAATGATAAAGATTCTTTAGAAAATAAAATGGCATGCTTAGAAAAAGAAAATGAGTTTTTGAAAAATGAGAATGTTTCCCTTATGTCTAAATTAAATAATTTATGTAAAGGAAACAATGATTTGAAAAATAAGATTGATTTGGTGGAAAAACAAAAAGAAGTTGTTTTTCAAGAGAATAAATCTTTGAAAAGAAAAATTTGTGAAAAAGAAAAAGATTTTGTTTCACAAAAGAAAAAGAAAAATGATCATATATCTCATCATGCTTTACATGCCACCACAAATGAGATAAATGTTTTGAAAAATAAAATGGATAATTTGAGTTCAACTTTGAACTCTTGTGCATTTAATCATACTAAGTTGGAGTCAATGTTTTCAAAGAAACAAACTCCTCATGTTCATGCACATCACTCTCATCATCATGCTTATGTTGCACAACATGATCACACTCCTGCACATAAGCATACTAAGGTGTACGTATGTACACATTGTGGCCGCAAAGGCCATTTAGCAAAATTTTGTTTTGATAAGAAACCTCATTTATATTTTGCTAAGTATAAAAGATTTTAGGATCCTTACAATAAAGCTAACCCCAAAGGACCCAAGAAAGTATGGGTACCAAAACCCCACCTTTTGATTTTGATGTAGGTGAGGGCTCTCACAAAACGTGAGAGGATTGGTGCCTTGGTAGCCAATGCAATGGACATGATGGACAAACATTTGGATGCATTGCTATCAAGGAATTTTGGTGGGTCAACCACCATACTTGGAGCCTTGGAGTTGGTAACAAACTCTAAACTCCTATTTTAATTATGTACATGCTTTTAATTTCATATATTCATAGCATGTTCATGTTTTAAGATTTTGTGTGCTTTATGTGGTAGTTACATGCTTAGATGTAGATTTGTCAAACTTGTATGTATACATATACAAATAGTGAACTACAATTGATTCTTAAATATTTGGACTTCATGCTCACTTGTATCCACTTTATGTATTTGTATAGACTAGTTTTGATGATTCTCCTTTATACATGTTTTGCCAATTTTTATGATTTACTTCATGTATATGCATGTTTAATTCAAATCTAGTAAATATACATGTATACCCGTGAGTCTCTTGCTTTCATGCAAATACATTTAATAGACTCTTTTATTTTTGGGATATGTATGCATATTGTTAGATTTGTATAAATCATACATATACCATGAAGATTGCTATTTTTATGAAAAATGATTTTGAGTTGATTTGTTTCGATGAAATGATTTCTATGTTAATCATATTTGATTTGAGCTTAAATGACTACTTTCATAAAGATACTATTTACATAACCTTTGAACACTCATCTTTTAAGCAAATAGATAATGTTGAGCTTTATAGACTATGAGTAGTTGAACTTTTATGTACTTAGTACTATTTATGAAAAACATATGACTTTTTATTTATGAAGGATCTTTAACTAGTTTGTCAAAAATCCATTTAAACTAGTTATCTATTCTTCTATTGATGCACATGATTCTATTTTTATGAATAAATTCTTTTATGTTCTCAAGATTTGAATGCCTCATGTATTGAATATTAGTTTAAATGTTAAGTTCTATCAACACTAGGATTTATACTTGCACATATTGTGGGTTACAAATAAATCTATTTATATGTGTGCTTAAATGCCTATTTGAACCCATTAGATGTGCTTGTATTGCTTAGTTTTGATGATCATTACATTTTCAACTTATATTCCCATTTTGGATGTGATATATGATCATGTGTTTTCATTTCATGTATATGTTTATTTTGTCAAAACATTAAGATATACATGGATACCTCTTGAGTCATTTGCCTTTAATGCAAATCTATTTATATAGACTCAATTGTGTTTAAGAGATATGTATGTATACTTATTGCATTGACTAAACATACATATGCCATGAAATAGAATTTTGTTGATTTTCATGTATTAAAGTTTGTGATGATTTTCATGTATTCAAAATTTATGATATTTAAAGGAATATTGAGCTTCATTGTCATTTTCATGATGTCATGTTTCACATAACATTAGTACACTCACCACTTTTGAAAATTTTATATGGACTTTATGGATTAGAGTGTTTTAGTGCCTTGTGATTTATGCATATTTCATGAAAAACTTTTAATGTATTCCTTGGTTGAAGGATTCCTTACTAGTTGTTAAAACACCTTCATTTAACTAGTTTGAATTCTTCATATGGTAGATTATATGATGTATACACTTATGCTTAATTTTCAAATGGTATCAATTTACTCTAGTTGTATATATTCATATTTTGCTTTCATATGTATGTATCTATTTCAATTGGTATACTCATTTCATACATATATATGCTATCTTGTGTGCTTAAGTTACAATTGGTTACATATTTTTAAAAGCACAAAGATTGTTGATGCTAAGCTTAAATTAGATTTCAAATTGGTATTTCATTTTAAAGCTTATGCATTGTATTTCAAAATTGGTATCAATGTTCAAAATTTGATTGTTCTACATTTGGTACCTTAAAAGAAAGTTGTGTATTTTAAGATATTTCAAAACTTTGTTTTCATAAGAAAAGTTCAAAATTTTGTCTAGTTAAAGAAATATTCAAAATTTTTGATTTGTATTTCCTATATGCACGGAGAGCTTAACATCTCTCTTACATATGGATTCATGTTGAGTATATTATAAATTGAGGAGCTTGACAACTCTTCTTTATATGATATACGTGTGTAGGGGGAGCTTCATCCTCTTATGCATTACATAATATGTGTTATGTGAGTTAGGGCTTGTCATCCCTTCTTCATGTAATGCATATGTGTAGGAAAGTTAACTTAGCGTCTTCCTCTTCATGAATGTATATCGCATATAAATCTTATTGATTGATTTGATTTTACCCTCCTTGATTTCCTTATTTTTGACAAAAAGGGGGAGAAAATTTGTTTGATGATTTGAACTTTGAACCCTTTGTTGATGATTGACAAAAAGGGGGAGAAGTATTTGAGTTATATGCATGATTTCCTTACTTAAGGGGGAGAAAGATTTTAAGTTCTTATATGCATACTTATGTTTTTTACTCATGCATAGCAAATAAATAATAAGATAAAGATTTGTTTTGTTTTATATGCACTCATTTGCATACATGTTTATGTGCTTTAATGTCATATCTATTTATCTCTAGTGATGCATGAGTTAAGGGGGAGCTTCTTTGAAGCTTTACTTTAATCCATGCATATATAACGTCATGAGTTTTGTCATCATCAAAAAGGGGGAGATTGTTGGCCCAAAGGCCTATCACCCTAGTTTTGATGATGATCAACTCATGAAGTTATGATTTCTAATGATCTTGTGTTTAATTAGTGACAGATTCTTTATCAAGATCTTAGTAGGTGCAAAGCTCAACAAAGGATAAATTGTCAAGATTTAGAGCTTGCATGATGTGATCCAAGGAGCTTTTGGATCAAGCTTGGACCAAGTCAAGAAGATGAGAAGCCTTCAAGGGAAGACTTCAAGGAGTTGAAGACTTGTGTCTAGGTATAAGATTTGTATTTTTGTTTTAGTAAAAATGTAAAGGATAGATAGTTGGTGGATTGCTCAAGTCTATTTCACACACACACTCTTGATAGAACTCTTGATTTAATTGATTTCATAAAAGATTTCTTTTTAGAAAAGAATTTTTATTTAGTAAAAGATTTTCTTTGAGACAAAATATAAACTTTGGTTTTTGGTATTTCTATCATATATATCTTTTCAAACCATAACCAAGTTTAGAGCTTTATGATCAAAAACATAGATATTTTATTATGATTGTGTAGTGGATCATATCCATACACACTATGCTTTATAAGTTCAAAATATCTTGTTTTTGTATTTTGTGAAGTTATGGAAAAACAAGTCTTAGAAAGACATGTTTTTAGAAAAACAGTTTTTATTGTGATTAAAACTATTTTTTAGATTTACTGTGATTTTATGGGATTTTTATTGAGTGAAAAGACCTATTTTCAAATCCCGTATCTGTGCAGAACTGTGCAAACTGTTTCAGGCTTCAGCGGTCGACCGGACCGGTCGACCGGGTCTGAAGTCGGTCGACCGGATCAGTCGACCGACGTGCACAGACGTGCACGCCTTGGTGCACTGGAGGACGGTCGACCGGGTCGGTCGACCGCTTCAGAGAGCTTTGCTCTCAGGAAATATCGGTCGACCGGGCCGGTCGACCGACAGAGAGTTTACTCTCTTCTCCAGTTGCTCGGTCGACCGGGTCGGTCGACCGGAGGCTCCAACGGTCGGATTTTGACCGTTGGCGGTCGACCGGACCGGTCGACCGGCAGCACTGACAGAGCCCAACGGTCAGATTTTTCTGGCCTCTATAAAAGGGGGTTTTGTCATTGTTTTGAGCCAAGATTTTAGGAGAGCTTTTGTCCAGTTATTTCCATTCTTTTAGCAGAGTTTTCTCCACAAAATAGAGTGCCAATATTTCCTATCAAAAGGGATTTTATCAAGAGAGTGTTTATTGTGATTTCTTGAGTTTTCCATCAAAGTTCTTTCCTTGATTTCTCACACTACACTTGAGCATCCATAGTTATATCTATCCTATAGGAGAGTTGTAGTGAGAGTTTTTGTAAGGTGATCAAAGTGTTGTGATCACCAAAGACTTGTTCTTTGTTCTTTGAAGAGACGGGCAAGTGTGCTCATTGTGGTGTGGAGTTCAGGTGTGAACTCTTGTGGTGCGAGGTGCGGCCTCGGAGAGTCGGTGGACTTGCGTGTGTAAGGGACTTGGGAGTCCGAGGGATTGTAGGTGTTGCGGCACCAAGGAGAGATCCGGTTGGATCGTGCATAGTGGAAATCCTTCGTGTGTCGAAGGCGGGGATGTAGAGCAAGTGTGCTCGAACCTCGAAACAAACCCTTTGTGTTTACGATTGCTCACTCTATCTCTCTCTCTCTCTCTCTCTCTGTCTCTTTTATATCTTGCATTCAATTATTGTCTATCTTTATATGCTTGATATACCCTTGTGCTTAATTGTTATATAATTGCTTGGGATTGATTGTCTAACACTTGTATTCAACCAAGAGAGCCAACGCGGCACCTCAACCCATTCAAGGGGAATCTAGAGGAGTTTGTCCAGAGCCTCGCAAGGGGAATTCGGCAACACTCTTGTGTTATACATAAGTGTTTAATTAAAAGAAGTTTAATTTGGTCAACTTAGTTTTAATTCCGCATTATTTGTTCATAAGTGACCATTAGATTAGCCATCACCTATTCACCCCCCCTCTAGGTGATCTTACAAGACCAATGTGCCCAAGAAAGTGTTCTTGGCCACTAATATAAGCGAAATTCTGTCTGGTCCCATTCCGGTGAAATACAAGGATCCCGAATGTCCCACCATTTCCTGCACCATAGGACAGACCGAAATCAGTAGAGCGCTTCTTAACCTGGGAGCAAGTATCAACTTGCTACCTCTCTCAGTATAGCAGCAACTTGGGTTGGGCGAGCTAAGCCCAACTCGAGTCACCATTCAGCTAGCTGACCGATCTATGAAGATCCCGAAGGGGAAAATCACAGACGTCCTCATCCGGGTCGGGGGTTTCATTTACCCCGTTGACTTCATTGTGCTTGAGACCCAACCTGTGTCCAATCTTAGGTCTCAAACTCCCGTCATCTTAGGGCGCCCATTCCTTGCTACAGCCAATGCCATAATCAACTGTAGGAACAGGTCCATGCGATTGACTTTTGGAGACATGACGAAGGAAGTCAATGTCTTCAATCTTAGAAGACAACCTAGGGATGTCAATGATCAGACGTTTGAGGTCAATTCTATTGAAAACCTGACCAGTGAGCATGAGAAAAGTATGGAGACAGAAACTGAGACAGAGTTTGATCTGGAGGCTGAGGATTTTAATCTAGACCAGATCGTAGATTCAGCAGTGGATTGGGCATCAAGCCCAAGTGTACCTCATCATAGGATTGAAAGTCTAGAGATTGCCTCCAATGAAGCAACACCTTCCCTAGAACTCAAAGCCTTGCCTGAACACCTCAAGTACGCCTACCTGGGCGGAAAGGACACCTTACCAGTCATCATAGCATCACACCTGAATGAGCAACAAGAGGACAAGTTAATGTCTATTCTGAAAAGATATAGGGAAGCCATTGGATGGACAATGAAGGACATCAAGGGAATAAGTCCAGCCATAGTACAACACAGAATCCATTTAATCGATAAAGCAACCCTTAGGAGGGACCCACAACGTAGGCTTAACCCTCTCATGCAAGAGGCAGTTAAGGCTGAAATTCTGAAACTATTAGATAATGGGATAATTTATCCCATTTCTGATAGTCAATGGGTTAGCCCTGTTTATGCGGTCCCAAAGAAGGTTGGCTTTACGGTAGTAGAAAATGAGGAAAAAGAGTTGGTATAAACAAGACTGCCTACCAAGATTCGTGTTTGTATCGACTACAGGAAGTTGAATGCAGCTACCCATAAAGACTACTTCCTGATACCTTTCATCGACCAAATGCTTGAGCGTTTGGCTGGACATGAGTACTACTGCTTTCTAGATGGGTACTCGGGATACAATCAAATTCCCATTGCTGCAGAAGACCGGGAAAAGACGACATTCACCTGCCCGTTCGGAACCTTTGCTTATCGGTTCATGCCTTTTGGATTGTGCAATGCTCATGCAACGTTCCAACGGTGCATGCTTAGTTTGTTCTCTGACATGGTGGAACGTTTTCTTGAGATTTTTATGGATGACTTCTCCATCTACGGAGATTCATTTGATCAGTGTCTTCATCACTTAGAGTTAGTGCTACGGAGATGCATTGAGAAGAACCTAACTCTAAACTGGAAAAAATGTCACTTTATGGTGAGACAGAGGATCGTCTTGGGCCATGAGATTTCGAGGAGAGGCATAGAAGTGGATAAGGCTAAGGTAGAAGTGATTGCTAAGCATCCACCACCCAAAGCATCAAGGATATTAGATCCCTTTTAGGGCATGCTGGGTTCTACCGACGGTTCATTAAGGACTTTAGCAAAATCGCGAGGCCCTTAACCAACCTGCTCGCTAAAGACGTGCCCTTTGATTTCAACGATGAATGTTTCAAGTCATGGGGAAGCTGAAGCAAGAACTGATTTTTGCGCCTATCATTTTTGCTCCTAATTGGGCCTAGCCATTTGAAATCATGTGTGATGCATCTGATTTTGCTATTGGCGTTGTTCTAGGACAGCGCATCGATAATAGGCAGCACGTGATCTACTATTCGAGTAGGACCTTAAATGATGCCCCAACAGAACTATACAACGACTGAGAAGGAATTCTTGGCCGTTGTCTTTGCGTTAGAAAAGTTCCGGCCTTACTTGTTAGGTTCGAAAACGGTGATTTTTATGGATCACTCGGCTCTAAAATACCTCATGACCAAGAAGGAAGCAAAAGCCCGACTGATTCGGTGGATCTTTTTTGCTTCAAGAATTTGACTTAGAAATCCAGGATAAAAGAGGTATAGAAAATGTGGTTGCTGATCATCTCTCACGAATTCCGAATGCACCAACCATCCAAGCTCCGATCAACAAGGATTTTCCAGACGAGCACATCCTAGCCATTCTTAAGGAACCCTGGTATGCTGACATCGTTAATTACCTGGCCACGGGACAATTACCCGCTGACTGGACAAAGCAAGACCAATACCACTTCTTTACCCAAGTACGGTACTTCTTCTAGGAAGAACTGTATCTTTTTAAGTATTGTTCCAACCAAATAATTAGACGATGCATACCCGAGGAGGAATAGAGGAGTGTGCTCAGCTTTTGCCATGACCTTGCATGTGGAGGACACTTCGGTCCCTGCAAGACTGCAGAAAAGGTTCTACAAAGTGGGTTCTACTAGCCCACTTTGTTCAAAGACTCATATCATTTTTGCAAGTCATGCGCAAATTGTCAGAAAATTGGGAAGATTCAAGAAGAGACATGATGCCCCTAAACCCGATCCTTGAAGTTGAAATTTTTGATGTTTGGGGTATTGATTTCATGGGGCCAATTCCCAGTTCCTTCAGCAACCAATTCATTTTGGTTGCTGTAGATTATGTCTCTAAGTGGGCTATGCCAACTAAGACGAATGACAACAAAGTGGTTGTCAAATTTCTCAAAGAGAACATCTTCTCCCAATTTGGCACCCCCAGAGAGATAATTAGTGATAATGGATCACATTTCTGCAACAGAGTTTTTGAAACTCTGATGCGAAAATATTCCATCAATCACAAGTTATCCACTCCGTATCATCCCCAGACAAATGGGTAGGTCGAAGTCACCAACCGACAGATCAAGCTCATTCTGGAAAGACTGTCGGATAAAACCGAAAGGATTGGTCGGTTAAGCTCAATGATGCATTGTGGGCTTACCGCACTGCTTTTAAGACAATTCTGGGGATGTCTCCTTATAGAATCGTGTTTGGAAAAGCCTGTTATCTGCCAGTAGAGTTAGAACACCGGGCCCTCTGGGCAATTAAGTAACTCAACTTTGATCTGACCAAGGCCGGTGAACTTAGAAAACTGCAGATTTTAGAATTAAAAGAGATACGGAATGAAGCCTATGAGAATGCCCGAATCACCAAGAACAGAACTAAACTTTTCCATGACCACATCATAACCCGGAAAAACTTTGCACCGGGAGATAGGGTTCTGCTATATAACTCTAGGCTTCATATTTTCGCGGGGAAGCTGAAAACTCGTTGGTCAGGACCGTTCATTGTGCGCACTGTTTCCCACACGGTGCTGTGCTTATTGCAGACCCTAAGAACAACACGGAATTCAAAGTCAATGGGCAAAGACTGAAGCCCTTCTTGACCGCTGAGCCCATGACTCCGAATGATAGTGTGCTGACTCTTTTTGCCCCATCATACACCTAACCACAAAAAATAAATAAATAAATAAAATCTTGTTTATATGCTTACCCCTTCTACATTTTTTTTTAGCCTATTCACACTTGGCCGGCCCGAGTCCACGAAGACGGTGATATCATTTCTTCCCCCTATTTAGTGCATTCGCAGTTCCATATGCATGCATTGAGGACAATGCATTAGATAGGTGTGGGGGGTGCTAACACTTTTCTTTCTTTTTCTTTTTATTCTTCTTTCTTCTTCCAAAAAAAAATATAGATTGAAAAGAAATTTCATACTCTTTGTAAACATACCAAAAGATTGTAGGAATTACGGGAACCTTATTAAGGAATCTTTATTTTTGCCTAAGTAAAAACGAAAGAATGGTTTGACTAAAAAGATAGGAGGGATAAGGAAAATAACTCATACCTTTTATTTCGTCTTAGTAGAATATGCATAATTCACACACACATGCTTGGGATTTAGAGACACAACTCTGAAAAAGGAAAAAAAAAGCTGGATAATTGTGCCTCAAGAAGCATGATTACTCATGCCAAAAAAAATAATATATAAATCTTGATTTCGTGGCCTACTCCACTTGCATATTTGACCTGAAGGGTATTTTTTCACCTGGTGGCCTAAGACCATCTGGTTTGGGAGTCATCGGTTTGATATGTGTTACATAAGTGAAGTAGAAAGCCTAATGGAACAAAGAATAATAAGTAAATATTAATCAAATTAAAAGATATTCAAAGTTGAGTTGAAAAATCCCAAGCACACCACGCTTACACAGTATGCATATCTATCTAAAGCAAAATAAAAGAATGAGTTAGAAGTACAAGATCCTTTCTAAATTTAAAGAAAAACCATACTTTCTTCTTTTATGAAGGCTAAAGTATAAGAGGGCTTATGAGGGTTAAACCTAATTCTTACATCATTCGGTCATTTTTACATAGATGATTGAAAGTTCTTTTTCATCAAAAAAAAAATTAAACAACTAACTTCTTTTCTTTACTTAATGGATTTTGTGGGTGTAATCCGCTGAAAACCCTCAGGAGATAACACTCCTCCTCTAGGGGAAACCTAAAGGTTTAACGGCTTGTTGCACATGCTCAGTACAATCACGTCACCTGCGAAAAGTGGTGTAATAATGTTCTCATTTTTGTTTTGCTCGGGACGAGCAAAAAGATAAGTGGGGGGGTGTGATTAGTCTCTAATTTTGCATAATTTTCATCACATTCTCATATGTATTTCATGTAAAATTTTGCTAATAAAATCTTGCTTGCTTGATCCTAGGTCCATGGTGTGCAAATAAAGAAGAAGACCTAAATCACCATTTAATTGGTAATTAAGAGCCTACCAAATAACCATTGACTTTAGAGTGAAGATTTTGTCAGTCTAGGGCATCAAATCGAAAATCCAGGAGCTCAGATGGACAGAAGATAGACTGGGCAACGCACTGCCCAAAACTGGGCGCGCGCCGCCCAGCCTGGGGTGCGAAAACGCAGCCCTGGCCGCGTTTTCGCGGCCCTTTGGGCGCGCGCGCGCTTGCGTTTTGGGCCACGTGTTGTTCACGTGGCCCCCTTTGCCTTGGTGTCTATAAAACCCCCCCAGGGGTCTTCAGTTGGAGTAGCTTCAGAGTTAGAGCAAGTTGTGTAGCTTAGTTTTTAGTTTGTAGTTATTGTTGTTGTTCTTCTTCTACTTTTAAGTTTTAGCCATTAGAGTGAAAGAGAGAGTGTGTAAAGTGTTGTATTTGAAGGGTGACAAGATAATACAAGTACTACTTCTCTTTCTTCTTTCCAATTTACTTGTCTTTGCTATTTACTTTTACTTCTTTGTTGTAGTGTAACTTCTTTCTTTTTCACCTCTTTTCTTTTACTTTGTTTTAGTATAGCTTCCTCTCTTTAACTTTTCTTTTCTTTTGTTTTCTTGTAGTGTAACTCCATCTCTCCACTTCTTTTCCTTTGTTGTTTCTTTTACTTTCATGGCTAACTAACTTTTCATTAGCATGGCTAACTAATTACTAACCCACTAATTTGTAACACTTAATTGATAACCCAAATGAGTCAATAGTGCAAACAAGCCTTGTGCAAACAAGAGCTTTGGCAACTTAAGACGAGGGTTCTAACTTTAATTTACCTATAAGTATTTACTTTCTTATACTTCATGCTTAATGAGTTTTGATGATTTATGAGTTGTGTACTTTACTTGTTATTAGAGACTTTTCCTTTTAACTTTGCCGATACCAATAGTGCACTCGAGTCTTCCTTTATTCTCGCCTTCTATCGGATCTTGATAAGGGAATGTCCGAGTTTTTGCTGTGTACAGCTAAGTTTTAGGATGAACTTTCACTTGATTTCCACGTGAATAGTTCCAATGCAAAAGGTTTGTGTTCGCCTATGATCCATCGTGAGGCTATCTTCCAAAAGTTAGAAATTAGTGGGAGCACTTAGTAGAAAGTTAGCCATGCATTTTTACAACTAAGAAAAAAATCACTTTTACAAACCACCAAAACATTTTCAACAATTCTTCAAACAACTTCTTTTCACTTTTCAATTCTTTATTTGGACACAAAGAACTTTCTTTCTTCTTGAACTTTGAAGCCGCATCAAACTTCCATCGCTCTCCCTCCTTGTGGATACGACCCGTATAGCCACTTCGCTACTACGGAAGAATCGCAAAAGCAGTAACATCAACCCACACTTCCTTCTCTTATTTTAGTACTTGCTTTTTGCCCATCAGTGAGTCTGAGCAACAATCTCAAAACATGTTGGACTCACACTCTTCAAAAAAATTTCAAAACCAAGATTCCTACACTCCCTTTCTAGAACATCCGCTTGAAGAAAAATCATATATATAAAAGAGTATAGAAATTTTGCAGGAGTCTGCACTACAATTTAAAAAATCTTCTGCCCAGTCTATCAATAGATTGGAAACACAATTGAGTCAATTGGTCAATATTTATAGGAATGAGGAAACTCTATCTTATCAACCTTTGACCAATTCATATATTCCTAACTCTATTGATTTGACTCAGGACTCTTGTCATTTTAGAAACCAAGATTCAATTTCAGTACACCAATCTGAACTTGACCAAACTTCAAATGTTGAAAATCCTATTGACATTTTGACAAGTTATCTTTTTCCTGAGATTGAACTTGAGCATGGATATGATCCTGCACCTCAACTTGGTAATTCAATTTTACTTCCTGATTCAATAATGACTGAGGTATTTTTACCTAATTTCAAGCTTTTTCCCGAGTCAACGTTGGATCCTGTGCCTATCCATCTTGAAATTGAATCACCAATCATTTATGATCATCATATTGAACTTTATCAATTTCATACTTCTGAAAATCCCATTGACAAATTGGCAAGTTCTTATTTTTATGAAATTGAACTTAACAAAGAATGTGACTTCGATCCTCAAATTTGTAATCCAGTTCAAATTCTAGAATCAATATTGACTCCTGTTTTGTTACTCAAATTGAGCAACATTTTAGAGTCAGTTTTGGTTTCTATAACTGTCATTCTTGAACTTGAATCACTTATCTTAGAAAGTCACATTTCATTGTGGGGGAATGAATGTGGACTTGAATTTCAACTCCTTGATTTGGACCCACTTCCTGAACCAATCTCAACTCTCGAATCTTTACTTAAGTCAAATTCCTGAGTCAATGGTTGTTCCTGTGCTTCCTGAGGCCAAATCAATCATTCCATCTTTTCATACTCCATTTTGGGACAAAAATGTTGATAAAATTGACTCAGAAATTATTTTGAAAATTTGAAAATTAGATGGGGTAAAATTCTTAATCAAAATCATAAATGCATACATCATTCTAGTGGGTTGTATTATAGAGGCTCTGGTGGGTTTCTCCGAACTCAACGCAAATTGGATTGGGCTGCATTTCGTGGACCAATAAGACCACCACCAGATTTACCACTTTGAGGTGATTTTTCCTTCCCTCTCTATTTGTTTCATGCATATATACATCACGATGCATTGAGGACAATGCATGAGATAAGTGTGAGGGAGGGTTTACTAACATAGAGTTTTTAGATTTTCTTTCATTTTCACTTCTTTTAGGATACTTCTAGAAATCTTTCCTTTTGTATAGAAACTTTCCCTTTCTTTAAAAACTTTTTGAAATAAGCGACAAAGTTTTGATCTATCTTTAAGAAAATTAAGATGATCTTAGAAATTAAGAAAGCCTTAATTATGACATCTTAAACCTAGTCAAAGTAATTGATCTTGTTTAAGATTATAGGCTAAGTAAGATAAATTGGAGAGATAAATTTATCTTGAATTTTTTACCTTAGATAGTATGCACTTCACACTTACATATTTTTTGGATGGAAATAAAGACCTAAAATGCCATAAAATAAAATAAAAAAATAAAATAATAAAAAGAAAAATATATATGGTATAAATGAATAAAAAACCACTTATTAAGCTAGTCAATTTATGCCTCAAGAAGCATGAATATTCACGCCTAACGGTGGACAAAAGAAACAAATAATCCCCCTTAGTTTTGTGGCTTTGTTTACTCGAGTCCTTAAACCCGAGGGACGTTTTCTCATCTGGTGCCCTTAGAACTGTCCGGTCTGGAGTCATCGGTTAAAGGGTCACTACCCAGGTGAACTAGAAAGCCTAAGAAAACTAAGGGAAGAAAAAAAGAAGAAGAAGAAAAATATATATATATATAAATGGCTTGATGGTTAAAGTTGAAATCTCAGAAATTTTCACTATCACAAAGTGCATATTATCTATGTTCTATGAAGGATAAAATATTCAATCCAATTTTGAATTCTAACCTTAATTGAAGACAAGATCTTGCATATAGACTAAGTTAAAGGGAGAATAATTTTTGGTGAACTTATGATCTTAGATCGCTTATATTTTTGCAAAAATATTTCAAAAACTTGTTTCTCTTTCAAAATGTGTTTTCAAAATACTAACATTTGTCTTCTTTCTTTATGGATTTTGTGGGTGCAATCCGCTGAAAACTCTCAGAAGACAAAACTCCTCCTCTAGAGGTAACATAGAAGTTTAACGGCTTGTTGCACACGCTCAGTGCAATCGCGTCACCTGCGAAAGTGGCGTAATAACATTTGTAATATAGTTTTTCTTTTTTGTTTTGCTCGGGACGAGCAAAAGATAAGTGTGGGGGTGTGATTAGTCTACAGTTCTGCATTATTATATCGCATTTTCCTGCTGATTTATGAATAAAATGTCGGTCTAAGCCGTGTTTTGATCTCTCTTGCAGATAATCAAGATAAGGAGGGCAAAAGGGTAATAAAAGCTTAATTAAACTCATTTTCGGGTAATTACATCTGAATTTTTGGAGGACAAGTAAGGGAGTTTCTAGAAGATGCATTGAACCTAAACCCTTGCGCACGTCAGACGAATATTCGGGCAAAAATACCAGAATCTGAATATAACAAGAAGGTCCTCGAAGTAAGGAGAAGTTCCTCGCCAAAACCAGGGACCTAAGTCCCTGGTTTTGCCAAGGAAATGCGGCAGTAGCCGCGTTTCTGCAGCAATGTGGTGGATCCATGCGTCAATTTTTGACACGTGGTCTCGTCTCGTCTTCTAGAAACCTTTTTTGCCTATAAAAATCCCTCCAGAGGCCCAAAACGCAAGCAGATTTGAAATTAGGCTGGGTTTTCTCTCTTTTAGTGTAGTGTAGTGTAGGTGTTCTTCTTTGTTCTTTTGTATTTTTTTCTTTTGATTCATGCATTAGGACAGAGAGAATCAGAGAGAGAAAGAGAGAGATTGATGTAATAGATTGTGACAATCTATGTAAAGATCTCTCCTTTCTTCTCCATTGTAATCTTCTCCATTTTTTACATTATGCTTATCTAACTTTTCATCTCATGGCACTCTAACTACTAACCACTAACCATCTAACCACTTACTTGATAATCCATATGAATCTAATAGCCTCTATAAGGCCTTCCTCTCGCAAGAGCCATTAATGGCTCATGATGATGGATCTAACATTTCTAATATCTAACCCACTAACTTGCTAATTTGCCATGTCTTCTTTATTTCATGCTCACCTCTAACCGGTTTTGATAATTTAATAGCAGCTTGCAACTTACTTTGTGGTATGGATGTGTTGTTTGAATGTGAAAGAACCTCTTATGTGTCATGCTCTGTATCGTCTCTTAAAGTCAAGGACTAGTGATGGCCAAGGATCCATGTGAGGCAACTATCACTAAGAGGTTAGCATGATTAGTAGAGCCATTAATAGTTAGAAGCCATGAGTTTTCTTTTATCTTGTTTTAAAAATCATTTTCCAAATCTTTTATCACTTTTTCAATCATTGTTTTTACCATTCTCTTAGTTCACATTTGTTTCATTTTCGTTTGTTTTCAAAACTACTTTTCTTTTATTTTCACTTCACCGATTTCATCGCCTTCTCCACCTATCACTTGTGGATTTCCTTTTCTTTTATTTTTCTTTTTCTTTCTTTAACAAAGAAGAAATTGTTGACAACCAACGTGAATAAGAACTGTTAATGCTTCTAATCGCCTCCCGTCCCTGTGGATTCGACCCGTTGAGCCAGTGCTATAACGGAAGTATCAAGGGAACATTAGCACATACGCATTTACATTGATTTCATAAAACACACATTTTAAAAGTGTCGGTTCCGCTCTGATCATCAACCTCCACCAAGTCAGCCTCCTCGACTACAATCGGCCCCTCCTAGTCCAAAAGAAAAGGAGCCTAAATTCAAATCCATATGCAATCAAGGAGAATCTTCAGTGGACTCAAAGGAAACAAAGCATGGGTTTGCTTTATCGGTTAAGGAAGAAGTTACTTCACCTACTAAAATTCATAAGAAAGTGAAATCATTGTTGGAAAAGTTCAAAGAAGTTGTTCATGATGAGCTTCCGAAGCGATCACCACCCATGAGAGATATTCAACATCATAGTCTATCTATTCTTCATGGTTTCGTAGACTCTTTCATGCGAAAAGAGAGTGTTAGAGATGAAAGCTTTAAAATTTTCAAGTTTATTAGCACTTGGGTGCAACGTTGAAAGATCTTCTTCGTGAGGCGAACATATGAAATATGAGAGCATCTTATGGCTGGATCATGGAGGAGCACCAACCAATCATTTTTTCTCAAGTCGAGTTTGCTAAAGATTTACATCTTTCATCGTTCGATTGATTAGAACTTGAGGACGAGTTTTTTTGAAGAGAGAGAGAGACTAATGAAGGAAGTCAAGGCAGCAGCAGTAGGAGATCAACGTTCAACCACAGATCAGACACAGGCACAGTTCTCAGTCGACCTCCCAATGGACCGACAGAAGATCAAATTTTGACTGCGGTCGACCGCCCAGTCGATCGGCTAAATGCAAAGGGCTACAAAATTGCTAACGGTCGATCTCCAAACAATAGAGGATTAGATTTTATTGTCGGTCGACCGACGCTCATGTTTCAACATATGTATAGAACTGAATTTTCACATTGACTTCCAGTTAGATTTCTGAAAGGACAAAAATTTTTAAAAATTACTTTAATTAGAAAACCTAAAAAACATTATGTTTATTTTTATTTAATTCTCTTAGGATTAGAATTAGTTTTTCTAATTGGATTAGGACTCTTTTAATTCTTTTTTTTTTAAGAATATATTATAGTTTCCTAGTAGGAGTAATATTCTTTTGCAAGCATATAAAAGGCAATTGTATTCTTTGTTTTAATAATAAATTTTTATACTTTTGATCAATTAAAATTGAGTTGATCTCTTCAATTGCTCTTAGAGTCGAGTTGCTACACTTTGTTTGTGGATACGATTAAAATGCTCGTGGATTCGAGTGATTCTAGTACGTTTTTCTACCTAAAAGCATCATTTAGAGCTCGTTGGCGCTAAAACGAAATCTAACCTGCGTTTTTCGCTTCCCTGTCTGCATCATATCATGATGAAGAAGACTCGGGACTTGTCGGCGGTCGGCGGCACCATAGACTTCTTCATGTCGAGGGGTCACGATGTTAAGTACCGACACTTTCTAGGGGTGGGCAGACTTCCATCTCCGGATGGACATCAAGTTGTACGAGTGCTATTTGCTTGTGAAGGCAAGTGTTTGTGTTGCATGTTGAGTTTGTATTGCACTCGGAAATGGATGTGGTGCAATATTAGTTTGAATGTTATGAGGTAGAACTCATGGTCTTTCTGAAGAATTTGGAGTCAATGTTTTTTTATCAATTTCAATATAAAATTTTTAAAAATGTAGTCTTTTAAATCTGTAGGGATAAATTCCCGGAAGGAATTTATCTGCACTTCAAATTGTAACCTGAATCTAAGAGAGAGTAGAAAAAACAATCGCAAAGATTTAGGTTTCACATGGAAACTCAATTTGAGAAAAATCATGGGGACGAGGAAGAGAATTCACTATTTTCAGAGAATTACAATAGACTCTACAAAAATCAACTTTGTTCTTCTAGCTATATCTCTCCAGAAAAACTGATCCCTTTTAGATGCCCCCTATCGATATTTTATATACCTCAGGGTTGCTGTTGATGATGTGAGTCATGCGGGATTCAATAACAGAATACTCTACACGTTGCGATCTTTCGTAATGGTCTGCATTGTGCTCATGATTGCGGGAGTGAGACCTGCTTCTTTCTGTAACTGTTCGCGGTGAAATAGAGATCGTGGATCATGTTTGGAAAATGAAATGATCTGGTGGTTTAAAAGACTCCACAAATGTATGCGAGATTTGACGGAGTCTGTTGCGAAGGTTTTCTTGCTCAAGTAGGGAGAAGTGACTTCGGGAGGATAAACACCCTCGGAAAGATGATTTCTTCGGGAAAAGAGAATAGCCTCAGGAATATTTCGGACGCTGCTCTTGCTCGGAGATTTTTCTCGCGAGTGTCTCCAGGAAATTCTGATGGGTGAGCTTTTGAGCATTACAAAGTTTAAAACCCTAAACAAGACATGCGACCGCTTTGCATCAAGTTGTAAAAAGAAGCTAAGATGGCTCTGGTTCTTCACACTATTTTCGGTTCTTGACAAAATTAATGTGCAAGAGAAACTTTTTTTTTTTTTGCAGCTACTTAGTATTCTTGAACAAACTTTTAAAGCTTACGAAATTGGGCCAAATGGGCCAAGTTTTTAGGCCATAAGGATGTACTCAAAGTAGGCCCTAACTCGAATCGTTCTGAATCGAGCAAGGGCTTCCCTCTAGCTTTATAATGTAAAACTCGCATCATATTTGTTCCGTGGCCCCTATGTTTTCAGCATCTAAGGTCATAATAGTAATTAGCAATTTCATATTAGCTTTAAATATTGAACTGTATTGTGGCGTTGAAGTCTAATTCTAAGTTCAAAACGATGCCCAAGCCCATTATACTTTCAGATATAGTGTGGGCCCAGACCAACAAGATTTACAGGCCAACTTGGGGGAATAGGTTTGACTCGAAGATATATATTAAATACATTTGTATATTAAAACCAGCAGGTCAGCCCACTGGTACAAGGGAGAGGTTACAAATGTTCAATCTTTTTGAGGCTGTCAAACGGGGGATTTAACTTGGGTGATTAGTGATTTGTGTGTGTGGCCTCGAAGGTAATCGCCATCCTTGTTTCTCACCCAAAAAAAAAAAAAAAATCTAGATCAAACTAATGTTGGATTTCCGTCTAAATAATAAGTGAGTGTGTTATGTTCTTATTTGGTGGAACACGTAAAGGACTCTTACTTTATAAAATATATGTATTCTATCTTCTGATCTTTTTTTGATTTCTTGTCTTTCATCATCATGGTTACCGCTAGTACCTTTGCTATCACTATTATTATCGTACTTACTGTCGATCACCACCTAAAATGTCATCATCACCATTGTTGTGATTATTACTGCAACAATTATCGCGATTATTATCGCTGGTGCTTCCCCCGCTACTTGCACTTCCACCGCTACTGGCACTACTAATAGTTTCAACAACCATCATAGTAATCTTGATGATGCTAACACCTTTTTCAGCCACCATTGTCACCACTAACATAGTCATTGTTGTTGCTATTGCAACTGTCGCCCTCCGACACTCTGCATAATATGGATTCGCCCCTGGTCACCACCGTCATTGATAACATCCACCACCACCACTATAGCTACTATTGCAGCTTGCCATCACCACCATTATATTTGTCGTTACCGCCAAACCTCAGTTATTCTTGGCCTCTACTTGTTTCACCCTCTGAAGGAATTCGCAGACAAACAGCGAGGACATTGATCATCAAAGATCAATGTTCCCAAACGCCAAGTCAATTACAAACTGATTGGTCGCTAATGTTACATATTTAGTATCATATTTCCATACTTATTTTAGAATAAAATCTGCATTGTCCTAATTAAATGTTAATTTATTTGCAGGCCTATTCCTTAAGGAGAGTGAAGAGAAATGAGCCCAAAAGCCCACCAAATTCTGAATTAAATCAGAATTAATTCGAACTCAGTGAATCAGGGCAAAATCAAGAGGTTGAAAACCGGTTGAGAAGAATCCTCTCAGAATCGATCGGTGGAAGCAAAGATCAACGGCCATTTCTTCAAAATCTCGGAGCTAAACTGCAAATCCAACCCAAGATAAAGATAGAACGAGATGCCGAGGAGACCCACCAACAGGGTGTGGCCACCTGGCTACACCCTGGCCGCGGAAACGCGGCCAAAGCCCCGTTTCCGCGGCTTGGTTAAGGAGTTAGGGGGAGCGTTTGCTCCCCCACTCTTCTCGGGATCCTGTAGGTTGGGTTTTGGCCTATTAAAAGCCAGTATTTGCACTGAAAAAAGGACGACCATGCAGAGATAGGATTTAGCCTAGTTTTCCATTTTGTAGTATAGGTTTTGTTTTCTTTTTATGTAACTTTAATTTGTATGTAAGCTTAGGTTAGATGAAGATTCATGTAAGTAAGAGAGAGAGGCTTATGTTGAGAGTGACACCGATGTACCCTCCTCCTTTCTTCCATTATTTTTGCAAGCAATAAAGGTAAATACTTTTTTTTATGTTCGTCTCTTTACTTTTGTTTTCTTTTGTTTTCTTCTTTCTCTTTTTTACTTTACCACTTTTGGTTTTGTTGAGCTTGCAAGTGAATCCAGAAGCATAAGTATAGCGATGTTGTCTGAGTGCCAACGATACTTCATGAAGATGTTCTCCTCCTCAAGATCCGTATCACTTCATTCTTGCTCGGCTTGATGATATAATGCGAACGGGGACTGAGCTCGAGCCTATGACCTATGCGTTGAACGCCTCCGAAGTAAGGTAGAACATGCAAGGTTTCCAGGTAAGTCATCAACCAAACTAGGTGAGTATTTCTTTAACCTTCTCTCTTTTCTTTGTTTCTTAGTTTAGATCGCCAACATGATTTCTTTCACCACATCTTCCAAATCTTCTTTCATTCTTTTCCAATTCATTTGTACATAGTCACTTTCTGGTTTTCTCCACCTTCTTCATCTATCGCTTTCTTTCTAACTTTAACATAACTCTTTTTCATTTTTATTTCTTAAAACAAAGAAGAACCTTCGTTTTTCTTCATAAAGATTTCAATAAAAACCTTGAACGCTTCTATCGCTAACCCTCCTTGTGGATCACGACCCGCATAGCCACTTACTATCGCGGTAGAATTAAGCACTTGCATATCTCTATTTCTAAATCTAAAATTATGTATTTTGTGTGCAGGTTTAAGCTTAATCGCAAACCATATGGCACGAACACAAAACCAAAGAGCAAATAATTTAACGAGTTCGACAGTGTGTCTACGTCTTCGGGACAGAAGAGAGAAGATTCTTATTCAAACCAATAGAGTTACAATGGTTACAAATTGATCCGAGATCCAAATTGAGAATCTGTGCAAAATTTATCGTTTCTCACAAACAAACTAACCCTAAACTCTCAATACAATTCAACTGATCGATTCAAAATCGATTATCAATGAGAGGACAGAAACCCTCCGTATATTGCAAGAAGAAAGAGACAAATTGAAGGAAAGCAAATCAGAAACGAAATCCGCATCAAACAGAACTCTGTATCCAACTCAAAAATGAACCGCTGCTCGGTTGACCACCCAGTCGACCAACCCCATGTGTGATCGACCGCACGAACGACCACTAAGTCAAAAGTCCAGAGCCAGAAAAAACTGAATCTCTATTAAATTTCTGGCTTTGGGTTGGCCGACCGCCTGGCCGACCGCCCAGCTTATTTCCTTGTGCATGTTTTGAAATACACCTAGAGGGGGGTGAATAGGTATTATGCTAATCAAATGCAAGTTAAAAACTACTTATGATGAATGATACAAACCGATCACTCAAAACAAGAATTGAAACCGAATTTTCCGTGAAGGGCTATAGAACTTTTCCTCTTAATTTCTCTAGATTATGAGTTGAGGTGCTCAATTGCCTCCTTGTTGAGATGAGTAAAGACCGATAATGAAAGTGATGAAATGAAAGCAATAATAGTATGCAAGATGAACAACCACACAATTATGAATAATTAAAAGACAATAGAGAGCAAGACACAAGCATCTGCAAATACAAAGAATTTGTTCCAAGGTTCGAGCCACCGCTTTATGTCCCCGCCTTCACTAGTATGAAAGATTTTCACTATTCACTAAGGGATCTTCCACAAAGGGATCTTACAATAAGGAATTACAATTGGTCTACACAAGATCACAGTACATAACTCCACCACTCAACCTTCTACACAAGAGGTAGCACAAAACCAATTGAGATTACCAAGCTCTTGGTGATTAAATAAGACCACAAATGCTCTCTTACAACTTCCGATAAAGTAGAATATGAACTGAAGCTCAAGGAATTAAGTGAGAGAAGAAATTCAGTTAGAAAAAATTTAAAAAACTTACAGAAATAGCTTTGGAAAGATTGAACTTGAAGACTGAAAGCTAGAAAAACTTTTCTCTTTTGAAACAAATTTGAGTTTTTATGAAAACTTGTAAACTTGTATTATGAAAACCAAAACCAATGACCCATATATATAAGTGATAGATAAATACTATTAGTTAAGCATACCAGGTCAATTGTGGTGCGATTTGACCCAAAGAAACCAAAAATGCCGTTGGCTCCGGTTGACCGCCCGGTCGACTGAGAAACTGTTCAAAAGAGAAAAAACATGGGGTCGGTCGAACGGCCGGTCGACCAGCCCAAACAGAGAGTTAAATTCAACCAGTCGGTCGACCCCCGGTCGATCGCAAGGTTTAGCGATCGACCGGTCGGTCGACCGATAACGTGCACAAACATGCATACACCCTGGCCAAAAGCTCGATTGACTGAGCAGTCGGCCGTTTTGGCCTGACAGAGGCACCAGTCGACCCTACGGTCGACCGACTTGGCCTGAAATACTTTTTCTGAATAATTTTAAATTTCAAGCAATTTTTAAAATATTTTGTATTAGTTTATAAGTAATATAGTAATGTATAGGCAATGAAAAACATGCTCTAAACTTGATATAAAATTTTGAAAAAATTATGAGACATGTATCAAAACTAAACATACAAAATACCAATACTATCAAAACTTGTATTTTCAAAATCGTGTATTTTTGTGTGTGTAACTTTTTCAGCATCAAATCTATATTTTACACTTTAACCACCAATTTTCTTACAAAGCTCTAGGTGACTACAAGTATCTTCAAGCGGGCTTCTCCATTTGCGACGTCGAGTGTATTGAGCATCAATCTCGTACTTGAATACCCTTGAGTCTTCAACACCTTTCTTTAAAAAAGAAAAGTCCATGAATGCTTTAAAACCCTGAAGCATACTTAAACACTTAAACTTGATTAGTACTAAATAACAACGTACGTTTTGTTATCATCAAAACCATAAATCAGTGATTGTAACCTTGGGCCAACAATCTCCCCTTTTTTGATGTTGACAAAACATATGAGTTATTTAAAATAAAAGATAGGAAAGAGGTTGAAAAAGTTCCCCCTCAAGTTATGCTATCTATCAAGTATAACAAAACATTATGTCTTTTAAATAGATTTGTTAATGTAAGCAAGTCACACGTATATATGCATATATAAAGAGGATACCAATTTAGAATAATATGCATATCTAGCCTACCATTCTTCCATCCCTCCTTCCCCCAAAAACTATATGCAATGAATGAAAATAATGAATCATGGCATTGCATATAAGCATGGAAATGAAAATGGATATACATAACGTTCATGAAATACGAAAATAAGAAACTCAAAAACTTAATAACTTAAATATCTCTCCCCCTTTTTGTCATGCATCAAAAAGGAAAAAGACAACAATTTAAATAAGATACTAATTTGAAAAATACATGTATATTAATTTAAAGATACATGAAACCATAAGAAATACACATGAAACAATTTCAAAACTTATGAATCCACAGTGCAAACATTTTACTCACCACAAATGAATGAAAATTTATTATAATCTAGTGGTTTAGTAAAAATGTCCGCAAGTTGAAAATCGGTGAAAACATAATCAATTTCAATATTCCATTTCTCATAGTCATCTCTAAGAAAGTGATATCGAATATCTATGTGTTTTGTCTTACTATGTTGATTTTCATTCTTGGTCATATGAATAGTACTAGTATTATCACAAAATATTTTAATATGGTCATAATGCAAATCATAGTCAAGGAGAGTATGTTTTATCCAAATGACTTGTGCACAATAAGCCCTGGCCACAACATACTCTTCGGCGATTGAGAGTGCAATGGAATTTTGTTTCTTGGAAGATTACGAAACAAGTCAATTTCCTAAAAATTGACAAGTACCTTTAGTGCTCTTCCTATCCACTCTACAACTGGCATAGTCCGCATCCAAATAACTCATTATGGGAAATTATCCGGTTTTCGAATACCACAAGCTCATTCCAATAGTTCCCTTAAAATATCTCATAATGTGTTTCACCGCAATCAAATAGGACTCTTTAGGACAAGATTGAAATCTAGCATATAGACACACACTAAACTAAAAGTACACCTAGAGGGGGGTGAATAGGTGTAAGGTTAATCTATGACAAATAATGCGAAATTTAAAAATTAGTTACAACACACTTAGTGTAACCAAAGAGTGTAACTGAATTCCCGATGAAGGGCTTTGGATTAACTCTTCTTGATTCCTCTGAATAAGAGTTGAGGTGCTATATAAAGCTCTCTTGGTTTAACACAATTAAGGTACAGACACAATCAAAATCAAGCATATAAATGATATGAGCAATATGAAATGATATAAGGCACAATATAAAAGAGAGAGTTAGAGAAAGTAAATCAAAAAACACAAGGATATGTTTCGAGGTTCGAGCACCCAGCTCTACGTCCCCGCCTTCACACAGAAGGATTTCCACTAACTCGTCCACACAGGACTCCCACACAGGGAATCTCCACTGAAGATTTGGGTAAATACAATCGGGAGTACACCACTCCTCTCTCCAACAAAATACAACCTCTACACTTAGAGGCAAGGCACAAAACAAATCACCTCTATACTTATAAGGATAGGCACTTAGCCAAACAAAGATCAACCTCACACTTGAGGGATAAGGCTCAAAGCCACACAACCACAATCACCTCACACTTGAGGGATTTCAACACAACCTCCACAATCACCTCTTACACAAGAGGGATACCAACACAATCACCTCTCACTAGGGGGATATCACAAATCAAGGAGGGTTTACAACTTGGTGGTTTCCACAACCACAAACCAATTTTCTCACTAAAACAAAGATCCTATAGATAGGATAGAATGATAAGCTCAAGTGTGAGAAATCAAGGTGTTTGGAATCAAATCACAAAGAAAAATACTTAGAAAAACAACTAGAATTTGATAGAAATGAAGAACAAAACAAATATCCCAAATCTTATTTTTCTTTGCTTTTTTCAACCCTTGAAAACAAATAAACGATAAATCTTTTTGACTTAAAAACTCTTTTGAAAACTTGTATATAAACACTAGAAAGAATGAGAATTTTTGCTCTTGTAAAACTTGTTTAAAAACCAACTCAACTGGGGGGTATTTATAGCCCCAAAGGAATCTGCCCGTTGGCAGTTGGAAAGGGCTGATTTGCCCTTCCGGTCGACCGCACGGTCGACCGGCCCAGCGGTCAGATTTCTGACCGTTGTGCCTCCGGTTGACCGGCCCGGTCGATCGAGACTGGATACAGAGAGCAGAGATCTCTACTGGTCGACCGACCCGGTCGACCGGGGCCATTTCCAGAGAGCAGAGCTCTCTGGACGGTCGACCACCCGGTCGACCGGCCCACCAACCCTGGCTACGTGCACGTCCTGTGCACGTCGGTCGATCGGTCCGGTCGACCGACTTCTGCCTCGGTCGACTGGTCCGATCGACCAGCAGACAGCCTGGTCAACATTTATAGGATTTAAAAACTTGTCTTTTTACCTTCTAAAAAATCTCATAAAATACACATAAATTCCATAAAAACTAGTTCTTATTATATCTTTGAAATACAAATATGTATGATAAAAATTCTAACACATATTTCATATAATTTGAACCATTTTTGTGAGATTGAAAATTTGTCTTAAACCAAAAACTGTATTTCCTGAAACTTAGATTTTTGAAATAGAAATCCGATTTTTTCAAAACACATGTAAATACAAAAACATGATATTTAAACAACTTTTAAGCTTATTGTATATGGATAGAATCCAATATACATAAAAGATATTATATCTATGTTTTTAACATAAAATCCAATATCGGTTAAACTGAAAAACCAAAACATGAAACTTTAAACTTTAAACTTGTGTGTGTTTTGTGAACTTGAGCATATCACACTATCTAATCTTTACAATGAGATCTAAACAAACTTAAACTAAATACAAACTGAAGTCTTCTTGTCTCCAAGCCGACTCGATCCAAACCCGATTCACCGAGCTTGACTCTAACCGAGTGCTGGATGCGAGCTTGACACTCGAGCTCTTGAATCACCATGTGAAAGCTCCAAAATACCTTTGTTGAAGCTAACCACCTACTAATATCTTGATCAAATGTCTGAAACTAAATATCCCAAGATTATTAGTAAACAATAACTACATGAGTTAATCATCATCAAAACTAGAGTGAAGGGCCTCTGGGCTAACAATCTCCCCCTTTTTGATGATGACAAAACTCATGGAGTTATATATGCATGGATTAAAGTTAAGCTTCACAGAAGCTCCCCCTTAACTCATGCATAGCAATAAACTATAAAGATATGTCATGAATACTCAACATAGATATGCATAAATATGCATAAAATAAGGAAATGAAACAAATATGATCTTTTATACCAATGAAATAGACATGCTTTTGATACCAATCTTAAAAAAAACATGTTAATACCAACAAAAGCTCTTGATACCAATAAAACAAATAAAAGATGCTCTTGATACCAATACCAACAAAAGATGCTTTTGATATCAATAATAAAAGAATAAATTTAAACAAACATGCATATATCAAACTCCAAAATATCTCTCCCCCTTTTTGTCAATTCATCAACAAAGAGGTGCAAACACAAAAACATAAATATTATTTTTCTTCCTTTTTGCATAAACAAAACAATAAAGGTATATATGCTATATACATTTATGAAGAGGAGAGACGTGAAGTTAGCTCCCCCCCACATACATGCATTTATATGAAAAGAGATGACTAAACCCTAACCACATAAAGCATAATATGCAATGTATAAAAGGAGATGTGAAGCTCCTACTATACACGTGTACTACATGCCAAAGAAAGGTCAATGACTTTAATATGCCATACACTCAACCTGAATATATATATAGAGAAGATGTTAAGCTTTCCTTACATATAAGCAATACAAATTAAAGCATTATGATACTCAATTGAAAGATATATCAATTTAGCATGAAGGTATACATCAAAACATCATGATATCAATTTATGATACCAATAGAAAATAAACAAAATATTTTGAAGAAACCAACAAAAATTTTGATACCAATTGAAAGATAAGAATATATAGGAAATCCTGATACCAATGGTAAAAATTTGTATCAATTGAAAATATTTTACACTTTTAATACCAATTAAAAAATATAAACCAATCTTTTTGGTTAAATACTAAAATCATTTTGCAATAGAGATACCAAATAGAGAATAATATCAATTTAAGATTCTTGATACCAATATTGAAAATGAAATATAAACAAATTGAAAATAATTTTCATTACGAGCATAGGAAATTAAGTTATCATTTTTCAACATAAAGAGTGGGAGTAAAATACCAATTGTAAACAAAACCGATTGAAAGGTAAAACATGAATTTTCTCCTTCTTTATGAAATACTAATGAAAATAATGCATAAGCTTGTATAAGATATCAATTGAAAAATAATTTTCATGAAGAACTAAATCAAGCTTAGCATAAAAAAATTTGTGCTTAAAGATATAGAGTATAGTAAGCACAATTAAAACACATATATATGTATAAAAAATGTAAATACCAATCTAAATTGATACTATTTGAAGTTGAAGCATACATTTATAGAAACAAATATGAGTATACAAAATAGATGTCAATTGTGATACCAATTGAAAACACAATGAGAATCAAGTGTATAACTCATAATGATCACCCTATCATGCACATGTTAAAAAGATTTTCAATTAAGCTCACAAGGCATGGTCGCCCGTCCAACCGCCCTTCGGTGGTAGGGTTTTCAAAAATAGGATTGAAAATAATTTTAACACATTTGAAAACTCTACCAAATGAAGAATACGAACTAGTTATATGAAAAACATTAAAACTAGTGCAAAATCCTTCAAGTAAGGAATAAAACAATAACATATCCATGAAACATGAAAATCACTCAACCAATGACACTCAAAAACATATAAAGCACATATAAGTCTCATAAAAATAAAGTCATGAGAAAACAAGAATGATATGAGTGTACACGTATTAGGTGAAAGACATAGTCATGGAAATAGTCAATTAAGCTCAATATGAAATTCCTTAAAACATGAAAAATATGAAATTTAATTTTAAAAAAAAAAATCTAACTTCAAAGCATATGTATATTTTGTCTAAACTAAAGGTATACATACATATCCAAACACAATTGAGTCTATAAAGAGATTTTGCATGCAAAACAAATGACTCAAGGATATACATGTATATCAAAAGTTTTGACAAAATAGACATATACATGAAGCTAATTACAAACATGAAAACATGCACAAAAATAGGGAATACAAGTTAAAATGCATGAATCATCAAAACTAGGCTATACTAGTACATCTAATGGGTACAAATGAGCATTTAGGCACAAACATATAATAATCAATTTGTGGATCATTAGTTGTACAAGCATATGCACAAGTTTTAATGAAAAATTACATCTAAACATGTAATCAAAACATGAAGCATAAAACAAAACATAAACAAAGATGATCATTAAGTAAATGCACATGTTTAGAGTTATGATATACACGATAGTTAAACTATAGTGAGAACATAAAATACGGGTCCATATAAACATGCGTGTATCTCAATTACTATAGATGTATGTCACTAATCTAAATATCATGTTTAACATAATAATCTAGAAATATCAAAATATGCTAAAATTAATGACATAAAAAGCATGTAAACTTAAGTGGGAGTTAGAGATCGTTACCAAAATTAAGAGGGTACATCTCTATGTCTTCAAACCAAGGTGGTCCTCTCACCAAACTCCCCTTAAGAGTGATGCATCCAAAATAGTCACCAATAAGCTCGAAACGCATCCACTTCAAGGCACATCACTCTCACGTCAAGTGAGAGCCCACACCTACATCAAATAAAATAGGAGTGGCTTTTGGTACCCAAGCTCTTTTGTGTCCATGGGGGTTAGCTCCTTTTCTAACCCAAACAAACTTATTTACTAAATTTTCATCATGTACTCTATCATAACAAAACTTAGCAAGGTGGCCCTTACGTCCACAATGTGTACATGTGTACACATGAGCATATAAGGTGTTATGTGTATGAACATGCGAATCATGTGTATACCGTGGTTTATGTGCATGCATTGGTGGAACTTGTTTCTTTCGAAACATAGATTCCAAACGTGTGTGATTCATGGCACATTGGCTCAAAGTAGAGCCCAAATAATCAACACTCTTCTTTAACATACAAATATCATTTTCAATTATAGATATACTAGAAGGTGAAGCTATACTAGTAAGGCAAACATGTGTGTCAATATCATTTTTCAAAGAAGTATTTTTCTTAGAAGCCAAATCTAGCTCTTTCGAAATAGAAGAAATTTTGTTTTTAAAAAATTCTTTCTCTTTTAACACAAAAACAAGTTTTGAAGTCAAAGCCTCATTTTTCTTCAAAACTTCATTACAATCATTTTTATTTTGCAAAATCTTGTTTTCATTTAGGGCAAAATCAAGTTTGGATTTAAGTAAGTCACGTTCACCTGAAATCTCATCCCTCTCTTGCAAAACAAAGTCAAGTTTAGAAGATAAATTTTTATTTTCTTCTTTTAATTTTCAACTATTCTTCTTCAAAACTTTATTCTTTGAAATCAATCTTTCACATATAATAGAAAGTTCTTCATTTAATGCATCAGGATCAACATAATCATCACTTGAAGAACTATTATCTAGTTGAGTATCCGAGTTTACCTCAAGGGAGTCATTCCCTTGGACCATGAAGTAACGTTGTTCGGATTCCTCTCCACTAGATTTCTCCTCCTCATTAATTTGCATTGTAGCTCGGGAGATGTCAATAAGTTCCACACTGTAAAGACAGAATCACAATGAGAAATCATATTTAAATATTCTTTGCTAAGTGAATTTCTAAATGCCTCTAGGGCTAGTGCATTGGCCTCTATATGCTTGCTATTACTAAGGTAAGATTCCTTGGTAATGGCAAGATAAACTTTATAACCTATGGATTTTAAATGCCAATTCATCATGACCTTCTATATATTAATTTTTGAGATATCAAACATAGGAGGGCAATCCATGAGTGCAAACTATATGTGTGCAAATGCAAATGATAGATTAGCAGCTAAGATCTCACTCCTAGGTGATAAAACATAATATCATGAGCTAGGCTCTGATGCCAATTGAAAGTACACCTAGAGGGGGGTGAATAGGTGTAAGGCTAATCTATGACATATTGCGGAATTTAAAAACTAGTTGCAACACACTTAGTGTAACCAAAGAGTGTAGCCGAATTCCCGGTGAAGGGCTCTGGACTAACTCCTCTTGATTCCTCTGAATAAGAGTTGAGGTGCTATATAAAGCTCTCTTGGTTTAACACAAGTATGACACACACACAATCAATACCAAGCATATAAATAATGTGAGCAATATGAAATGATGCAAGGCACAATATAAAAGAGAGAGAGAGTCAGAGAAAGTGGATCAAACGCAAACACAAGGATATGTTTCGAGATTCGAGCACCCAACTCTACGTCCCCGCCTTCACACAAAAGGATTTCCACTAACTCGTCCACACAGGACTTCCCACACAGGGAACCTCCACTAAGGATTTGGGCAAATACAATCAGAAGTGCACCACTCCTCTCTCTAACAAAATACAACCTCTACACTTAGAGACAAGGCACAAAATAAATCACCTTTACACTTAGAGAGATATGCACTTAGCCAAACAAAGATCAACCTCACACTTGAGGGATAAGGATCAAAGCCACACAATCATAATCACCTCACACTTGAGGGATTCCAACACAACCTTCACAATCACCTCTTACACAAGAGGAATACCAACACAATTACCTCTCACTAGAGGGATATCACAAATCAAGGAGAGTTTACAACTTGGTAGTTTCCGCAACCACAAACCAATTTTCTCACTAAAACAAAGATCCTATAGATAGGATAGAATGATAAGCTCAAGTTTGAGAAATCAAGGTATTGGGAATCAAATCATAAAGAAAAATACTTGGAAAAACAACTATAATTTGATAGAAACGAAGAACAAAACAAATATCCCTAATCTCTATTTTTCTTTGCTTTTTTCACCCCTTGAAAATAAATAAAAGATAAATCTTTTTGGCTTAAAAACTCTTTTGAAAACTTGTATATAAACACTAGAAAGAATGAGAATTTTTGTTCTTATAAAACTTGTTTAGAAACCAACTCAAATGGGGGTATTTATAGCCCCAAAGGAATCTGCCTGTTGGCAACTGGAAAGGACAGATTTGCCCTTCTGGTCGACCGCTCGGTAGACTGGTCCAACGGTCAGATTTCTGACCGTTGTGCATCCGGTCGACCGGCCCTATCGACTGAGACTGGATACAGCGAGCAGAGCTCTCTGCTAGTCGACCAACCCGATCGACCGAGGCCATTTCCAGAGAGTAGAGCTCTCTGGACGGTTGATCGCCCAGTATTGACACTCTAAAAAAGATGAGATTCCTGACTGGACTAAAAAATGTCTAAACTTGTTGACATTTATTAAAGACAAGTGACAGATAAGTTGACGACCAGTTCTGTACCCATCTCCGAGGGACAAATCAGCAGCTTGGACTCTACTGATCCAGTGAAGCAGACAGTGAGCCCAGATTGTCTTTGAAGAGACCTAAGCAGGTCTAAGATGTTAAGTTAGCTTAACACTTAGCATCACATGAGCCCAAAGGGATAGCCTCACCTGAGAGGCTAAATTTGTCCAACATCGCCTTGAAGCCATTCAAAGCTCCATCAGGGAGCTAACTTACAGCTTCGCCTGAAGTGCTCAGTTAACTCCGCAGAGAGTTAGCTTCGCTCGAAGCCACACGAAACCGCGCAGAAGGATGGTCGGTAGCTTCGCCACAGATGTTTATCTAGCTCCGATGTGAGCTCGATGCGGCAGCTCCACTGCGGGTCTTTCATGGTCAACCTTTGACCAATTAAATATCCAGATGTGATCAAATCAATTCAAGATCAAGATCAAATCTAATCAAGATCAAATTTGGCAGCTGCTTGCCATAATCGCTTGACTCTCCTAAAACAATAAAGAAGATCAGGGGAGATCTTTTGATTATTTGGAAAGAATCAAAACAGATCAGGAGATCGAAACAACCTGCTATTCCTAACTTCGCAGAAGATTCTAGCCTCGCAGCAAGGCTACTTTTGAGATTTAAACAAATTGACTCAATCTGTTTTCAGATTTTCAAGGGACAATTATACCCCTGCTCTCCCTATAAATAGCCCACCAGAGGTACAGAGAGAGGGGACACAACGCGCACAGGCAAAGAGACGCACAGAGAGAGACAGCTAAACAGAGATTGATTGAGAATTTACCTGCACACAAAATATAGTATTTTAGATTTATGAATAGGATGTGCAAGGTACTCAATTCTACCGCTATAGCAAGTGGCTATGCGGGTCGTGATCCACAGGGAGGGACTAGCGATGGAAGCTTGTTTAGTAAGTTCTCTTTTTTTTTTTAATAATGATATTTACATTGATATTTACAATGAAAAAGAGTGAAAGAGATTAGGAATATTGTAGTGTTGGTGATCTAAACTAAAGAAATAAAAGAAAGAAAACTAAAAACTAAAAACATACTTACCTCTTCGGCGTCTACTTACCTTTGGACCGTATCAACGATGTACCTTTCTTTGAAGGCGAGCGAAGCATAGAATATAAGATCTTCCCCATTCCCGATTTACACTATGAAATAAAAGGGCGAGCTATACTACCATGGAAATGGATGTTCATCTTCATAAACCATCAACGACACTTGCAAGGAGAAGGAAACTTCGAGGCTATTGGTTTTACTTGGATCAACCAGCACAAAAGAGGGAAACAAAAACAAAACAAGAATAAAGAAGAAACAGAACTTCGATTTGATTCTTATAACAATGGAAGAAAAGACTTACACCGATGTCACCTCAGTACAAGCTTGATCTCCTTCCTTCATGAAACTCGTCTCTCCTCTCAGTTACATAAAAAAATTAAAAATTACATAAAAGAAAACTAAAACAAACCTAAGTTACAATCTACAAATTAGAGAGAATCTAAAGAAAAACCCTAAGCTCGTTTCTGTATTTGACGCCCTTCTCTATTGCTCTGCAGAGGTATTTATAGGAGATGGAAGTAGAGTCCCGGTATGACTTCTCCACAAAATCTTATCGCCAGACTCGTCAATCTTGCCGCGAAAACGCGGCCACCGCATTTCCGCGGCCATAGTGTGTTCTCTGTCCATCTGGGTATATCCTTTTAGATCTGGCATACCGACTCTTTATTTTGAAAATTCGGGATAACTTAAGAAGCAAGTTACCCTAAATCCAAATCTTTTAAAACGATTTTATCTTTGCACTCTCCTCCTTTTATCTTTATCCTTATCCTGCAAGTAATTAGGATTGAGTAGAAATCTATCCCTTTCCTCTTCTTTTAGTAATTGCAAATTTTGCACATGGTAATTGCAACTTTGGCACTTGGTAATTGCAACTTTTGCAATTGGGCTTGCACATGGGTTTTTTGGGGTTTCTAGGTTTCATTTAGGCTTTATTCTTTATTTAATTAATTACTTAAGGCCTGCACACATTAAATAATAAAACATTAGTAATAGTGCATAATTGTAGGAATAATATGAAAATGTGATAGTAAATGTAGTGATAAATATGCATTTTTTACTACCTTTCACACCCCCACACTTATCTTTTGCTCGTCCTCGAGTAAAAATCAAAAAGAATAAGAAAAGAAAAACTAATCTATCCTAACTCACTTTCGTAGGCATCACGGTTGCACTTAGCACGTGCAACAAGCCGTTAACCTCTAGGTTACCCCAAAGGACGAGTGTTGTCTCGTGAGGGTTTTCAGCGGATTACACCCACAAAATCCATAAAAAGGAAAATATTTGAAATATGTTTGAAGAGACTAAGTAATCTATAAGTTTTAGGATTATCATTTTTATTCATTCTTAAACTTAGTCTTTATATAATAAATTGTTATCCATTTTAGGTAAGAATCAAAATTGAATTTTTGTATAGTCTTTTTCGTTACCCTAAGTCATATGCATCCATGTGAATCTTTACTAGGAATTCTTTAACTTGGACTCTCATGCCTCTTTATTATTATTATTATTATTATTATTATTATTATAATTATTATTATTTTTATTTATATATATATATATTTTTTTAATATGTATAACTCATCTAATTTTTTTTTGTACAAGTATCAAGGCTTCTTGAGGCCCTCATACCTACCTAATTGACTATTAGATGTGTTAGTACATATATAAGTAATATTTCTTAGTTTTCTTAGGCTTTCTAATCGACCCATGTAGCGAACTTAAAGTCGGTGGCTCCCAAACCGGTCGGTTTTAGGGCACCGGGTGAGAAAACACCCCACGGACTTAAGGATTCGAGTGAACTAGGCCACAAAACTAAGGACTTTATTTATAAAATCACCTTTAGGCGTGAATACTGATGCTTCTTGAGGCACATGTATCCAGCTTAATTAATGAATTTCTTTATTTTTTTTGTTTATTATTATTATTATTATTTTTTTACGAGGAACACGAGTCTTTGTCTTAGAATCCTAGATATATAAATGTATTAGGTATGCACATTTCATTAAGGTAAAAATCAAGACTAATTACTTATTCAATTTTTCCTCCTATACCTAAAAATTCAACAATTTATTTATTTTGACCAAGTTTTTAGAAATCCTAATCATGATTTTCCTAATTCTTAAGACTAACTTAGATTTCTTTCAAAAGATAAGTCAAAATATTGTCTTTTTTTTTAGTTAGTTTCTACCTATGTTAGTATGTTAGTAAATCCTCCCCCATAACTATCTCATGCATTGTCCTCAATGTATGAATGAATGCATGTATGCATGAAAAAGAAGAAAGGGAAGGAAAATATTACCTTAGGGGGTGGTTCCGGTGGTGGTCTGATTGGGCCAAGCGTTGCTACCCAATCAAGATAATGTGGTAGTTCACGGAACCTACCTTTATTGACCTCTTTTCTATTTACATGTTTACAGTCCCCAGTATGAATAAGATCATGGAAGATCCTATCGTGAAACTTACTTCCTTTACATGACCAGTCCTGGAAAATCATCACAGAGTCATCATGGTCTATACCTATATCCAACAAAAGAATGTGACTTGGTAGAATGGTTGACTTGGACTTAAGAATGATAGGTTCAGGATCTAATACAAACTCAGAAAAATTGACGTGGGGTTCGAGAGTTATTTTTGGTTCAAGCGTTGAGTTCAAGTCCAAGAATTGAAACTCAAGTCCACAATCATTTTCCCACAATGGAATGTGACTTACTATTGGTGATTCAAGTTCAAGAATGACAGGTGTGGGAATCAAAACTGACTCTAAAATATTACTTAAATCGGGTAACAGAACAGGAGTCAATATTGATTCGGGAAATTGAACTCGATCACAACAAATTTGAGAATCAAGGTCACATATCTCATTGAGTTCAATTTCATAAAAATGAGAACTTGCCAATTTGTCAATGGGACTTTCAAAAGTATGATTTGTCAATATTGATTTGTCAATGGGACTTTCAAAAGTTCAATATGATGATCATCAAAAATGGGTGATTCAATTTCATGATCTATGGGTACGGGAATAAATGTTGGCTCAGAAAATTGGTCCAAATTGGGTAAGAATACCGGAGTCAATATAGATTCGAAGATGGAAACTGAATCGCAAAGTTGGGGATCGGGTTCACATTCACAATCTAATTCAATCTCATTGAAATTAAAACTAGCCAATTTGTCCAAGGATTGGGATTGATCAAGTTCATATTGATGTGATGAAATTGAATTTTGATCAAGGTCTTCTAGACAGAATGATTTTTGGTTCCTATCAACTTGGTTGGTTAGTTCAAGAATGTTTGAAAGTCTAGAAATTTGATCATTCATTATATCTTGCAAACGATCCACTTATTCTTCTAACCCATCGAATGGATCATTGGAGGACAGAAACATTGGTGATGTGGTAAAAGAAGTATATGAAGATAATGGTTGAACAGGTAGTTGACAATATGGCTCAGGGGCGTTGTATCCCTATTGACTCTGTGAAGAGTAGTGATGATTATTCCAGTCTTGGTTATAGTATTGGGACTGGGGCATGTAATGATTCGAATAAGACCAATCTGGCACACTAGGTTGGTTAAAGTTATGATATGCCGGGTTGGTAATATCCGAAAAAGAGGTTGATGTGTAATATGGATTATTATTAAAATTGAAAAAATTGTTGTTATAAGTCATATTACAAATAAAACACAAACAAAGAAAAAGAAAACAAACAAATAAGCAAACAAAAAAGAAAAAAAGTTCTAACCTAAGTTAGGGCAGACTTTTGACCTAGACGACTCCTAACTGATTAGACTGTCCATGGGAGGTATAATGCAGACTTTGACCACAAGCTAATCAGCCAAGTCAGGGTAAGATTAGTGGGAGGTTATCCGTCAAAGACGTTCCTTAATTAAGTAACCACCAACCTTCGGGCTTTCGACCCTCAATCCCCTTCCTAGACACTGATTTGGCAGGAGTCAAATTCTAACACCGTTCCCCCTTAGGATAATCTCCTAATTGAGTCCGAGATGTCCCTAGGGCCAACGTCTACTTATTTTTAGTTAGGCTTGGATTAGTGAGTGAGGAGATTGTTTGTGGGCCAAGGAAGGGTGATGAAATCCCCACCTTATCTTATTTATAGGACAAGCCCTTAAGTCAATTTAGTGCACGTGTAAAGCATTATACAAATATTTACTCAAAAGCAGTAAATCAGCCAAGGGTGCTTCCTAGTCTATATGCAATGCGAACGTACCTTGTCTCCAGCACTCTTCAACAGAAATTAAAAAAATTAAATAGACACGTGCCTATATGCAAGAGTCTAATTTTTTTTATTTTTCAACAAATAGGTTACTGTTAATTAATTAGCAGTGTGCAGGGTGATCACAGAGAAAACTTAACAGAACAGCAAGTCTAACTTTAAATTTTCAGCAATCTGCAAAAAACACAATGAGTAGTTCACTACTCAGGCCGTGGAAACGCGGCTATTGCTACATTTGCGCGGCTCTGTAGTACACTCTGCTGCTCTGCCTTCGAGGGTAGAGGCACAGAGTTGCTATATGTCCTTTACTGTAGTTATATTTCCTGTTTTCTGATCCTGCAAACAAAATAATAAATAAATCAATAATTAGTTTTTTTTTCCTTAGAGAATACTTACCGTCCCTCCCCGGCAACGACGCCAAAATTTGATTGAGAATTTACCTGCACACAAAATATAGTATTTCAGATCTAAGAATAGGATGTGCAAGGTACTCAATTCTACCGCTATAGCAAGTGGCTATGCGGGTCGTGATCCACAGGGAGGGACTAGCGATGGAAGCTTGTTTAGTAAGTTCTCTTTTTTTTTATAATGATATTTACAATGATATTTACAATGAAAAAGAGTGAAAGAGATTAGGAATATTGTAGTGTTGGTGATCTAAACTAAAGAAATAAAAGAAAGAAAACTAAAAACTAAAAACATACTTACCTCTTCGGCGTCTGCTTACCTTTGGACAGTATCAACGATGTACCTTTCTTTGAAGGCGAGCGAAGCATGGAATATAAGATCTTCCCCATTCCCGATTTACACTATGAAATAAAAGGGCGAGCTATACTACCATGGAAATTAATGTTCATCTTCATAAACCATCAACAGCACTTGCAAGGAGAAGGAAACTTCGAGGCTATTGGTTTTACTTGGATCAACCAACACAAAAGAGGGAAACAAAACAAAACAAGAATAAAGAAGAAACAGAACTTCGATTTGATTCTTATAACAATGGAAGAAAAGACTTACACCGATGTCATCTCAGTACAAGCTTGATCTCCTTCCTCTATGAAACTCGTCTCTCCTCTCAGTTACATAAAAAAATAAAAATTACATAAAAGAAAACTAAAACAAACCTAAGTTACAATCTACAAATTAGAGAGAATCTAAAGAAAAATCCTAAGCTCGTTTCTGTATTCGACGCCCTTCTCTGCTGCTCTGCAGGGGTATTTATAGGAGATGGAAGAAGCAGAGTCCCGGTACGACTCCTCCACAAAATCTTATCGCCAGACTCGTCAATCTTGCCGCGGAAACGAGGCTATGGCCGCGTTTCCGCGGCCATAGTGTGTTCTCTGGCCACGCACTTTCGCGCGTGGCCTCCTCTGATTCGTCCATCTGGGTATATCCTTTTAGATCTGGCATACCGACTCTTTATTTTGAAAATTCGAGATAACTTGGGAAGCAAGTTACCCTAAATTCAAATCTTCCAAATCTTTTAAAACGATTTTATCATTGCACTCTCCTCCTTTTATCTTTATCCTTGTCCTGCAAGTAATTAAGATTGAGTAGAAATCTATCCCTTTTCTCTTCTTTTAGTAATTGCAAATTTTGCACATGGTAATTGCAACTTTGGCACTTGGTAATTGTAACTTTTGCACTTGGGCTTGCACATGGGCTTTTTGGGGCTTCTGGGCTTCATTTAGACTTTATTCTTTATTTAATTAATTACTCAAGGCCTGCACACATTAAATAATAAAACATTAGTAATAGTGCATAATTGTAGGAATAAATATGAAAATGTGATAGTAAATGTAGTGATAAATATGCATTTTTTACTACCTATTACACCCCCACACTTATCTTTTTGCTCGTCCTCGAGTAAAAAAAAAGAGTAAGAAAAGAAAAACTAATCTATCATAACTCACTTTCGTAGGCATCACGGTTGCACTTAGCACGTGCAACAAGCCGTTAAACCTCAAGGTTACCCTAGAGGACGAGTGTTGTCTCGTGAGGGTTTTCAGCGGATTACACCCACAAAATCCATAAAAAGGAAAATATTTGAAATATGTTTGAAGAGACTAAGTAATCTATAAGTTTTAGGATTATCATTTTTATTCATTCTTAAACTTAGTCTTTATATAATAAATTGTTATCCATTTTAGGTAAGAATCAAAATTGAATTTTTGTATAGTCTTTTTTGTTACCCTAAGTCATATGCATCCATGTGAATCTTTACTAGGAATTCTTTAACTTGGACTCTCATGCCTCTTTATTATTATTATTATTATTATTATTATTATTATTATTATTATTTTTATATATTTTTTCTTTTTTCTTTTTTAATATGTATAACTCATCTAATTTTCTTTCGTATAAGTATCAAGGCTTCTTGAGGCCCTCATACCTAACTAATTGACTATTAGATGTGTTAGTACATATATAAGTAATATTTCTTAGTTTTCTTAGGCTTTCTAATCCACCCATGTAGCGAACTTAAAGTCGGTGGCTCCCAAACCGGTCGGTTTTAGGGCACCGGGTGAGAAACAACCCCACGGACTTAAGGATTCGAGTGAACTAGGCCACAAAACTAAGGACTTTATTTATAAAGTCACATTTAGGCGTGAATACTGATGCTTCTTGAGGCACATGTATCCAGCTTAATTAGTGAATTTCTTTGTTTTTTTTATTATTGTTTTTTTTTAACGAGGCATACGAGTCTTTGTCTTAGAATCCTAGATATATAAATGTATTAGGTATACACATTTCATTAAGGTAAAAATCAAGACTAATTACTTATTCAATTTTTCCTCCTATACCTAAAAATTCAACAATTTATTTATTTTGACCAAGTTTTTAGAAATCCTAATCATGATTTTCCTAATTCTTAAGACTAACTTAGATTTCTTTCAAAAGATAAGTCAAAATATTGTCTTTTTTTTTTAAGTTAGTTTCTACCTATGTTAGTATGTTAGTAAATCCTCGCCGCGTTTCCGCGGCCATAGTGTGTTTTCTGGCTACGCGCTTTCGCGCGTGGCCTCCTCTGGTCCGTCCATCTGGGTATATTCTTTTAGATCTGGCATACCGACTCTTTATTTTGAAAATTCGGGATAACTTGGGAAGCAAGTTATTCTAAATCCAAATCTTTCAAATCTTTTAAAACGATTTTATCTTTGTACTCTCCTCATTTTATCTTTATCCTTGTCCTGCAAGTAATTAGGATTGTGTAGAAGTCAATCCCTTTCCTCTTCTTTTAATAATTACAAATTTTGCACATGGTAATTGCAACTTTTGCACTTGGGCTTGCACATGGGCTTTTTGGCGCTTCTGGGGTTCATTCAGGCTTTATTCTTTATTTAATTAATTACTCAAGGCCTGCACACATAAAATAATAAAACATTAGTAATAGTGCATGATTGTAGGAATAAATATGAAAATGTGATAGTAAATGTAGTGATAAATATGCATTTTTTACTACCTATCAGAGATCTATTCTCTTACTTCCAAAATTTAGAGAGTTCAGAGAACACTTCTCTAATCAGGGTGCTGATACCCTAAGATCTTCCTCTCAAGAAATCTCCGAAACCAGGCGAGAAGGAATTCCCAAGTGGAGGCAGTTTGAAAAGTAATAAGAGGGTTCTACCAGCCTTCTGTTCTCCGATTCCCCGAACCAGGTGAGAAGGGAATCCCATCGATCGCATCGTCAAAAGGACAAAGTGGTCGCGCGCTGACCAGACTCCTACCGGCACACTTCTCCAGAATCTCAGAGGAGATCTACTTGTAATCTTTTTATTGCAAAAGAATTACTTGTAATTTAGCTCCTCGACTCTTTTTTGTAAGTTTTCCCCTTTTGCAAAATCAATGGAAAACAAGATGGCGACTCCGCCGGGGAGAAGTAACAAGAGGGTTCTACCAATTTTCTATTCTTCGATTCTCCGAACCAGGCGAGAAGGGAATCCCATCAGGCTGCAGACCGTCTGATCGATCGCATCGTCAAAGGGATAAAGTGATCGTGCGCTGATCAGACTCCTACCGGCACACTTCTCCAGAATCTTAGAGGAGATCTACTTGTAATCTTTTTATTGCAAAAGAATTACTTGTAATTTAGCTCCTCGACCCCTTATTTGTAAGTTTTCCCCCTTTGTAAAATCAATGGAAAATAAGATGGTGACTCTGCTAGGGAGTGAATTCTCTACTGTTGAGAATCAAGTGTCGCAATGCGACGAATAAACCTTCGGGTCTACTTTTGAATTCAAGAAAGCCGGTGTAGCCAGAACCCCTCTGGCTAAGTCTTCGAAGCAAGTCTCTGTGAAGACAGATGAGGCTCTCTGCGAGCCTACCACGGTCTTCTGGCGCAACAAGGAAGCAGGCCCACAATGCAAGGATCAGAATCTTTAGCCTGTTACCTTCGAAAACCTAGTCGTTCACTTCGACCAGGGAAATTCGAAGAACTCCTCTTTGGGGGTGGTCTAATGCTCCATGCACGAAAGCATAGAAAGGTCTCGATGGCCAAGGTTTCGGAGCAGAAACTGGAAGCAGAATCCTTCCAAAACCTCTCAGCCTTGCGTGTGGCTAATCAGGTTCCCTGCGAACTTAAGTCTCCTTTTTCAAAGCAAATATGGAGGCCAAAGCAGAAGGCTCTGTATGAAGCCTCAAGTGTAGCTACGCCACAAGTTCATCTCTCTCGTGAAGAAAAAGGCAAGATGCCTGCCTGCTTCGTCGAGACTGTCAGCCGCGAAGTTATGACGACGACCATGCCTTCGCCTAATTTAGGAGCAGTAACTCCTCGCGCTAGCCTCGTTCTTATGAGCGAAGCTATTGATGGTGTGCCAAACACAGTACCTCAGGGTACACACGATGTTCGCAGCCGCGAAGCTGGAGCCAAAGCACCACAGAGTGCTTCGTTCCCCGGTTCTTCAAGTACTAAGCTCGCTCTTCACAGCGAAGCTAAGGGATTGCGCCTAAGTGCTGATAGCAGTGCTTACGCAGCTTCAGCGCCCAAGGGCATTTCTAAAGCTTTTAGCCGCAATTTAGAGCCAAAGCACCATTTAGGGCTAATCACCTTCGTAACAACATAGCGGATAAAGCATCACAGCGTGCTTCACTCCCCAATTCATCAGGCACTATTCGCAGCGGAGCTAAGGGATCACCCTAAGTGTTGACAGCGGTGCTTATGCAGCTTCAGCACCCAAAGACATTCCCAAGGTTCTTAGCCACGAAGTTAGAGCTAAAGCACTATTTACTGCTAAATACCTCTACGGTGATGAGAAGAACAGGACATCGTCCTATGTGCAATCCAATAGAGCCTCTGTGCTGAATCGATTAGGCCTGACTGGGTCTGACTTGCGGGAATTCTTGACAAGCAAACGGAAGTCGGAATCTTTTCAAACTTCTTCCTCATGTTGTCAACAAGTGGGATGTCAGTTGGTGACAGTCCACTCAGTCCATTGCCGGCTAGGACCAATCCCCGCCACTCCTCCAGGCCGACGATCAATTTTTGATCGACTGTCGGTGCAAGCTCCAGTACAACATCGCAAAAAGAGCGCATCGCGAGATCTGCCCTCTACATCCGTTAACATGATCGGAAGGGGACAAGAGCTGCTTAAGGGCAGACAAGCGTCGCACACACTCCCTACAGATCCCCAGATCTGCATTATAACCCAGGCCTTGGCGAAGTCTTGGTACATGAAGAAGGTGCTTCCGAAACACCAGATCTAGGGTTGCAATACCCTACACTTATGAACAGCCATCTTCCTCAACTGCAGTAACCTCACCAAAACCAATGAAAGGATTAGTCCAATGGTCGGATGAGGAGGACGAAGACAGTAGGTATGCCTCTTCGGCAACAGTCAGCTCAGTACGAACAGATAGAGTATCAGTGAATATGGCTGATAACGGTAATGATGACCTTCATCGACGGTTGGAAGCTCAGGAGCAAACTTTCAAGACCCAGCAAGAAGCTTTAGACAACATTCAACAGATGCTCGCCCAACTCCTCAATAACCGGAATAACAATGATACTGGGAGTAACCATGATGAGGAAGAACATCTTAGCAATGAAAAGCCAAGGACGGAGAAGTCAAAGGAGGGTTCTTCTTTAGATGCTAAAGTTCTTAAAGGCATCCAAGCTCAAATCGCATTCCTAGCTCAGAGGGATGAGTTAAAGAAAGTAGGGGTAGTCCGTCCTTACCCGCTAGAATGAGATTCAGTGCCATACCCACCAAAGTTCAAACCACTAACGTTACATACGTATAATGGTAAGAGCTTGCCAAACCAGCACATCTACTATTTCCGGTCCGACCGGTAATGTTATAGACAAAGATGCTATCATGGCTAGGCTGTTCATTGGCACCTTAAAGGGGGTAGAATTTGACTGGTTCTGAAGTCTCCCTCCGGGCTCTGTCAATTCCTGAATCGACCTGAAAACCCAATTTCTTTCTCGTTTCTATGAGGATGATACCGAGGTAACCATGGACAAACTCTTCTCTACCGTACAGAAGAAGAGCGAATCTGTCCATGACTACATTGAGCGGTTTAGAAACTTGTCTCTGATGTGCCCAGTAGGGATGCCATTACCTATGCTCCTACAGATATATAGGCACAACTTCTTAGACCAAGTAGAAATTCGCATGGGAGCTGTCAAAGCCCATACCTGGAAAGAACTGGTCGAGCAAGCTGAGATAGCCGAAAAGTCGGCTAAAAGTTCGAACCATCCACCCCTAAAGGCAAATAGGGTATGAATAATAAAGGGCGTGGTGACATAGCACAGTCTTCTCAAACCAAAGGTAAAGAGACTATGTCCGTCGAATTATCAGGGGATGTTCAGTCGTAGGCCAAGAAGAGCGGTTTCAATAATCAGAAGTCCAAGTTTCCTCCGAAACAGTACTCCTTCAAAGACGATCAAGTGGTCACAATATTCCATTTACTCCACAAAGGGAATAAATTGAAGCTACCAAATGCTCGACGTCCTAATGAAATAGGACGCACGAATGATCCCAAATATTGTCTCTTTCACAGGATGATTCATCATCCTACTGACAAGTGCTTTGTCCTCAAGGACAGAATTCAAGCTTTAATCGACGCCAGAGTCCTGACACTGAAGTCAGAGTAAAAGAAAGTCACTGCAAACATGATGACCCTCGAGTTCGGCAAAACCCCAAAGGTCACAGTTCCTGACGGGACTTATCCAATCCCTATACCGCGGCTGGAAGTCAAGCATTCTTCAGTTAAAACTCAAGAGAATAAGGGCCTTGTTCCCTTGACACTGGAGATAGGGGAAATCATGTGGATACACCTAGACCTTGTCCAAGACGAACAATGGGATTCAAAGAAGTCCAAGTCGAAGGGCAAATCTTGTAATGTCGTCTCCATCCTGCCAGATGATGGCAACCTCACATCAGCTTCTCTTAGTGATTCCGAAGGGGAGAAGCACGCTTGCACGATGCAGGCTGATGTACCTCAGCCAACAGGTACTCGATCTGGAAAATCATACTTAAAATAGTATGAAAAAGCTACTGATGAGACACAACAGCAGACGACGTCAGTACAAATACCAGCACCCGCTTCAGTCCCAACCAAGGGAAAGAAGAAGCCAAAGGAAGTCCGGTTCGACCATGTCCTGAAGAAGCCTTCAGGCCCAGGGCTTGACATGCCCTTTCGTTTTGACATATTGGCCCAGCTGGCTAATATCCTGGCTCGTATTACCATACACGAGCTCTTTCATCTCTCAAAAGAGACAAGAGAAGCACTCAGAGATGCAGTGGCCAATTTAGAATCATTCCTGACGTATATGCCAGAAATCACTAAAGATGACGCTCAGTCATCTTGCCCTGAAAGCCATCATGTACAATCAAAGGTACCTGCTATTACCTTCACAGCGGAAGATATGCTTCTCAAGGATAACAAGCACGATCGACCTTTGTACTATACCGGATACATCGGTTCAACATGCATTGAAAGGGTACAGGTTGATTCGGGGTCTGCACTCAGCATTATCCCCAAAAGGCTCCTCTACTTCCTCGGTATACCACTATATAGGTTGTCCGCAACCACTACAATAATATACGGTTTTAATGCCGGAAGTAGTCATCCACTTGGAAAAATTCGACTCCGTTGCCGAATTGGGAGCCTGAAGTTAGAAGTGACGTGCTATGTCATTAACACTGACACATCGTACAAATTGTTACTAGGACAGCCGTGGATCCACGCCAACTGGATCGTTCCCTCCACTCTGCACCAGTGCTTCAAATATGTTGAAAATGATGCAACAGTACGAACTGTCTTCGCTGAGAAGCAACCATTCAAAGGGGTGAAAAATTGTTTTACTGACGCTCTCCTGTATCAAGAGATCGGTGAAACATCAAAAGAATCATTGCCTGACAATGATGATAGTGGCAATGAGACGGATTCAGAATCTGAAGCAAACATGCCAGCCATTTTGATTGGTGAACCGACTATAGCATGTCTTAATAATCCCTAATGTAACACTCCTTCTGAAGATGAGGGCGAATGGGTAATTAATGATAATATTTCCTTTGATTGTCCTGTGAGTGTTGGGTTATTTGAATCCATTACAGATAGCTCTCTGCACATGCCTTTACATAAACCAAGTGTATCCGGTACACTGATGGAATCTGTAGATGGGGCCGTTTTAGTGATCCCTCCATCCAAAGAAGGTCAGTTACCAATAATATTCAGTAAAGCCTAACCACGAGGGTCTACAGCTGTAGATTCAAGTTCAGACTCAGACACCCCACAATTTTTCCACTACACGCGACCAGCGCACCATATGATGAAGAAAATGGGGTAACCTGAAGCATGGGAAGGGCTTGAATTTCGAAAAAGGAAGACGTAGTTTGCTGCGCAACTTTGTACCAAGAGGGAAACCTGCAAATTACTATGATAACACACGCAGGGGGTTGGGATATGTTACACCCACACCACCAGCAACGGTTCAGTCCAAGGATGACAAACCGATCCCATCACATTCTGCCTCTTCCTCCGAGTGGGACTCAGATGTCAGTGTGGGAATGATGTTCGAGAATCTTACCGTTAATATAACTTCAAGCAGTCAATTGGTGCCAGCGGAAGCTACTGATGAGGAATGATTGAAGCTTTATCCGCACACAAAATACTGTATTTTAGAACTTAAGAATAAACATGTGCAAGTGCTCAATTCTTACAGCGATAGCAAGTGGCTATGCGGGTCGTGATCCACAAGGAGGGTTTACGATAGAAGCGTTCAAGGTTTTTGTATTGAAATCTTTATGAAGAAAAACGAAAGTTCTTTGTTTTAAGAAATGAAAATGAAAACGAGTTATGTTAAAGTTAGAAAGAAAACGGTAGAATGAGAAGGTGGAGAGAATCAAAAAGTGACTATGTACAAATGAATTGGAAAAGAAATGTTGAAAGATTTGGAAGATGTGGTAATCTATACTAAAGAAATAAAAGAAAAGAAATAAAATTACTTACCTTCTTTTCACCAAAAGCTTACCTTGAATCTTCATCGACGATGTTACCTTAAAGTGGAAGCAATCAGCGCATAGCCCATAAGAGTTGATTATTGGTCTCTTCCACATTACATCATCAAGACAACTTCAAGCATGAAATGATACAGAGAGACTCACATCCATCATCATGAGCTATCGGTGGCACTCGCAAAGGCAAGGCTCTTTCGATGCTTTCAGACTCACTTGGAAGACAATTTGTACCAAAAGAAGAGTAAAGTAGAAAAGAAGAAGAAGAAAACTAAAACGAAGTACATACAAAGAGAGAATACAGATTTGATTTCATAACGATAAAAGAAAAGAAAGAAACCTTACACCGGTGTCACTCTCAGCTCAAGCTTCATTCTTGTTCTTCTATGAAAGTCTGATCTCCTGTGATTTACATAAGTTAAAATGAAAAATTACATGAAAAGAAAAACAAAAACCTACACTAAAAAATGAAAAAATAGTCTAAATCCTATCTCTGCATGGTCGTCCCATTTTCAGTGCAAATACTGGCTTTTTATAGGCAAAAACCCAACCTACAGGATCCCGGGAAGAGTGGGGGAGCAAACGCTCCCCTAACTCCTTATCCAAGCCGTGGAAACGCGGCTTGGGCCGCGTTTCCGCGGTCAGGGTGTGGCCAGGTGGCAACACCCTGTTGGTGGGTCTCCCCGGTATCTCGTTCTGTCTTTATCTTAGGTTGGATTTGCAGTTTAGCTCTGAGATTTTGAAGAAATGGCCGTTGATCTTTGCTTCAACCGATCGATTCTGATAGGATTCTTCTCAACCAGTTTTCAACTTCTTGATTTTGCCCTGATTCACTGAGTTCGAATTAATTCTGATTTAATTCAGAATTTGGTGGGCTTTTGGGCTCATTTCTCTTCACTCTCCTTAAGGAATGGGCCTGCAAATAAATTAACATTTAATTAGGACAATGCAGATTTTATTCTAAAATAAGTATGGAAATATGATACTAAATATGCAACATTAGCGACCAATCACGCCCCCATACCTATCTTTTGCTCGTCCTTGAGCAAAACAACTAGACTATACTAAGGATTATTAGACCACTTTCGCAGGTCACGCGATTGCACTGAGCATGTGCAACAAGCCGTTAAACCTCTAGGTTTCCCCTAGAGGACGAGTTTTGTCTCGTGAGGGTTTTTAGCGGATTGCACCCACAAAATCCATAAAGAAAGAGAAATAAAGAGTTAGTATTTTTGAAAAGTATTTTGAAAGAGAAAAATATTTGAAATATAATTGTAATATTTAAGCAATCTATAAGTTATAGGAAAACTGAATTTTTCATTCCTAAGCTTAGTCTCTATTCAAAATTTGTTATCAATCAAAGTAAGGAGTCAAATTGTACTTCTCATCTAGTCTATTACTTTACCCTAAGTCATATGCACCTTGTGATCGTGAAAATTTTGACTAAGGGTTCATTAACTCTAACTCTTATGCCTTACTTATATATATATATATATATATATATATATATATATATATATATATATATATATATATATATATATATATATATATATATATATATATATATATATATATATTATTTTTTGTGTGGTATTATTCCTTAGTTCTATTAGGCTTTCTAATCTGCCCATGTAACGAGCCTTTAATCGATGACACCCAAACCAAACGGTCTTAGGGCACCGGGTGAGAAAACACCCCAGAGACTTAAGGACTCGAGCAAACAAGGCCACAAAACTAAGGATTTTATTATATGAACCTCTTTTAGGTGTGAATACTTATGCTTTATTAGGCACAAATACCCAGCTTAATCAGAGGATTTTTATATATATATATTTCTTTTCAAACTTATCTAATCATCTTTCGCATAAATACTAAGGCTTACTTAGGCCAAAGCACCTAGCTAATCAATAATTAGATTTGTTTATTTCTTTCTTTTTCCTTTTTTTTATTTTTTTATTTTTTATAAGGCATAAGAATCTTTGTTTTTGAACCCTAAGCGTGTAAGTGTATGAAATGTGCATATTTCATCAAGGTAAAGATCAAGACTAAATTACTTTGACAAATTATCATCCTAACCCTAAAAATTAAACAAATAATCTTATTTTGACCAAGTATAAGAAATCCTAATTTGGATTTTCCTATTCCTTAAAATTAACTTAATTTCTTATAAAAAATATGTCAAAATATTGTTTCTATTTTCAAAAAGTTTTGAAAAGCAAAGAAAATGTTAAAAAAAAAATTTCTTTTTTTTATAAAAAGAAAAACCTAAGTTATGTTTGAACCTTCCCCCACACCTATCTCATGCATTGTCCTCAATGTATAAATTAATGCATAGATGCATGAAAAAGAAGAAAGGGAAGGAAAATGTTACCTTAAGGTGGTGGTTCCGGTGGTGGTCTGATTGGTCCACGAAATGCGGCCCAATCAACTTTTTGTGGAGTTCGGAGGAACCCACCAGAAATTTCTCTAATAAACCCATTAAGATGATATATCCATAAAGGATTTTTATTAAAAATTTAACCCCATCTAATTTCCATATTCCATAATTAATTTCGGAGTCAAATTTGTCAACCGCCTTGTCCCAAAATGGAGTGTGAAAAGATAGAATGATTGACTTGGACTCAGGAAGTACAGGAACTAATACCGACTCAGGAAGGTGACTTAAGTCAAGTAAAGGTTCAGGAGTCGAGATTGGTTCAAGAAGCGGGTCCAAGTCAAGAAGTTGAAACTCAAGTCCACATTTATTTTCTGACAATAGAATGTGACTTAATATTGGTGATTCAAGTTCAAGAATGATAGGTGTGGGAATCAAAACTGACTCTAAAATATTACTCAGGTCGGGTAATAAAACAGGAATCAATATCGATTCGGAAATTTGAACTGGATCACAGATTTGAGAATCTAGGTCATATATCTCACTGAGTGCAATGTCATAAAAATGAGAACTTGCCAATTTGTCAATTGGACTTTCAAAAGTATAAAATTGGTCAAGTTCAATATGATCATCAAAGATGGGTGATTCAATTTCATGATGAATTGGCACAGGATCCAATGTTGACTCGGGAAAAAGATTAAAATCAGGTAAAAACACCAGAGTCATTATTGAATCAGGAAGTAGAATTGAATCACTAAGTTGAGGTTCATGATCATAATCATTCTCAAGTTCAATTTCAGGTAAGGTATAACTTGCCAAACTGTCAATATCATTTTCAAAATTTTGAGTTTGGGCAAGTTCAAATGATTGTTCTGAAATAGAACCTTGATTTCCAAAACAACATGATTCTTCAGCTCTAACAGAATGGTTAGTGACATCAGAACTGGTCAGACGGTGGGAATGTAGAGATTGGACCATCATATCTATGTCATGATTACAAGCGTTTTGAGCCTGAGTCATGGCTTCAAGCATCTTTTTATAGTTGATGGGTTCATAGTCTTGTTGAAAAGATGAAGTGTTGTTTTGGAATTAGTAGTGAAATTGTGAGTCCATCAGATTTTGTGATTTTTGTTTGGACTCACTCATACTCATTTCCAAAATTGATGGTTTTTTATTTTGGACTGGTGGAACTGAGTATGAATCTTGGAAATATTGTAGACAAGGTGGAGAAGGAGGACAAGTTGGTTGAAAATTTGACTCGGGGATGTGAATCCCCATTGACTCTGTGAAGAGTTAAAATTATTATGGAAACTATGGTTATAAGATTGGGGGCATGGGTTATATTGATTCGGATAAGACCAATCCGGCACACTAGGTTGGTTATGAAATGTCGGGTTGGTAATATCCGAAAATGAAGTCGGTGTGTAATATGGATTATTATTGAAGTTGGAAAAATTGTTGTTATAAGCCATATCACACAATAAAATACAAACACAGAAAAAAGACAAACAAATAAGCAAACAAATAAAAAGAAAAATTTTTAAACTAAGTTAGGGTAGACCTATGACCTAGACGACTCCTAGCTGGTTAGACTGTCCACGGGAGGTATAATGCAGACTTTGAGCACTAGCTAATCAGCCAGGTCAAGGCAAGATTGGTGGGAGGTTTTCCGTCAAAGACGTTCCTTAATTAAATAACCACCAATCTTCGGGCTTTCGGCCCTTAATTCCTTTCCTAGACACTGATTTGGTAGGAGTCAAATTCCAGCATCTTTCCCCCTTAGGATAATCTCCTAATTGAGTCCGAGATGTCCCTAGGGCCAACGTCTACTCATTTTTAGTTAGGCTCGGGTAAGTCAGTGCTTGGAATCTGATTTTTGGGCCAAGAAAGGGTGATTAAATCCCCACCTTATCTTGTTATGGGGTGGTGCCCTTAAGATCAGTTTGTGCAAGTGTACAAGATATGTAAACAAGATTCACTCAAAGCGATGTAAATTAACCACGAGATGAGTCCTATTCGAAATGCAATGCGAACGTACCTTGCTCCAGCACTCTTCAACAGTAAATAAATGAATTGAAAAGACACGTGCCTAAAATGCAAACGTCTAATCAATTTTTTTAACTTTTCAACAAATGTTTTACTATTGGTTTATTAGCAGGCTTATGTGATGGCTTATAAGAAATAAAGTTTGCAGAAAACTAGAATTTCGCCAAGCAAACAGCCTTGCAAAAAGCCAGTTAGTAGTGAACTCTTCCTTCCCGTGGAAACGCAGCTAAAACCGAGCAAACGCGGCAATTCAGAGGGTACTTGGTCTCTGTTTTCTGGAACAGAGGCCCAAGACCACTTATATATCACTGCAATCTTTCTTTCCTGCTTTTCTTGCCCTATAACCTGCAACAGAGAAGAAAAATTCATTTTAGTTATAAAAATTCAATAAAAACCAGATTTCAATAAAAACCATTACCCTCCCCGGCAACGTCGCCAAAATTTGATTGAAGCTTTACCTGCACACAAAATATAGTATTTCAGAACTTAAGAATAAATATGTGCAAGTGCTCAATTCTTACTGCGATAGCAAGTGCTATACGGGTCGTGATCCACAAGGAGGGTTTGCGATAGAAGCGTTCAAGGTTTTTGTATTGAAATCTTTATGAAGAAAAATGAAAGTTCTTCTTTGTTTTAAGAAATAAAAATGAAAACGAGTTATGTTAAAGTTAGAAAGAAAACGGTAGAATGAGAAGGAGGAGAGAATCAGTAAGTGACTATGTACAAATGAATTGGAAAAGAAATGATGAAAGATTTGGAAGATGTGGTAATCTATACTAAAGAAATAAAAGAAAAGAAATAAAATTACTTACCTTCTTTTCACCAAAAGCTTACCTTGAATCTTCAGCGACGATATTACCTTGAAGTGGAGGCAATCAGCGCATAGCCTATAAGAGTTGATTATTGGTCTCTTCCACTTTACATCATCAAGACAACTTCAAGCATGAAATGATACAGAGACTCACATCCATCGTCATGAGCTATCGGTGGCACTCGCAAAGGCAAGGCTCTTTCGATGCTTTCAGACTCACTTGGAAGATAATTTGTACCAAAAGAAGAGTAAAGTAGAAAAGAAGAAGAAGAAGAAGAAAGCTAAAACGAAGTACATACAAATAGATAATACATATTTGATTTCATAACGATAAAAGAAAAGAAAGAAACCTTACACCGGTGTCACTCTCAGCTCAAGCTTCATTCTTGTTCTTCTGAAAGTCTGATCTCCTCTGATTTACATAAGTTAAAACGAAAAATTACATGAAAAGAAAACAAAAACCTATACTAAAAAAATGAAAAACTAGTCTAAATCCTATCTCTGCATGGTCGTCTCTTTTTCAGTGCAAATACTGGCTTTTTATCGGCAAAAACCCAACCTATAGGATCCCGGGAAGAGTGGGGGAGCAAACGCTCCCCCTAACTCCTTAACCAAGCCGCGGAAATGCGGCTTTAGCTGCGTTTCCGTGGCCAGGGTGTGGCCAGGTGGCCACACCCTGTTGGTGGGTCTCCCCGGCATCTCGTTCTGTCTTTATCTTGGGTTGGATTTGCAGTTTAGCTCTGAGATTTTGAAGAAATGGCCATTGATCTTTGCTTCAACCGATCGATTCTGAGAGGATTCTTCTCAACCGGTTTTCAACCTCTTGATTTTGCCCTGATTCTCTGAGTTCGAATTAATTCTGATTTAATTCAGAATTTGGTGGGCTTTTGGGCTCATTTCTCTTCACTCTCCTTAAGAATGAGCCTGCAAATAAATTAACATTTAATTAGGACAATGCAGATTTTATTCTAAAATAAGTATGAAAATATGATACTAAATATGCAACATTAGCGACCAATCAAGGAACCATGGGCTCAGTAATTGGATCTCCAGTGGGAAAAGCGATTCGAACAGCGTGAACTACCTACTGAAGACAAGGTGATCCAGGTCAACTTGGGTAGTCAAGATTACCCTAAACCCATCTCTATAAGTGAAAGCTTATCACTTATGAAAAAAGAAGAATTAGTAGTGCTCATAAAGGAGTATATAGACTTCTTTGCATGGAGCTACGAAGACATGCCCGGACTTGACCCACAAATAGCCATGCATCGTCTGAACATCAAACCCGCCGCCAAGCCAGTCAAGCAGCAACAACGTCGGTTCCGTCCAAACATTATGGAGGCTATTGAAGTCAAAGTTCATAAGCTCATTGCATGTGGCTTCATACGGGAGGAACAACATCCATATTGGGTTGCTAATATCGTTCCGTCCTCAAGAGGAATGGGAAAATACAGATCTGCATCGACTACCGTGATCTCAATACAGCTTGTCCTAAAGACAAATTCCCACTGCCCATCACTGATGTCATGATTGACAATACTTATGGATTTGAAAGAATGTCATTCATGGACAGCTTTTCTGGATACAATCAGATTAAGATGTATCCAGAGGACGAGAAGCATACTTCGTTCCGGACGCCATTGGGGGTATGCTGCTACACCGTGATGCCCTTCGGACTAAAGAACGCCGGAGCAACCTATCAGCGGACAATGAATACAATCTTCCGCGATCATCTCCGAAAAACGGTAGAATGTTATGTCGGCGGCATTGCTGTCAAAAGCCGCAATAAGAATGACCATCTTCGTGACTTGAGAACGATGTTCGATATAATGCGGGCTCATCAATTAAAAATGAATTCGACAAAATCCTTCTTGGGAGTTTCGAGTGGTAAGTTCCTTGGGTTTATTGTTACATCAAAAGGAATTCATCTTGACCCAGACAAAGTCAAAACCATTCAGAGCATGCATCCACCTAGGAATCTCAAAGAGCTTAGAGGCTTGCAAGGTAGATTGGCTTATATTAGAAGATTCATCGCAAATCTCTCAGGCCGCTGTCAACCGTTCACCCGGAAATGAAAAAGGGTGTTTTCTTTGTATGGGATCAAGCTTGTCAGAAGCTTACGAGGATATCAAGAGATATCTCACAAAACCTCCAGTCTTAGTAGCTCCCACATCAGGGAAATGTGAAAGCTATGGACCATTCTCTTGGTGCACTGCTTGCTCAAATAGATGACAATGGTCATGAATAGGCTATTTATTATCTGAGCAGGACTCTGATAGGGGCGGAATCTCGCTATAATCCTGTTGAGAAGGATTACTTAGCTCTTGTCTTTGCGGTTCAGAAGACACGACATTATTTGGTCAGCCAAACCATACATGTCATTTCCAGAGTGAATCCTTTGCGTCTTCTCATGGCGAAGCCAGGATCATTGAATTCAAGATTAGCTGAGTGGGCGCTTCTTTTGTCTCAATACGACATGCTCTTTGTCTCTCAAAAGGCGGTTAATGGCAAGGCCCTTGCAGAGTTCTTGGCTGCTCATCTGATTTCGGAAAACTCAAAACTTAATGAAGACATTCCAGATGAAGTCTTTGAATCTAATATAACTTCAGAAGATGAAGTATGGCAGATGTTCTTCGATGGAGTATCACGAATAGGCCCTAAAGGTAGGATCATTGCCAGCGTGGGGGTTCTGTTTATCTCTCCACAAAATCATGTCCTTCCTAGAGCATTTTCTCTGACGGAATCATGCTCCAACAACGTGGCGGAATATAATGCTCTACTTATTGGTCTTCAGCTCGCCCACGAAATGGGTGTACGCTACCTTGAAACTTACGACGATTCAAAATTAATTATCAATCAGGTTAAAGGCGAATACGAGGTCCGTCACGAAGACTTGGTGCCTTATTATCACGCGGTCATCGAAATGGCTAATCTGTTTGATGACTTTTACATTGGGCACGTAACTTGATCTCAAAATACTAAGGCAAATGCTCTTGCTGCATTAGCAATAATGGTAGCCTTGCCAGTCTACACCGAGTATCATCTTACAGTGATGACTCGACACCTTGTCTGCTCTAAACATATGTTAAGAACCAGAGAGGTCTATAATATCTCGACGGATCTTGAGCCGAGAGATTGGCGATTTTCTTTCATCGACTATGCTTTACATGATCTGCTGCCAGACAATCCTAAAGAAGCAGCATCTATCAGACGAAGGTCTCTCCGTTTTTACTATGATCCAACTTTGAAGACACTTTACCGTCGTTCATATGACGGTGTCCTCCTCCGTTGCCTTTCTAATTCAGAGGCACAGGAAGTGCTTAAAGAAGCACACGATGACATATGTGGAGCTCATCAGCGAGGTCCAAAACTTAAAGATCGATTGCACAAGCTTGGATATTATTAGCCAATCATGATAGCTGACGCCATCCAGTATGCGCGAAGGTGTAAAGCATGCCAAATTCATACGGACTTCATACACCAGCCTCCGGAGTTGCTCCACCCAACTGTTGCTTCATGGCCATTTGAAGCATGCAATCAGCCCCTCTCCAACAAAAGGTTACCGGTTTATCCTGACAATAACTAATTACTTTTCAAAGTGGGCAGAAGCTATACCACTGGTTGAAGTTAAAACTTCTAACGTGGTTAATTTCGTCAAACACCATGTCATTCATCGATTTGGTGTCCCTAGGCAGATCATCCATGATAACGGCCCCCAGTTCAAACGCCAGGTATTCTATCGATTCTACGATAAATACTAAATTCAGAATATGGCTTCAACTGCTTATAATCCCGCCGCTAATGGACTGACGGAAGTATTCAACAAGACAATCATTAAGTTACTCAAAAACTTTGTTTCCTCGAACAAGCGAGATTGGAATGAAAAGCTTAGTGAATGTCTTTGGGCCTACCGAACCACGGTTCGGACCCGACAGACAATACGCCTTTTTTCCTAGCATATGGGTGTGAAGCAGTCATACCATTAGAAGTCCAGATGCCGTCATTACGAGTCGCTTTGATCACTAAGATCACATCAGAGGACAATGATCAGTTGCATCTTCAAGAGCTCGAACCCTAGATGAGAAGCGATTAAAAGCTCAACAGCACATTGAGTTGTGTCAAGCTCGAATCTCAAAAGCCTTCAATAAGAAAGTCAAACAAAGAGCCTTTCAGAAAGGAGATTTGGTTTTAGCCGTCAGACGACCAATGATCATGACACACAAAACCAAAGGCAAATTTCAGCCCAAATGGGAAGGACCGTTTGTATTAGAAACAGTCTATTCAAACGGAGCATATCGCCTTATGACTTCAGATGGTGATTTACTCATGATGCCGATCAACGGCAGGTTCTTAAAAAAATATTATCCTTGATAAGGATCCTTCTCATGATCAAGTTAACATTACATCTCTGATCAAGACCTTCGAATCCAAGATATGCAAAAGGAGCGACCCTCTCTTCCTCCAAACGAGATCATACAACCATAAACTAGTAGGAAGCTGATCATACACTGGCTGTCTCAAAGAAGAATCAAGGTGACACATACACTAACCAAATGATCCAACACCTTTAACGATTAAGGATAGAGGAAAATGTTGACCTTTAAGCCCAACATAAGTCCTCGACAACTCATCATGTTGAGGGGAATAGCATGGCTAGCCCGACTCAAACGGTAGTTGGTAAAGGCATATCAAACCCGTTAACAGCTGAGGGTTTGCTAAAAATCTTAAGGGACCTGTTCCCATTTGATTCCACGGTTAAGGGTAGAGGAAAATGTTGGCCTTTAAGCCCAACTTAAGTCCTCGACAACTCATCATGCTGAGGGGAATAGAATGGCTAGCCCGACTCAAACAGTAGTTGGTAAAGGCATATCAAACCCGTTGACAGCTAAGGATTTGCTAAAAATCTTAAGGGACCTGTTCCCATCTGATTCCCTCTCCAAAATCACTTACCAATTCTCATTCATAGAATGGTAAGACCACATACAGAGAATGACAGATCCACTCGAATTACTGCTATGTTCAAATACCTCTAACAGTAATGAATCTCTCGATCAAGTTAATACTACACTTCTGACCAAAATCGCTCATACCACGCATCCATTTCGCTGTTAAGTTAACATTAAACCTATGACAGTGATCTTCTCATTTTTCTCAGTGAAAATGAGATCTTTCCATGCTATATTTAACACTACACCTCTGGCATCCATTTCGCTGTTAAGTAAACATTAAACCTATGACAATGATCTTCTCGATTTTCTCAAAAAAAATGAGATCTTTCCATGCTATGTTTAACACTACACCTCTGGCATCCATTTCGCTGTTAAGTTAACATTAAATTTATGGCAGTGATCTTCTCGATTTTCTCAGTGAAAACGAGATCTTTCCATGCTATGTTTAACACTACACCTCTGGCATCCATTTCGCTGTTAAGTTAATATTAAACCTATGACAGTGATCTTCTCGATTTTCTAAGTAAAAACGAGATCTTTCCATACTATGTTTAACACTACACCTCTGGCATCTATTTCGCTGTTAAGTTAACATTAAACCTATGACAGTGATCTTCTCGATTTTCTCAGAAAAAATGAGATCTTTCTATTCTATGTTTAACACTACACCTCTGGCATCTATTTCGCTGTTAAGTTAACATTAAACCTATGACTGTGATCCTCTCGATTTTCTCAGTGAAAGTGAAACCTTTCCATGCTAAGTTTAACACTACATCTCTGGCATATCTTTTTGTGAAGTTAACATTACACCTCTGACAAATTGCTTTACAAATTCCCATGAAGTTCTTTTTGTGAAGTTAACATTACACCTCTGACAAATTGCTTTACAAATTCCCATGAAGTTCTTTTTGTCACGTTAACATTACACCTCTGACATATGATCTTTTATGGGATTCACTTTCTAGCTCCCCAGCGAGTTTTCTGAGTCCCACTCAGTCTTTAGTGGACTTTTCTGGTTGTCACGTTAACAATATACCTCTGACAATTCCTTCCAAATCTTATACAAATTTTGAACTTGGCGGCTTCTCAATCGGTTATGTTATTGGACTTCTGAACCTACAGATAGCCAAATCTCATCTTTCAATCCGGTAAGGACTATCTCTTTGTCATCATGTCCAGTTCGTCACCTCTGAATGACAAAATTTTGAGCTTGGTGGCATCTTAATCGGTTACGTCATTGTGACCTCTGAACCGACAGATAGTCAAGTCTCATCTTTTAGTCCAGTAAGGACTATTTTCTCAAATGTATGACTAACTCTCTCGGCTTATCACCGCTGATTATATTAGTTATATCATTATTTCGTTTCCTTTTAAGGGCTGCAATACAACTTGAAAGCAAGAATTTAGAAGATAAAACAAGTTGGAAATACAATAGGGGAGTCAAATAAAATCATTTTTTATTGATTCCAAAAGCGGGATATATGAATGCATAGATTACAAGCTACGACGGCGTTTCATAGGACTTGATCCGTTCTTCAAGAGAGGCCAGTCTAGTCTTCCTCTCTTCAGCAGCCCTGATAAGCGCCTGCGACCTCAACTTGGCCTCATTAAACCTCACTATCTGGGCCAAGCGAGCTTCAATTTCAACCAAGGTTGCCCTCTATGCTAGCTCCTGCTGTAAGACTTCGTCATTCTGGGCCTTAAGCTGCTCAAGCTGAGCAGTCTCTTCAAGACGCACTGGTTCAGCCTTAGACAAAAGAAGATTAGCCTTCCTGATTATTTCCTTGGCCTTTTCAATTTTATCCTCAGCGTCAAGAAGAGCACTGCTCGAAGCATCTATAGTATCCTCGAGCTTTACTTTCCTTGTCTCCAAGGATTTCAAATCAGAAAAATTTGCCTTAGCAGCTTCTTGAGCGGCGAGATGAGCTTCATGCATTTGAGCAACAAGATGCGCAAGCTGTTCACTAACTGAAAACTCCAGATCCGAATGGCTAAGACGGCGCCATTCGTCCACATCCCTCTCGAGTCTGTCCACTAGAAGCTCCAATGTGGCGGCCTGGTCATCTCCTCCAAAGTCTCGGATACTGTCAATGCTTCAGGAGAGGACCACCTTTAAAGCAGAAAATGAGGTAGTCGAGCCCTTCAAGACCAAAGTAATGGATCGCTTCAAGCCCTTATAAAGCTGTCGACTAACTCATCCACGAATTCGTTCTTGGTCTCAATTTCTCCCGGCAAGCGAGCAGCCCCTGGAGACAGAGTTTCCACCAGTTTCACTGGCGTAACTATGGAGGAAATAATGGAAACACTGGCTGCAGCAACATGAGGGGTCGTCGGTGATCTCGGAGGAGTCCTCATTGAAACCAGTACACCAGCCACAACTGAAGTAGGACTGGTAATTACCTTCAGCTCCGCGTTTGGCAAAATAGGCGGCACCGGCAAAACCAATGGCACCCCACTTATCGATATAGTTGGAAGGGAGGTGGTTCCATAACTATTGTTCCCTCAATCCCCCTTCCACTTGTCGGTTCAGGTTGATAGGAGGGCAAACCGTGATAAAAGGCCTCCAGCTCAGCAGCATCCGCCGCGGTCGAAGTACTTGCCTCACCCATGGTCCCTTCAGGAAGATTGGTTGGCTCTCTCGAAGTCAATGCACCAAGAGGCGGGACATCTGTAGCAAGATTCTATTTAAATAAGGTTTAATGAATAACAGAAGAAAATTACTCACGAAAGAGCAGAATGCTACCAAAAGATGGTATCATCTCGACTGCCTTGGCCGCAGTTTCCCTCTGAAATCCTTCGACAACGGCATCAGTCCCCTCAGGCTCCATAGGAAAATCTTTGGCGGAGTCAACACGGACGGCCAGCCCACCGTCACTTGCCGAACCCTCGGTGGTCCATCCAAAAGAGCTGGAGTCCATAAGGCTTCCTTTTGAAGTCCCAGCACCTGAAGGACCTACATCGACCGCATCACCTCCAGACTCTTCCGAGACGGTGAAATAGCCAGCCTCATCGCCTTCTTTATAAGTGAAAAGAGGATCATAATGTTCCCCCTATTCTCTCGCAGCCTCAGCTCTCGGTCTCTCACCGTCTCAGTTCCTGAATCATAAAGTAAACAATGAGCTATCTGGAATACATAAGAGTGTATTATAAAAACGGAGTTGATCATACCCGGGTCCGGAGCAGCTTTACCAGCGGTCTGCCTACGGGCCGATAGCTTAAGGACTAATAGAGCAGGAGGAGCAGGCACCGCAGATGATTCGACCTCTGCAATAACAGTAGGAGCGTAGTGACGAGGCTTCTTCACTACCCTCTTCCTATGAGATCCACCTTCCCGCTTTCGCTTGAAGTGGACGTCAGGGTCTTCTTCCTCCACCTCTTCCATATCAACATGTTCCACGGGGGCTGTACCGACCCCACCAGAAGCAGCTGCTGGAACCTCAGCATCTGTATCCGCTTCAAAGCGAGGACTTCCTGCATCCGAGGCTTTGCTATCATCAACAGCAATGAATTCCCTGAGGCCTGGAACGCAGACCCTTTTACCCTCGCTCTTCTCAGTGACCTTCCGCTTCAGCCACTGAGAGATCAACTTCACACCAAAGGAATTAATTGAAAATCCAGTGGGTGTGGAGTTTGAGGTTCTATACCACTAGCAGAATCTCAGGGTCATCAGAAGGTTGGGAGTCCTTAGCGGCATGCACAGTCACGCCTCAGTACAGCCAGTAATGAAAAATCGCCAGGCACGAGCTCCATCGATGAGGCTCCCCATAAAGGCCAGACTGCTATTTGGATTGCCTATATACAGTTGGTCATACCCAAACGGACGGGCAAACCGACTCGAAACATAGGGCTCCAGGTAACAGGTGTCCCCGCTTCTATATAACAAGTGGGATGGCCGGATGCTAACCAGCCATTCGAAGACTCCCCGACTTAATGACGTCTGCCTTTCTCCTACATCCTTGAATTCTTCACCATAGCCTACATCACGAATGTATGAAAAGCACCAAAAAAGGCTGTAGACGTCATGACGGCACAGTAGTTTGCGGACCCCAGCCACATAAGTCCGTGACCACGAACACCCCTCGAATCGACGGAGAAGCGCCATTCGAACACCTTCTGTGGGCTCCTCACCAGTTTGGATCATGGAGGGGCAGTGAAGGGCGAACCATGCCATCAAATAAGTATATGGCAAACCAATTCTGGGTTTTGGTCCGTCGCGAGGGAAGATAGTCTCCTTTCCCCGCTTCGTTGTTGGTGGCCTACAGAAAGCCTCCGTCAATGCACGAAGGCCTCTTTGAATACAGCACACTATGGCTGAAAGAAGTCCAAGAGAACAACCATAGACTAGACGAATAGCAGGTAATAAGATAGTCGGATGAATGACATCGCCAGACGAAGATGGCACCACACATCTCTTCAACCAAACCGTTAAAAAGCCAGCCAAAAGTGCCTTCCGAGACGTCAGCCGACGAGCCTAGTGGTGGAAACTCTAAAGAATATCACCTTTCTTATAGGGTCTATCATCTTCTTCCAAAATCAAATCCCCTTGAGAGTGCTCTTGCATCTGGCAAAAGATGTCTTCCTCTGCAACTCCACAGTGAGCCGCTTCAGGAGTACCTTCCAGGTCGGGGAATAAATAATTTCCCCAGCTCTTCAAACTGCATGAAGCTCCCTTATGGCTCCCATGCATTCTGGAACAAATGTAAAGGTGGCACATCAACTCCCGGTAAGTCTCAAACAAGGCGGGCTCCTGCTTCTCCAGAAGTGCCAATTCTGCCTCGCACGAGAAATATTCTTCATATGGGAGAGACCCCAAAGGTAGAGCAGAGACTTGCCCAATTCACCAACAAGGGTGAAAAAGGTCCCTGTAGCTGGGTAGTACAACTCAAAGATGGCATAGAAGTTCGCTACGCTCATCTGAATGCCATAACAGGTTGCCCTAACAGCCTCGTAGAGTCCCAGCCTCTCCAGATCTTTCTCAAAATGGGCAAGGACATATAGAGTCAAGTCCCTCCACCATGCTTTCGGGGATGAATCCACCCCGGGGTCCTGAAATCAGTGACTGGATAATTGCCATGAACCTTAAAGAACTGATTTCCAAAAGTCTGAGCCACCGCGGGATTTTCTCTCACTGGGATGTCTAGAAGTACGTTCCCAGGGTGTAGACCCAATATGCAGCGAGGAGGACCCGTCCTTGTGTAACCGGGGGACGGAATTATCAACTTCCCCACGTAAACGGAGTCAGTAGTTCGAGTCACTTGCCACTACATTTTCTGAGCCCTCGTCACACATTGAAAGAAGGACAAGAAAAAATGCCGCTTGTTAGATGGGAGATAGTACTTCTCACCATCCAATCTGAAAATCCACTGCCCCTCTCCGGCAAGCAGCTGGTGATCGTTGTCTGGCGCTGCATCTCCAAACATGAAGCCGGGCTTCTGATAGATTCTTTGGTCAGAATCTTCAAGGGGAGCAGTAGTTAAGATGCTCCTCATGGTACGCTGATCCCCAGCATGAATAAGTGCATCCCGACAAGGAGTGCTCCGCTCGCTAAATAGTGAAGCCTGCCCTTGGAACTGCAGACTAACGTTGCCATCCAGCCCCCCTGGCTGTTCCAAAGAGACTGTTCAGAGGACCAGGAGTGTAGTGCACTAGAAAGACAAGAAGAAACTATATTAGTTCATTTACTGAAGAAAGCTAAGGCAAGAAAAATAATTTTGCCAAGGCGTAGCTTCGCTCCCCGAGCAAAGGAAGCCCAGTTTTTAGTTTCGCCCCGAAGCTCAACTCCGCAACTAAAGGATGCAGAAAGAATATCTAAGTATTAGTTTTGCTCTGAAAGCTTGGCCTCAACGCGAAGGAGCCCCAATAGCTAACTTCGCCAGAAGAATACTGCTGCTTAAAAATTATTTCGAGGGCATTAAGGTCCTTTTCCAACCGCGCTTCTAAGGCTAGCTTCGAATCCTATCATTCAACAGGATGTGAACCAGAGACTCTTTGGTTCTAAGATTCCCAATTAAGAAATCAAGGGAAATTAAGGGACTTGAACTCCCTGAGATCATTGGATCACAATGGATCGTTCTAGATTCATTATGAGATAGCCGAAAGATTGGCTTCAGAAAGAGATGAAAATCTCTGAACAAAAGGGAAAGATCCCTACCCGCGATAGGTCGTTCGATGACAGGAGGAGGAGAAGGACCCTCCGTTGTAGAAGTTGCTACCTCCTTTCCTGCTCGTCTTTTGGGAGCCATTGGAGAACTGAACAAGAGAAAGAAGAAGAAGAGATTTGCAATTCTCTGAAAATTCAAAGAGAATTTGCGCCTTCTCTTTCAGTTCGATCAGGCTTTTATAGGTTGATGATTGCCTAAATGTCACCTCCCCGAAAGGAGCGCAGGCAGTCGTTTCAAATTAATTTGAAACGACGCCTAAACCACCTTCCCGAGAAGCGTTACTTCAGCCCCGCTAAGAGCTAACTCCGTCGTGAGTCTAGTGTTGACTTAGCACGACACTTGAATAACTTCTCTGAGAAACATGTTTTAGCTCCGCTAAATGCACATCTTTGCGGAAATTCCATGCTAACTTCGCCAGAAACTGGTTCCTGACTTGTTTGAAAATCGGTCTTCAGCTTCGCCAGAAGCTTAGCTCGGCTAAGAGTTCTAATTCCTCCTAAGGAAAAGACTTGCCTCCACTTCAGGTGTTCTCGAATCAAAAATGAGAGAAACAAAGCAGATAGCAGAAAATAAACATTTTATTTGATTCAAAAGGGAATAATCCCTCTCGTAACTAGCCGAAAAGCAGTTAGCCTCAGGAAAGGAACGTCATTCCAAAACCGATTTGAAGTGAGGTTACTCCGGAGGCCCAGTCGTGAAGCTACCCAGAATCACGAATGTACACGATTCCTCGGTGAATTTATTTAAAAACAAAGCTGAACTCAACTACCATGGCGACATTCGTACTTCAGATACCATCAATCAAAGCAATTCAAAGTATTTTGAAGTCTGAACCATTCCATTGTAGACTTTCGAAAACTTTAAAGGGGGTCTTGTTGACACTCTAAAAAAGAATAGATTCCTGACTGGCCTGAATAATGTCTAAACTTGTTGACATTTATAAAAGACAAGTAGTAGACAAGCTGACGACCAGTTTTTACCCATCTCCAAGGGACAAATCAGCAACTTGGACTCTACTAATCCAGTGAAGCAGACAATAAGCCCAGATTGTATTTGAAAAGACCTAAGCAGATCTAAGATGCTAGGTTAGCTTAACACTTAACATCGCATGAGCATGAGGGGATAGCCTCACCCGAGAGGCTAAGGTTGTCCAACTTTGCCTTGGAACTATTCAAAGCTCTATCGGAGAGCTAACTTACAGTTTCGCCTGAAGTGCTCAGTTAACTCCGCAGAGAGTTAGCTTCGCTCAAAGCCACACGTGACCGCGCAGAAGGATGTTCGGTAGCTTCACCACAGATGTTTATCCAGCTTCACTGAAGAGCTTTCTTCTGACTTCGCCAGATGCTCCTTCCAGCTCTGCTATGAGCTCGATGCGGCAGCTCCGCTGTGGGTCTTTCATGGTCACCTTTGACCAAATAAAATCTCCAGATAAGATCAAATCTATTCAAAATCAAATCTAATCAAGATCAAATCTGAGATCAAATACGGTAGTTGTTTGCCATAATCATTTGACTCTCCTAAAACAAGTAAGAAGATCAGGGAGATCTTTCAGTTATTTGGAAAGAATTAAAACAGATCAGGAGATCAACGCTACCTGCTATTCCTAGCTTCGCAGAAGCTGATTCTAGCTTCGCGGCAAGGCTACTTTTCAGATTTAAATAGATTGACAATTTTACCCCTGCTCTCCCGATAAATAGCCCACCAGAGACGCACAGAGGCTGAGGCACAGAGAGAGAGGCTGACGCACATAGAGAGAGGCTGAAAAATAGGGAGAGACGGCTAAATAGAGAACTATTCTCTTGCTTTCAAGAATTCAGAGAACTACTTCTCTAATCAGGGTGCTAATACCCTAAGATCTTCGTCCCTCTCAAGGAATCTCCAGAACCAGGCGAGAAGGAATTCCCAAGTGGAGGCAGTTCGAGAAGTAACAAGAGAATTCTACCAACCTTCTTTTCTCCGATTCCCCGAACCAAGCGAGAAGGAAATCCCATCAGGCAGCAGACTGACCGTCTGATCGATCGCATCGTCAAAGGGACAAAGTGGTCGCGCGCTGACCAGACTCCTACCGGCACACTTCTCCAGAATCTCAGAGGAGATCTACTTGTAATCTTTTTATTGCAAAAGAATTACTTGTAATTTAGCTCCTCGACCCCTTTTTTGTAAGTTTTCCCCCTTTGCAAAATCAATGAAAAACACGGAGTGTCCGAAAAATAAGAGCAAACCCTAGACCTCCAAGAAGCCATACAAGAAGGATTTAAAGGCTACTTGGGATTCAGAGAGTGAATCCGAAGAAGAAGTTGACACGGCTCACATGTGTTTCATTGCTAATAAAAACACAAATAAGATAATCCCCGAATCATCTATTGAAGATTGTGAATTATCCATGGATGAATTAAGAGAAGCTTTTGAAGAATTATCTCATAATTATGATTTTCTTAAAAAAAAATTAAAAATGAAAAAGGAAAATGAAACTCTTAACCACAAAATTTTCATGATCACAAAAGAAAAGGATGAATTATTTTCAACTGTCACTTTCACTTAAAAGGATTTTGATGCTTATAAGATTTCTTGTAAAGCTAAATTTTCTTTGATAGATAAAGATGAGATTTACATGCTAAAGAATAAAATTAACTCTTTGGGAGAAGTTTTAAAGAAATGTTAATTTGATAAATCTAGATTGGAGGCTATGTTTCCTAAGAAACATAAAAAGAAACAAACTCATGCTCACAAGTCACAACATTTGCACTCTCATCATGCCAAATATATGCACAAACCAAATAATTACACTCCTCACACTCATCATGCATTCATGTATGGTAAAATTTATGCATGCACTTATTGTGGCCAAAAGGGTCACTTAGCTAAATTTTATTTGATAGAATAAAAGCCTCAAATAATCCTGTTTGGGTTCATAATGCTAACATTAAAGGACCCAAGAAAATTTGGGTACCAAAGTCAACAATTATGTTACATGATGTAGGTAGACTCCAAAGCTCAAAGACGTAGGGAGCGGTGGTATCTTGATAGTGGTTGGCCAAGGCACATGATTTGGGATATCAACAACTTTGCAACTCTATCAAGATACCATGAAAGTGGCACCGTCACCTTCGGAGATGACTCCAAAGGAAAGATTGTTGTTATAGGTAACATTAAACTTGGTTCATCTCCTATGATTGAAAATGTTGCCTTAATTGATGGCCTCAAGTATATTCTCTTAAGTGTTAGTCAACTTTATGATAAAGGTTTTAATGTGATTTTTGATGACTTAGCTTGTAATGTTTTTGATAGACAAACTAATGCATGTATACTTCTGGACTTCGTGAAAACAATGTATACTGATTAATATGTCTAATATGCAATGCAATGCTACTTGTTTGAATGCCTTCAATGATGACTCTTGGTTGTGACATAGGAGACTAGGCCATATTTCTTTTGACCAACTATCTAGAATAAACAATAAGGAAATGGTAAAAGGTATTCCTTACTTGAAATTTAAAAGGACCGCATTTGCAATGCGTGCCAACTTGAAAAACAAACCAAGTACTCTTTCAAATCCATCAAGAATATCATGACATCACGACCCTTGGAGTTAATTCATATGGATTTGTTTGGTCCTACTAAAACCAAAAGTCTAAGTGGGAATCGTTTTGCTTTTGTATTGATTGATGATTTTTCTCATTTCACTTGGGTTTTCTTTTTAGAACACAAAAATTAAGCCTTTTCACATTTTCAAACATTTAGGAAAAGAGTTGAAAAAGAAAATGATTCTTTAATTTTTATGAATAAGGAGTGATAGAGGCGGTAAATTCAATAGCCAATCCTTTATCACTTACTGTGAAGACAATAGAATTAAACATGAATTATCTTTTCCTAGAACTCCACAACAAAATAGAGTAGTTGAGAGAAAAAATTGAACACTTCAAGAAATGGCTAGGACTATGATAAATGAATACGGTCTCCCTCAATACCTATGGGCCGAGACCGTAAACACATCTTGTTACTTATCAAATAGGGTTTTTTTGCAAAAAACACTTATAAAACTTCTTTTGAAATTTACTATTCAAGAAAACCAAATGTTTTTTATTTTAAAGTTTTTGGTTGTAAATATTTTATTTTAAATACTAAAGATAATTTTGGTAAGTTTGATGCAAAATCTTATGAAGCTATTTTTGTTGGCTACTCTAACACTAGTAAAGCTTATATAGTCTTCAATAAATCTACAATGACTATTGAAGAATCTATGCATGTAAAGTTTGAGGAATCTAATATTTTTGTTAAGAATGTTGCAGAAATATATTCCTTAGGTGAAGACATAGAGAGGATAACCTTGAAGGACTCACCTATAAAAGAAGACGAGCTAAAAATTGATGTGCAAAGTGATGTTTAAGAAGTTGAAGTGGAGCAACCACAACCACTTTCAAAGGATTGGAGATTCACTCCACATCATCCCAAGGATCTAATTATAGGTGATGTATCAAAAGGGGTAACTACTCATTCTAAACTCCATGATCTTTGTGGCCACTATACTTTTATTTCTCATTTTTAACCAAAGAACATCCTCGAAGCCAAGGGCAACTCATATTGGTTGCTTGCCATGCAAGAGTAACTCAATCAATTTGAGCGCAACCAAGCTTGGCATCTTGTCCCTAGACCCCCTGATAGACCAACAATCGGCACTAAATAAATTTTTAGGAACAAATTAGATGAGTCAGGCAATGTTGTTAGGAATAAAGCTAGGTTAGTGGCCTAAAGTTACACCCAAATTGAAGGTATCGATTTTGAGGAAACCTTTGCACCCGTAGCATGGCTTGAAGCCATACGGATAACACCTTATTTTGCTTCCTATAAAGATTTCAAACTTTTTTAAATGGATGTCAAAAGTGCATTTTTAAATGGGTTTATTGAAGAGGAGGTATATGTTGAACAACCCCCCGGGTTTGTTGATCCTACACATCCAGATTTGGTTTTCAAATTAGACAAAGCTTTATATGGTTTAAAACAAGCTCCTAGAGCTTGGTATGAAAGACTTTCATCATTTCTTATTTCAAATGATTTTGCTAAAGGAACAATAGATACCACTTTGTTTACTAAACATGTTGAAAATGATATTCTTATTGTTTAAATATATGTTGATGATATTATATTTGGTTCTACTAATGAAAAACTTTACAAAGAATTTGAATCATGTATGAAGGAGGAATTTAAGATGTCTATGACGGGCGAACTTAACTACTTCCTTGGTCTCCAAATCAAGCAAAGGAGTGATGGGATTTTTATAAATCAAGCCAAGTACACAAAGGAACTCATTATGAAATTTGGGCTTGAAGGGGCTAAGACAAGCAAAACTCCCATGACTGTCACAACAAAACTTGACAAGGATGAACAAGGTATAAATGTAGACATTAAACTCTATCGTAGCATGATTGATGGTTTATTATATTTAACGGCTAGTAGGCCGGATATTATGTTTAGTGTTTGTCTTTGTGTTAGATTTCAATCGTGTCCTAAAGAGTCCCATTTCATTGCAGTAAAACGCATTATTAGATATCTTAAGGGCACCATTGGAATGGTTTGTGGTATCCAAAGACCGAACAATTTTCCATGACGAGTTTTTCGGATGCTGACTATACGGGTTGTAGAGTGGATAGGAAGAGTACTAGTGGAACCTGTCAGTTTCTAAGAAATTGCCTTATTTCATGGTCTTCTATGAAGCAAAATTCTGAAGCCCTCTTAACCGCTGAGGCCGAGTATGTTGCGGCCGGGGCTTGTTGTGCACAAGTCCTTTGGATGAAATATACTCTCCTTGATTATGATTTGCATTATGACCATATTAAAATATTTTGTGATAATACTAGTACTATTCATATGACTAAAAATGCAAATCAATATAGTAAGACAAAGCACATTGACATTCAGTATCACTTTCATCGAGATCATTATGAGAAAGGTTATATTGAAATTGATTATGTTTTCATAGATTTTCAACTTGCAGATATTTTTACTAAACCCCTAGATTATAATAGATTTTCCTTTATTTGTAGTGAATTAAATGTTTTCATTATGGATTCATGAAAATTTGCAAGTACTTTTCAAACATGCTTTATTGACTTGACCCTTTTTGATGCATGACAAAAAGGGGGAGAAATACTTTTGAGTTATTATTTCTTTTTCATGCAGACTTTTTCAATTCGTTCTTGTTATAATATTTGTTTCTTATTCTTGATAGATAGCATAATTTGAGGGGGAGTTTTTTCAAGCTCTTTCATTTTTTCTCTAAATAACTTGTATGTTTTGTCGTCATCAAAAGGGGGAGATTGTTGGCCCAAGGTTACAGTCACCCGGTTTTAGAGTTTAGTTATTTGTACTAATCAAGTTTAAGTGTTTAAGATTATTTCAGGGTTCTAAGAATTCAAGATGTTTCTTCCCTAAAGGAAGGTGGTGTTGACTCAAGATGGCTCAAATACGGGATCATGAATTCAAGTTACTCAACGATGCAAATGAAAACGCCCGATTGAAGATCTTATAGTCCCCTAGACCCTTATAAGATTTTAGAATGTTGAAGAGTAAGAATATGATATATGTGCTCAAGAAGTTACATACACAAAAATACACTTTTCAAAATACAAGTTTTTTAGTAATATAGGTTTTATTGCATGTTTGGATAATATACATGTTTCATAAATTTTCAAAATTTTATATCAAGTTTAGAACATGTATTTTATCTCCTATACCTTGCTACATAACCCTTAAACCATTGAAAAATATTTTTAAAATTTTTCCATGTTCAAAAACTTGTTTATATCCTATTTCAGGCCATTACAGTCGATCGGCCCGGTCGACCGACACTGTTTTAGGCCCTAACGGTCGACCGGGCCTTTTGGCCGTGGACGTGCACGCTGTGCATGTTTGTCGGTCGACCGTCAACTGATTGAGATTTTACCTGCACACAAATAAATAATATTAGATTTAGAACAAGTTGTGCAAGGTTCTCAATTCGAATCCGCGGTAGCAGTGGCTATGCGGGTCGTGATCCTCAGGGAGGGACTAGCGATGGAAGCTTTGTCAATAAGTTATCTCTAATGTTTTTATTAATTTAAAGTTAAGTTAGAAAGAAAGAAGATGGAAAAAAGAAGTGATATTTACAATGAAAGTGAGGAAAAGAATTTGGAAAGATGGAGATGGTGATCTAGACTAAAGAAATAAAAGAAAGAAAACTAAAAACTATACATACCTACCTCTTCAGTCTGCTTACCGTTGAACCGTTGCGACGACTTACTTTTCTTGGAAGGCGTACAAGTATGGCGTATAGGATCGTCCACCTTCACGATCTACACTACGAAAAGAAAATAATGGCAAGAGAAAGCTTGTTCATCTCCATAGGCCATCAAGGGCTCTTCTCGGCTAGGCAGTCTCGAAGCAATCAGATCTCATGGTCCACACAACATTAGAGAAAAAAATAGAAGAATAGAACAAGGATAGAAGAACATAAATAACAAGAAAAAAAGAACACAAGAATAAATAAAAGAACACAAACAAACCTCAAGTGAATTTCATTAACAATGAAAGAAAAGTGGCTTACACCGCTGTCACCTCAGTACAAGCATGGACTCCTTCCTCCATGAAAGCTTCCTCCACTCTCAGTTACAAAATTTACAAAAGAAAAACGAAAATAAAATCTAACCTAAACTACAAGTTAGCCTAAGAAACCCTAGAATCTGCTCTGTATTTTCTGTACACACTTTACGGTTGCTCTGCAGGGGTATTTATAGGTGCAGAAGGAGGTAGAGTCCCAACACAACTCTCCCACAAAAACTGGTCCCGGGATAAGGCAGGATTGCCGCGGAAACGCGGCTTGGGCCACGTTTCCGCGCCCAAGTGATGGCAGCTGGCCACGCGCTTTGGCGCGTGGCCCCCCCTGGTCCGTCTATCTGGAGTTTCTTTCTGGAAGCTGCATCCTGACTCTTGATCTTGGGATTTCGTGATAACTTGGGAAGCAAGTTACTTAGATCCCATATCTCTTTTAAAACGAATTTCATCCTTGCACTCTCCTTCTTTGGCTTTTATCCTCATCCTGCAAGTGTTTAGGGTTGAATAGAAGTCTATCCTTCCCTCTTCTTTGTATTTGCAACTTTTGCCCTTAGTATTTGCAATTTTGGCAATTAATATTTGCAACTTTACATTGGGCTTGAATATGGGCTTTTGGGCTTCTTTTTAAGCTTTATTTCTTTATTTTAATATTTCGAGGCCTGCACACAATAAATTATAAAATATTAGTAAATGTGCAGAATTATAGGAAAAAATATGAAAATGTGATGTAAATATAATGATAAAAATGCACTTTTCACTACCAATCACACCCCCACACTTATCTTTTTGCTCGTCCTCGAGTAAAAATCAGAGAGAAAAAGAAAAATTAATCTAACCTAACTCACTTTCGTAGGAATCACGGTTGCACTTAGCATGTGCAACAAGCCGTTAAACCCCTAGGTTACTCTAGAGGACGAGTGTTGTCTCGTGAGGGTTTTCAGCGGATTACACCCATAAAATCCATAAAAAGGAAAATATTTGAAATACTTTTGAAGAGACTAAATAGTCTATAAGTTTTAGGATTATCATTTTTATTCATTCTTTAAACTTTAGTCTTTATACAGTAAATTGTTTTCCATTTTAGGTAAGATTTAAAATTGAATTTCTAATATACTCTTTTTCGTTACCAAAAATCATATGCATCCTTATGAATTTATACTAGGAATTCCTTAACTTGGACTCTCATGCCTCTTTATTATTTATTTATTTATATATACTTTTTTTTATATGTATAACTCATCTAATTTTCTTTCGTGTAAGTATCAAGGCTTCTTGAGGCTCTCATACCTAACTAATTGACTATTAGATGTGTTAGTACATATATAAGTAATTTTTCCTTAATTTCCTAAGGCTTTCTAATCCACCCATGTAACGAACTTAAAGTCGATGACTCCCAAACCGGTTGGCTTTAGGGCACCAGGTGAAAAAACACCCCGCGGACTCAAATTCGAGTGAACTAGGCCTCAAAACTAAGGACTTTATTTTATTTACTCACCTTTAGGCATGAATACTTATGCTTCTTGAGGCACATGTATCCAGCTTAATTAGTGATTTTCTTTTTTTTTTCTATTTTTTTTTATATATGAGGCACAAAGGTCTTCGTCTTAGAATCCTAGATATGCATTAGGTATTTCATTAAGGTAAAAATCAAGACTAATTAATTATTCAATTTCTCCTCCTATACCTAAAATTTAAACAATTTATTTATTTTGACCAAGTTTTTAGAAATCCTAATCATGATTTTACTAATTCTTAAGATTAACTTAGATTTCTTTCAAAAGATAAGTCAAAATATTGTCCTTTTTACAATTTTTTTTTAATAGCAAATTTTGGTTAGTTTCTAACTATGTTAGTATGTTAGTAAAGCCCACGCCCACACTTATCTCATGCATTGTCCTCAATGTATGAATGAATGCATATATGCATGAAAAAGAATAAGGGAAGGCAGAAGTTACCTTAAGGTGGTGGTTCCGGTGGTGGTCTAATTGGACCAAGCGTTGCTACCCAATCAAGATAATATAGTATTTCATGGAGGAACCCACCAAAAATTTTTCTTGTATAACCCACGAAAATGTATGTGTGATCATTTTTTAAAATTTCCACCCCATCAAATTTCCAAATTTCATAATTATTTTCAGAGTCAATTGTGTCAACCGCCTTGTCCCAAAATGGAGTGTGAAAAGATGGAATGATTGACTTGGACGTCTTAAGTGTGGGAACGAATACCGACTCAGGAAAGAAACTTAAATCAAGTAAGGATTCAGGAGTCGGGCTAGGTTCAGGAAGTGGGTCCAAATCAATAAGTTGAAGCTCAAGTCCACAATAATCTTCCCACAATGGAATGTGACTTAATATTGGTGATTCAAGTTCAAGAATGATAGGTGTGGGAATCAAGACTGACTCTAAAAGATTACCTAAGTCGGGTAACAAAACAGGAGTCAATAATGATTCGAGAATTTGAACTTGATCACAGATTTGAGAATCTAGGTCACATATCTCATTGGTTCAATTCATAAAAATGAGAACTTGCCAATTTATCCATGGGACTTTCAAAATTGCAAAATTGGTCAAGTTCAATATGATCATCAAAAATGGGTGATTCAATTTCATGATGAATTGGAACAGGATCCAATGTTGACTCGGAAAAAGTGAAATCAGGTGGAGACACCGGAGTCATTATTGAATCAGGAAGCAAAATTGAATCATCAAGTTGGGGTTCATGATCATATTCATGCTCAAGATCTATTTCAGGAAAGGAAAAACTTGCCAAACTATCAAAATTTGGAGTTTCGGCAAGTTCAAATGATGGTACTAAAGTAGAATCTTGTTGTCCAAAGCAACATGGTTTGTCGGCTCTAAGAAGGTGGTCAGCGAAAGCAGAATTGGCCGGACGGTGAGAACGTAAAGATTGAACCATCATATCTATTTCACGATCACGGGCTAATCTAGCCTGAGTCATGGCTGCAAGCATCCTTTCATAGTTGATAGGTGCATCATGTTGTGATTGGACTTGAAAAGATGAAGTGTAATCGTGATGAAGTTGTGAGTCGGTGGACTCACGCATAATCATGTCTGGATTGATGGTAATTGTTGCTTGGACTCATGCATACTCATCATTTCCTGGATAGATGGTAGTCTATTCTGACTGGGTGGATCTGAGTATGAATCTTGGGAATATTGTGGACAAGGTGGAGACGGAGGACAAATCGGTTGAAAATTGGACTCGGGGGAAACGAAACCCCATGAACTCTGTGAACAGTTGAAAGTATGAAAATTATGGTCATAAGATGGGGGGTATGGGTTATATTCATTCGGATAAGACCATTCCGGTACACTAGGTTGGTCAAAGTTGTGATATGTCGGGTTGGTAATATCCGAAAAATAGTTAGGTGTGTAATATGGATTAAAATTGGAAAAATTATTATTATATGCCATATCACACCAACACAACAAAGAAAAAGAAAAACAAACAAATAAACAAACAAAAAAGAAAAAAATTCTAACCTAAGTTAGGGTAGACCTATGACCTAGACGACTCCTAACTGGTTAGACTGTCCACGGGAGGTAGGATGCAGACTTTGACCACAAGTTAATCAGCTAGGTCAGGGCAAGAGTGGTGGGAGGTTTTCCGTCAAAGACGTTCCTTAATTAAATAACCACCAATCTTCGGGCTTTCGGCCCTCAATCCCCTTCCTAGACACTGATTTGGCAGGAGTCAACTTCCAGCACTGTTCCCCCATAGGATAATCTCCTAATTGAGTCTGAGATGTCCCTAGGGCCAACATCTACTAATTTTAAGTTAGGCTTGGGTTAGTGAGTGCTTGGGATATGATTTTTGGGCTAAGGAAGGGTGATGAAATCCCCACCTTATCTTATTAATAGGTTATGCCCTTAGAATAAATTTGTGCAAGTGTACAAAATATGTAAATAAGATTCACTCAAAGCATCAATCAAGAGATGAGTCCTATTCTACATGCAATGCGAACGTACCTTGCTCCAGCACTCTTCAACAGTAAAATAAAGGAATTGAAAAGACACGTGCCTAATATGCAAACGTCTAATCAATTTTTTATCTTTTACAACAAATATTTTAATGTTGAATTAATTAGCAGTTTACAGGTTTATCACAGAACAAATTTTAACAGAGAAGAAAACAAATCTTGCACTTTTTAGCAACCTGCAGAAAGATCTGTCAGTAATGAACTATTAAGGCCGCGGAAACGCGGCTATTGCCGCGGATCCACGGCACTGTAGTAGGCTCTGATGCTCTGCCTTCGAGGGCAGAGGCACAGAGTTGCTACATGTCCACTTCTGCTGTTTCCTGTTCTCCAAACCTGCAAACAGAAAGAATAAAAGAATTAGTTAATAATTAATTTTTTTTTAGAGATAAACTTACCGTCCCTCCCCGGCAACGGCGCCAAAATTTTGATTGAGATTTTACCTGCACACAAAATAAATAATATTTGATTTAGAACAAGTTGTGCAAGGTTCTCAATTTGAATCCGCGGTAGCAGTGGCTATGCTGGTCGTGATCCTCAGGGAGGGACTAGCGATGGAAGCTTTGTCAATAAGTTATCTCTAATGTTTTTATTAATTTAAAGTTAAGTTAGAAAGAAAGAAGATGGAGAAAAAGAAGTGATATTTACAATGAAAGTGAGGAAAAGAATTTGGAAAGATGGAGATGGTGATCTAGACTAAAGAAATAAAAGAAAGAAAACTAAAAACTATACATACCTTCCTCTTCAGTCTGCTTACCGTTGAACCGTTGCGACGACTTACCTTTTCTTGGAAGGCGTACAAGTATGGCGTATAGGATCGTCCACCTTCACGATTTACACTACGAAAAGAAAATAATGGCAAGAGAAAGCTTGTTCATCTCCATAGGCCATCAAGGGCTCTTCTTCGGCTAGGCAGTCTCGAAGCAATCAGATCTCATGGTCCACACAACATTAGAGAAAAAAATAGAAGAATAGAACAAAGATAGAAGAACATAAATAAACAAGAATAAAAGAACACAAGAATAAATAAAAGAACACAAACAAACCTCAAGTGAATTTCATTAACAATGGAAGAAAAGTAGGCTTACACCGCTGTCACCTCAGTACAAGCATGGACTCCTTCCTCCATGAAAGCTTCCTTCACTCTCAGTTACAAAATTTACAAAAGAAAAACGAAAATAAAATCTAACCTAAACTACAAGTTAGCCTAAGAAACCCTAGAATCTGCTCTGTATTTTCTGTATACCCTTTACGGTTGCTCTGCAGGGGTATTTATAGGTGCAGAAGGAGGTAGAGTCCCAACACAACTCTCCCACGAAAACTGGTCCCGGGATAAGGCAGGATTACCGCGGAAACGCGGTTTGGGCCGCGTTTCCGCGGCCAAGTGATGGCGGCTGGCCACGCGCTTTGGCGCGTGGCCTCCCCTGGTCCGTCTATCTGGGCGTTTCTTTCTAGAAGCTGCATCCTGACTCTTGATCTTGGGATTTCGTGATAACTTGGGAAGCAAGTTACCTAGATCCCAAATCTCTTTTAAAACGAATTTCATCCTTGCACTCTCCTTCTTTGGCTTTTATCCTCATCCTGCAAGTATTTAGGGTTGAATAGAAGTCTATCCTTCCCTCTTCTTTGTATTTGCAACTTTTGCCCTTAGTATTTGCAATTTTGGCAATTAATATTTGCAACTTTTACATTGGGCTTGAATATGGGTTTTTGGGCTTCTTTTTAAGCTTTATTTCTTTATTTTAATATTTCGAGGCCTGCACACAATAAATTATAAAATATTAGTAAATTGGCAGAATTATAGGAAAAAATATGAAAATGTGATGGTAAATATAATGATAAAAATGCACTTTTCACTACTAATCATCAACTCCTGTGGTCGACCGACTGGTCGATCGACTGCATGACCCTTGCTCTCGGGTTGTGCCGGTCGACCGGTAGTTCAAAAATCTCTTTTTAAATTGCCTGGAGGTCGACCGGGCGGTCGATCGGAGTCAATGGCTATTTGCCAAATGGCAATCCGGTCAACCGGCCGATCGACCGGCAGCTGTCCAGACTGACACTAACGGCTCTATTTTGTATCTGTTTTGTTTTTTATGGGTTCCAACGACTATTTTGTGTTTCCAAGTGGCTAAACTCGTAACACTTATGAATGGTATTTATCCCTTACCTATAAATAGAGGTCATGGGTCTTTGGTTTTTGACAAGAAAAATATTCAAGTTTCAAGTGTTTTCAAAGCTCTTTCTATTGCAAAATTTTTTAGTTGGTTTTAAGTCTTTAAAGTGTTTTGTTACTGAAATTTTTCTCTCACTTTACTTCTTGAGCCAAAAATCATACTTCACTCTATAAGAAGTTGTAAGAGAGGGCTTGTGGTCTTTCTAGATCACCAAGTGATTTGTATTCCTTTGAGTTATGGTTCCTCTTGTGTAGAGAATAGATTATTAGAGTTGGGTACTCCACTCTTGTGTAGACCAAGTTGTATTCCCTTGGGTGTAAGGTTCCTGTGAGAAAGTTCCCTTTGTGGATTTAGTGAAAATCCTTCATAGTGGTGAAGGCGGGACGTAGAGCTGTGGTTCGAACCTCGAAAGAAATTCTCTTATGTTTACGATTGATTTCTTCTTACTCTTTATTGCTTTACATTCTTTATACTTGTGATACTCTTGCCTTATTTTTCACTATTTCATTCATTTCATCACTTGCATTTTCGGTCTATACTTATATCAATAAGGAAGCAATTACGCACCTCAACTCATAATCTAGAGGAATCAAAGAGGAGAAGTTTGATCGTGCCAATCCTGCATAAAAAATACAGAAATTTAGAACAGTGTTAGGTCCTCAATTCTAGAAGGATCATATCTCTCACACACTCTCTCTCTTTGCTGAATTCTAGAAGGAGAAAGAAAATTACAAGAGCAACTAAAGAAAACTAGAGAAAATCCTAACAATTCTCTCAAAAATACAAAGCTCTTCTCTCCTCTCCTCGCTGATAGAGGCCCTAGGAGTCTATTTATAGGCTCCAGGGGATGAGGCCCTCAAATCACAGCCGTGGGATTAAGCGCTGGCTCAACGGCCAGATGCTTGCCGCGGATCCGCGGCCAGAGCCCGTTTTCGTGGCAGAATCTTGGCCGTTGCGCCAATGATTTCTACTAACATTCTGTTATGCTCCGTATGCCTTGCTGGACCTTCTAGAAAGTGGGGAATATCCGTGGATGAATCCAGACCTAGGCTTCTCCTTTGGGCTTCTTCTTTTGGGCTCTTTAATTAATCCCTTAATTCCTTAAAAATTCCTTGTTTATGGGCCTTCATCTCCATTAATGGTGGACCTAAAAAGAGAGAAAAAAGCAATAAAAATCTTATTTTTCTTTATATAAAGCACGATATGGTAGTGGAAAATGATACGATAATGAACTCCAATCAGTTACCCCTAAAGGACGAGTTTTGTCTCGTGAGGATTTTCAGTAGATTACACCCACAAAATCCATGAAGAAAAAAATGAATTATTAGTATATTTTTGAAAACGCATTTTGAAGGAAAAAAATATTTGAAATATTAATGTAAAATTTCAAGTAATCTATAAGTCATAGGATTATCAAAAATTAATCATTCCTAAACTTAATCTTTATTCAAAAACTTATTTTTAATCAAGATAAGAATTAAAATTGTATTTCTTATCTAGTCTATTATTTTACCTTAAGTCATATGCATCTTGTGACCGTGAAAATTTGGCTCAGGATTCTTCAACTTTAACTCTTATGCCTTATTATTTTCTCTCTCTGTTTTTTTTTAATTTATGGCTGTAATATCACTTAGCTCTATTAGGCTTTCTAATTCGCCCATGTAACGAGCCTTAGTCGGTGACTTCAAACCAGACGATTTTAGGGCACCGGGTGAGAAAACACCCCAAGGACTCAGGACTCGAGCAAGCAAGGCCACAAAACTAAGGATTTTTATTTATATAAACACTTTTAGGCATGAATACTTATGCTTTATGAGGCATAAATACTCAGCTTAATCAGAGGATTTTTTTTGATATATATATATTTTTTATATATAAGACATAAGAATCTTTGTTTTAGAACCCTAAGTGTGCAAGTGTATAAAGTATGCATATTTCATCAAGGTAAAAATTAAGACTAAATTACTTTTTCAATTTTCTTCTTAACCTCAAAATCAAACAAATAATTTTATTTTGACCAAGTATAAGAAATTCTAATTATGATCCTCTTATTTCTTAAAATTAACTTAATTTCTTACAAAAATAATTCAAAATATTAATTTCCATTTCAAAAAGTTTTAAAGAAAGGATTTTTTTTTTTAAATTAGTAAAGTTAGTATGTTAGTAAACCCTCTCCCACACCTAACTCATGCATTGTCCTCAATGTATGAATGAAATGCAATAATACATGAAAAAGGAGAAAGGGAAGGAAAATTATCACCTCAAAGTGGTGGCTCCAGTGGTGGTCTCATTGGGCCAAGCATTTCTACCCAATCTAGGTACTGTAGATTTTTATGGAGCCCACCTTTTAGGACCTCTTTCTTATTAGCATTTTTATACTCTATAATATGAATAGGATTATGCAAGATCTTAACATGAAATTTTTCCTGATTATATGACCAATCTTGGGATATCATCACGAAGTCATATTGATCTAAACCTTGATCCAACAATGGAATGTGATTTTGTGAAATGGATGATTTGGGCTCAACAATGAAGGAAATGGGAATAGATGCGGACTCAGGAATAAAACTCAAATCAAGTTTAGATTCGAGAGTAGGAGTTGGTTCATGAGTTTGGTCTAAATCATAGAATTGAAGTTCACATTCATTTCCCAATAATTGAATGTGACTATCCAAAATAAGTGGTTCTTGTTCAAGCTCTATGGGGATAGGAATCAGTGTTGGCTTCAGAATTAAGTCTGAATTAGGTAAGGATACCAGAGTCAACATAGATTCAAAAAGTGAAACTGAATCACAATATTGATAATCGGTGTCACATTCATCTTCAAGCTCAATCTCATTAAAATGAAAACTTGCCAATTTATCAATGGGTTGATCTTGGTCAGGTTCAAGATTATGTGATGAAACTGAATTTTGGTTTAAATCTTCAAGATACCATAATTCTTCATCAATATGGTTAGGAGAATCAGGAATGGTCGAAAATGTCTTAGGTAGAGTTTCCTCATTCCTATTATTAATTGTGTTAACCAAATAACTCACTTTTGCTTCTAGCCTATTAAGAGATTTGAGATAATCCGTTTGGGATTGAATATAATCATTTTGGGACTGAATCAAGAATTCCATAGTCTTTTCTAAGTCAACCGGTTCTTTTTGTTGTGGTTGGACTTGGAAATTAGAGTAAGGATCTTGGATTTGGGAATTATTTGGACGAATTGAGTCTGCTATGATTTGTACTTGTCGTGTAGACTCAAGGAAGGCTTCAAAAAGCTTTTATAAAGAAGATTTCTCTTCTATAGGTTGGTTTTGGTATGAATTATATGAAGCTGTTTGTTGGTGAGGTTGTTGATGGTAAGACTCTGGGGAGTTGTATCCCCACTGACTCGGTGAAGAGTGGTGATGATTGTCCCATTCTTACTCATAATACTAGGATTGGGGCATATATTGATTCAGATAAGACCAATCTGGCATACTTAGTTGGTTAGAGTTATGTAATACCGGGTTGGTAATATCCGAATTGAAAGAGGTTGGGGTGAAATATGGATTTGAGTAATAATCAGAATAATTGTAATTATAATCCATTTTTCACAAGTAAAAACAAAAACAAACAAGAAAAAAAATAGCCTATATTAGGGTAGAGCCTAGACCTAGACGACTCCTAACTGTTGATTATCCACAGGAGATATATTGCAGAACCTGACCACAAGTTAATCGGTCAGGTAGGGGTAAGATTGGTGGGAGGTATTCGTGCTAAGCAACGGGCCTAATTATGTCAAACCACCATCTTTTGGGGTTTCGCCCCTCAATCCCGAACCTTAGACACCGATTTGGCAAGAGTCAAATTCGAACAACTTCCCCTTAGGTCAATCCCTATTTGAGTCCGAGATGTCCCTAGGGCCAACGTCTACTCAATTTTATGTTAGGATGGGTTAGTGAGTGAGGAAATGATTTTTGGTCTAAGGAAGAGTAATGACTTTCCCACCTTATCTTGTTTAAGGATATGCCCTTAGATCGTTTTCATGCTCGTATGCAAGTATTTAGCAAAAATAACACCCAAGTAATATAACATACAAGTGTATTTCTTAAGCTATATGCAATGCAGATGTACATTTTTCTCCAGCATTCTTCAACAGTAATATAAAGAAATGAAATAGACAGATGCCCTAAGATGCAAGAATCTAAGCGATTTTTGGTATTTACAAAGCAACAAGTTACTGTTGATTAGAAATATGCACAGAGTGAGTTAAACAGATAAACTAATAACTGCAGAAAGCTAAATCTCTCATGCAATCTGTAAGAAACTATAGTTAGCAGTTCACCACAGTTGTGAGCTCTAATGCTCTGTCTTCTTGGGCAGAGGCACAGAGTAGCAATATATCCACTGCAGCTCCTAGTTTTCTGTAATTACCCTCTGTACATCAAAACAGAGAAGAAAAAGAGATTAATTTATTAAAGTAAATCAAAAAGAAAAGAAAACTTACCGTCCCTCCCAGGCAACGGCGCCAAAATTATGATCGAGGCAAACCTGCACAAAAAATATAAAAATTTAGAACAATGCTAGGTCCTCAATTCTACCATGTAGCCTAGGGCTAACGGGTCATAATCCACAGTGAGGGATAGCGATGGAAGCGTTATGTAAGTTTCTCTCTTTTAATTTATCGAAACTAGTTAATATTTCTCTTCTCAATTTTATAAAAAAAATAAAATTGTTATGTTAAGTTAAAAAGGAGATGGTAGAAGAAGAGATTGTGTTGTTATTATTTTATTTATAAAAAAAGGAAAGACAAAAAAATAATTATAACTCTGAATTAATGAACTGAAAAAGTAAACGAAAAGACTACTTACCTCTACCGTTAAATCATAAGAAAGACTTGCCTCAGTATGAAGTAAAGTAAAGCAAATAGAAAGAGTAACTTAAACATGGTGCTTGGTCAGATTGAGTACGATGAAGAAAAGTGAGAAAACTCCATTGATGTCACCTTCAATATAACTCTCTTGAAAAAGAATTATAATAGTGTCACTCTACAATAATTCTTCTCTCTTTTCTCATGTAACTCTCTCTAACCTAAAAGAAAATAAAAAATAAAAATTACATCGAAGAAGAAAAGAAAAGCCTAAACTAAAGCTCTCTCTCTGAGATGGTGTGCTCTCTGCCTTCGAGGTATGAGGGTATTTATAGGAGAAAATCAGAGAGATAAAAAGCGTATGAAAATAGGAAGAGCTAGATATTTCTGAATTTGATTTCTTTCCTTATCTCCAAACTTGATTTGATTTATCCAGAAATTCAATTCTGATCTGTAGCTTATTGGCGTGTTGATTGCTGAATATCACTTATCAAATGATAGAATTGAAAATCGTGATCAACAAAAGAATTATAGCCCTTTAAGTTTTCTTTCTGTAGCATCTTGAATCATTAAATTTGAGTTTCAATAGAGAAAATTATGACTAAAGTGCTAAACTATATCCAGCTTAAATCTAAATCTAAATTGCTTCATCTCATCCGTTAATCTTCTCTCAATACATTTATCCTCCTGGATTTCAATTTGTCTTCTAAAATTGATAAGATATTCATTTATCTTCAGCGAAACAGAAAGGGTCTTCAAATAATCCATTTTTTTAAAAATGAGATGATATTATCTTTTTTGATATATTCAGTTTTCAGATAAGATAGCTTCTATAACCTTTGGATTTGAATTGATTCCTTTTCTTTTGAACTTTTGAATTTAATTGGATAAATTTTATGATTATCTTCTCCCTATCATACCCTGCATGAATTAAGACATTAAGACAAGTTATTTGCAATATTCATTACAGGATATATGTAGGAATGTTATAATATTTATGCAACATATGTGTCCAAACAAAGTTCTAGAGCCCTTTATGGGGAATTCGACTTCAATTTCTTATTTTGAGTGACCGCTTGGATCATACATCACAACTAGTTTTTAAAAGTTCACTTGATTAGCATAAACACCTATTCACCCCCCTCTAGGTGTTTTTCATGGTCTACACAAGACTGAAGTACACAATTTCACCACTCAACCCTCTACACAAGAGGTAGCACAATGTCAATTGCAATTACAAAGCTTTTGGTGATCAAACAAGATCACAAACACTCTCTCTCACACACAACTTCCTATAGAGTATATATGAAATGAAGCTCAAGGAGTTAAGTGAGAGAAGAAATTCTATTAGAAAGAATTTAAAAGCTTTAAAACTAACTGAAAATAGCTTTGAAAAGATTGAACTTGAAGATTGGAAGCTAGAAAAACTTTTCTCTTTTGAAATAAACTTGAGTTTTTATGAAAACATGTAAACTTGTATTATGAAAACCAAAACAAATGAGCCATATATATATATGCAATAGTTAAATACTATTAGTTAAGCATATCAGGTCATTTGGGTTGAGATTTGACCCATAGAAACCAAAAATGCCAGTTGGAATACACTAAAATCAAAACAGATTAAAAAATTAGCCGTTATGCAGACCTGACAGCCTATTGGTCGACCGGTCGGCCGACTGATAGCTCAAAACTGAAAGGGAGCCATTGGTTCCGGTTGACCACCCGATCGACCGAGAAACTGTTCAAAAGAGGAAAAACATAGGGTCGGTCGACCAGCCCAAATAGAGAGTTAAACTCAGCAAGTCGACCCCCGGTCGACCGCAAGGGTTAGCGGTCAACTGGTCGATAGACCGATAATGCGCACAAACGTGCACACCCCCTGACCAAAAGCTCGATCGACCGAGCGGTAGACCTTTTTAGCCTGACATAGGCACCGATCGACCGTGCGGTCGATCGACTTGGCCTGAAACACCTTTTTTGAATAATTTGGAATTTCAAACAATTTTCAAAATATTTTGTATTGGTTTTTAAGTAATATAGCAACGTATAGGCAATGAAATACATGTTTTAAACTTGATAAAAAATTTTGAAAAAATTATGAGACATGTATCAAAACCAAACATACAAAATATCAATACTATCAAAACTTGTATTTTCAAAATCGTGTATTTCTGTGTGTGTAACTTTTTGAGCATCAAATCTATATTCTACACTTCAACAACCTATTTTCTTACAAGACTCTACGTGACTACAAGTGTCTTCAAGTGGGCTTCTCCATTTGCGACGTCGAGTGCATTGAGCTTCAATCCCATACTTGAATACCCTTGAGTCTTCAACACCTTCCTTTAAAAGAAGAAAACTCCTTGAATCCTTTAGAACCCTGAAAAATACTTAAACACTTGAACTTGATTAGTACTAAATAACCACATATATGTTGTTATCATCAAAATCATAAACCGGTGATTGTAACCTTGGGCCAATATGTTGTGCACGCCATACGCGCTCTGTTGTGCTTCTTGCTGCTGCATCCCTTGCCCGTGCAGAACGTTTCTGATGCTCCTCTCTCTTGGCCATCTCCAATGAGTTAAAAAAACTCTATCTTTTATCTTCTCTTTATAATTCTCTATCTCGATGACAATTTCTCAAATCTGAGTCGAATACAACGAATCAACCAATTTCAGCTCATCCAACCGTGTGCGATTACACTGCCTACGTACCCATGCCTAACGGGATCACACCACATGTACTTCATCCAAATGAGCTCCATCGAGCTCAACCAATAGAAACTTAATCTGCAGCAAGAAACCTAACTGGCTGAGTCATATGTACCTCCTTACCAATACGATCATGGAGAACAACAACTTTCAATTTGAGCTTGTCTAGCTCATCAATTTGAGATTCACGCTTCTTCACCCACTTTTGTGGATTCAACTTGGTTCTTTCACTGCAAATAATTGAACCTATTTTGCATCCATCACGACTACAAGGTCCACCCGGTGTCATATCCGATGAAATCTCAACTGAGACCGAACCAACTAGAGATGATGCAGTAGCATCAACCTCCACCCGCTGTGATACATCCTTGTCTTCAACCTCCCCATTTGCTAAGAAATGGTAGACTTCAACAATGGAGTCTCATCAAATGTGACATGCTTGCTTAACACAATCTTCTTGTTTTGGGGGTCTTATAGCTTGTAGCCTTTCATATTCCTCTTGACACGCAAAAATACAAACTTTTTTACTCGCAGATTTAACTTATCATCTTTGACACTACAGTAAGCCAGACATCCAAATACCTACAACAAATCATAGCCTTGAGTAGCTCCACCTGACCAAATATCCAACAGAGTTTTACCTCTTATCACAGTCGATGACAATTTATTCATGAGATGGCTAGTATATTTCAAAGCCTTTGCCCAAAATGACTTGTCTAATTGTGTATTAGACAATAAGCACCGGGCCTTCTCCAGTAAGGAACAGTTCATCTCTTTAGCATGCCCATGTTTTCTAATTGTGAAGTGAATACAAATACCAGTGTTCTGGCCAAATCATAAGAATTGATCCTTGTACTCCCTAACATGATCAACTTGGAGAATCTTGATCTCCCTACCAGTCTATTTCTTCATCAACTTTTTTCACTTCACCAACATATATAGGACTTCAAACTTTTGTCTCATAGGGACCCAACAACGTCTAAATAAATTATCAACAAAAGAGTAAATATCGATGGTCTCCAAGCGATGTGGTCTTGGTTGGACCTCAAATATCAAGGTGAGCACAATCAAGAAGACCTTCCAAATAGTGAGTTGCGATGCCAAATTTCACCTTCATTTTTCAGAACATAACATTCACCAATTTCCAAATTACAGGTTAATGCACCTTTTAATAGTCCTCACTTTGCCAATATTTTCAAAGAATTCAAACTAACTTGTCCGAGGCTCATCTGCCATAACCTGGTAGAGTCGTCTTCGAAATGTTTTGAAGCTGCTAATTTTTCAGTAATTGTACTACCCTTTAAGTAATATAAATTGTTGCGTCGAATGCCCTTCAGAACCACCAATGAGCCACTAGACATCTTGAGAACGCCTTCTCCAAGAATCTCTCTTAGACCCTGCCCCTCTAAAGCTCTGATTAGGAAAAATCGAGAGTATGAAAATATGTTATCTGATTGTAAAAGTGTCTCTCAGGCTTTTCGCAATTTAATCACACTAGCAGTGGCTATGCAGGTCGTGATCCATAAGGAGAGATGTAATGCAAGTTTTTCAGTATGGCTCTTAAAATAATTTCTTCTCTGCTTAATAAACAAAAAGAGAAAAGAAAAGAGAAAGAAAAGTTGTTTGTTTTGATTTTTATTTTGAAAGTTTTAGAAAGTAAAAAGGAAAGCATAAAAGATGGTTGAAAAAAACTAGGGTTTTCAAAACTAGGGTTTTAAAACTAAGGAAAAGAAAACTAAGATTTCTAAAACTAGGGTTTTGAAATTAGTATTTTTTAAAAAGAACTAAAAAAAGAGATTTTGTTTGTTTTAAAATATAAGAAAAGTTAAGGCTCACTAATCATCTACCACTACTAACTTACTAATCTTTGAGAGATAATTACTTCACTTTAGATCGTAAGCAATAGTTCCACCTTAAAGTTTGTATGAAAATTAAGTAAGACAGATAAGATGGAAGAAAGCTCCTATTTGAATCACACTTAATCAAAATTGAACATTACACTATCAAGTTTTAGGAAGCATAGAATGAGAAGAATTATTAACTAGTATTAACAAATAATAAATTATTACCCATCCTCATGTGCCTTCAAGAACACTCGATTATTCGCTAGGCTTGAATTTAGGCATACATATGATTCAATCAGGTTATGAAGCAAAGAATTAGAAGTTAGTGGTGCGTAGAGATTAGCAACACATGAAGAGAATTAGGTACTCATGAGTAAAATAAAGCAAAGAAAATAAGAAATAAAAGATTGCATAATTTAAAAGCAAAGTAATTAAACAAAAGAGATTTTAGAAAAAAATTGAAACCTTTCATTGAATCTATCACCTTTAATTACAATTGATTCTTCTTTCTCATAAAGCCACTTTTAATTTAAAACCTAAAAAATTAAAACAAAAATTCAGAAGAAAAAGAAGTTAAAGAAAAACCCTAATCTTTGATCTCTGGATTTTTTTTTTGCCTTTGCCTCTAATGGGGTATTTATAGGAGAACGTCTAGAAAATTGATGAATTGAAGTTGGAGACCAAAACGCGGAGCAAACCGACCTAGGTCTGTCGCGTTTTCGTGACATTATAAGAGAAGGCACAACTAACGTAGCGTTTCTTTCTACAATTTCACCTTATCCAGTCATCCAAATCTATTCTCAAAATTGTATTTTGGAAAGTGGATATTTTGAGATTATTCCTTACTTCTCTTAACTTGAAATTAATTGATTTTCATTCCAAATTTAATTAGGATCCTTAGTCTTTTTACGCTCTTTTTCTCCTCAATCACTAAGTAAATAACCTTCACACTAATAAACAAAAGGGAATTAATAGCAGAGTTTTACTTAAAATAAATGTGAGAATAGGGTGTAAAATAAGCAAAATTTATTAGTAATCACACCATACACCTATCTTTTGCTCACCCTCGTGCAAAACAAATGAAAAGAAAAAATAAACTAATCTAACCTAAGTCAGTTTCGTAGGAATCACGGTTGCACTTAGCATGTGCAACAAGCCGTTAAATTTCTAGGTTACATCTAGAGGATGAGTTTGTCTCATAAGGGTTTTCAGTGAATTGCACCCACAAAATCTATAAAGAAAAAAAACAAAGTATTAGTATTTTTGAAAACATATTTTGAAAGAGAGAAAATATTTGAAAGATTTTTGCAATAATCAAGTAATTTATAAGTCTTAGAATCATCAAACTATTCATCCTATACTTAGTCTCTATACAAAAATTTGTTTATCAATCAAGGTGAAGATTTAAACTGTATTTCTCATCTATTCTTTTATTTTATCCTAAATCTATGCACCTTTGTGACCGTGATTTTTGACCCAAGATTCATCAACTTTAACTCTTATGTCTTATTTTTCATTTCATGATGGCAATGTCCCTTAGTTCTATTAAGCTTTTAATTTTGCCCATGTAATAAGCCTTAGGTCGGTGACTCTCAAACCGGAAGATTTTAGAGGACTGGATGAGAAAAACACCCTTGGGACTTTAAGTACTCAAGCAAATAAGGCCACAAAACTAAGAGTTTTATTTGATGATATGAACCACTTTTAGGCTGAATACTTATACTTTATGAGGCACAACTGCCCAGTTTAATCAGATGAGTTTTGATATATATATATATATATATATATGTATATATATATATATATGTATATATATATATATGTATATATATATATATATGTATATATATATATATATATATATATATATATATATATATATAATTTTTTCTTTTTTTTTCTTTTTATTAAAACACAAGAGTCTTTATGTTGAATCCTAAGTGTGTAAATGTATGTAAAAAGTGCATATTTCATCAAGGTAAAAATCAAGACCAAATTACTTTTTCAATTTTTCCTCCTAACCATAAAAATCAAACAAATAATCTTATTTGGACAAAGTATTAATAAATCCTAATTATGATTCCCATATTTCTTAAGATTAACTTAATTTTTTAGAAAAATATGTCAAAATATTATTTCTTTTTTTCAATTTTTTTATAAATCTATGTTATGTTAGTGAAACTCTTCCCCACACCGATTTCATGCATTTTCCTCAATGTATTAATGAAATGCAAAACACATGAAATAAAATGTAAAAGTGGCGACGATACCGATACATTGGGTCAAATTGACCCATCGCCATTTCATTTTTCGGTACCAATTTCAAGAACCGTTTAAGGTGTTGACCATTGATGTTGAATTCATTACCATTCTTAAAGTCGCAAACTTGTACTGTTCCATGTGGAAACACAGTTTTCACAATGAATGATCATGTCCATCTTGACTTTAACTTTTTTACAGAAAAGATGAAATCTAGAATTATAGAGTAAGACTTTTTGTCCGAGGATAAAAGTTTTTCTCATGCTAAATTTATCATGAAAGACCTAAACCCTATTTTTCGTTATCTTAGTATTTTCATAGGCTTCGCTCCTTAATTTCTCAAGTTAAAAAATTTATAGTTTTCAAAGTGTACCAGCTTTTTCTAGATCAAAGTTCAATTGCTTAATTTAATTGTCTATAAGGCCCCGGTGCTCAAATTCTAAAGTAGGTGGCAGTTATTTTAAAATACTAATCTATAAGGAGACATACCTAAAATCATTTTAAAGTGGTCATGTAGGCCCATAAGGCATCTATGAGTTTGGTGGACCAATCTTTTTGGTTTTGACTCATATTTTTCTCTAAGATATATTTGATTTGTCTATTAGAGAGCTTTAATTGCCCACTGGTTTGGGGATTATATGGTGCGAATAACTTGTATGTGATGGCATATTTCTGCATAAGGGCTTCAAAAGTTTCAAAAGTTCTATTGCAGAAATGAGTATCATTATCACTGATTATCGCCCTAGGGGTACCAAAGCGAGAGAAAATATTCTTTTTCAAGAACTTGACAACAACCTTGTTGCCATTTGTTTTACTAGGAATAGCTTCAACCCACTTAGACAAATAGTCCACAACCACCAAGATGCATTGGTACCTAAATTAACTAGGAAAAAGACCTATGAAGTCAATGCTCCAACATAGAAAAGTTCTATTTCTAGAATTTAGTTGAAGGGCATCATGTTACGTTTGGAAATCCTACCTATAAAAAAAAAATTACGTCTTTGAGCAAAGTAAGCCAATAGAACCCACTTTATAACACTTTCTAAGCAGCCTTGTGGAGGCCAAAGTATCCACCGCAAGTAAGCTCGTAACAAAAAGAAAGGACAATCTTGACTTTTTCTTAGGGATACATCTCCTAATGATTTGGTCAAAAAAATACTTAAAAAGATATGGGTCCTCTAAAAAAAATACCGGACTTGAGATAAAAATCGGTAGATATCTTATTTTGTCCAATAAGTTGGTGTTTGATTTGTGACTAAGTAGTTAACTATATCAGCAAACCATGATTCCCTAAAGGCAGGTAAGAGTTGTTCATCGAGAAAGTTGTCATTAATCGGTAATTCATTGCATGGAGCATTTGGTATATGAGAGATGATTGGTGACAACATGTCTACGTCCATTTTGTCTCGAATTTTGAGATCAAATTCTTAAAGGAGGAGGATCCAATGAATGAGTTAGGCCTTGGTATCCTTCTTAAGCATTTGGTATCCAAGTGCAGAATGATCTATGAAAATGGTAGTTTTCAATCCAAATAGGTATTTACAGAATTTTTCAAAGGCAAACACTACAGTCAGGAATTCCTTCTTGGTTGTAATATAGTTCAATTGGAATCAATTAAAGTCATACTTGAGTACTAAATCGCATGCCACTTGTTATCAATGCACTGTATTAAGACAACATCTATGGCAAAATCAGAAGCAACGCATATGATTTCAAATGGCTTTGATCAACTCGTACCAGAAATGATTAGTGCGGAAATGAGTTCTTTCTTAAGCTTCTCCTAAGCATGAAGACATCCATCATTGAAGGTGAATGGCACGTCGTTAGCTAAAAGATTAGTCAAGGGTCTAGCAATTTTGCTATAAGTCTTTAATAAACTTACGATAGAATCCAGCGTGTCCTAAGAAAGAGCAAATATCTTTCACACATTTAGGTATGAAAAGCTTAGCTATGACATCTATCTTCTATTTATCCACCCCAATCCCTTTTATAGAAATTTCATGTCCTAAAACATTTCCATGTTGTATCATGAAGTGGCATTTTTCTTTTCCAATTTAGTGTCAAACTCTTTTCAGCACATCCTTTGGAGGACGAGTTCTACATGATGAAGACATTGATCGAATGAATCTTTATAGATGGAGAAATCATCCATAAAGATTTCAAGATACCGTTCTATTATATCAAAAAAGAAACTCAACATGCAATGCTGAAACATGTAGGGGTATTGTACAAGCCAATAGGCATTCTCGGTGATAAGCAAAGATCCTAAATGGACATGTGAACATGGTCTTCTCTTGCTCCTCCAGAGCTATGAGAATCTGATTGTACTCTGAGTAACCGTCCAAGAAATAGTAGCACTCATGGCCAGCTAGTCATTCAAGCATTTGATCGACAAATGAAAGAGGAAAATGGTCCTTATGAGTGGCAACATTAAACTTTTGATAGTCAATGCAAACCCAAATCTTGGTGGAGAGTCCTGTTTGTACTAATTCTTTGTTCTTGTTCTCTACCACGGTAAAATCAGATTTTTTTTTTTTAGGAACTACATGATTGGGCTGGCCTATTAGCTATCAGAATGGGATAGATTATCACATTATCTAAAAGTTTCACGATTTCGGCACGAACAACCTCTTGCATTATAAGGTTTCACCTAAATTGCGAGTCCCTCTTGAGTTTTGCCTCTTTATTTAGATGAATGCGATGTTAAAGTATAGCTGGACTCAATCCCTTAATGTCGGCCATCGTCCAACCAATGGCTTTCCTATGCTTCCTAAGAACATACATAAGGCTCTCTTCTTGCCCTGTAGTCAAATAGGACGCGATGATGACTAGAAGGGTCTCTTGTATGTCTAGGTAGACGTACTTGAGATGTTTAGGTAAGGCTTTTAGTTTTAGGAAAGGAGATGACTCAATGGATGGAATCGTCAAGTATGTTGGCTCCGAATTTAGTGAAATTGGGCTCGATGTCAAATCACAGCAGAATCATCAATTTTATCAAGATTGAGATCCTCGAATTTCAACTCAAACTCACATTTGGCTTCTAGCTGTATCTCCTCACTCTCTCCACTTGTCAAATTCTCAGTGAGATTCACCTCAAATGATTGATCATCTATATCATGAGATTGTTTTTCAAAGTTGAAGACATTGACTTCTTTAGTTATTCCTCCAAAGGTTAACCTCATGGATCCATTCCTACAATTGATTATTGCATTAGCACTAGCAAGAAATAAGCATCCTAGGATGATGAGAGCTTGAGACCTAAGATTTGAAACTGGTTCAGTCTGAAGAACAATGAAATCTATGGTGTCGATAAACTCCCCAAGCCGGATAAGAACATCAGTTATTTCCCTCTTGAGAACTTTTACGGACTGGTCAACTAATTGGATGGTGACTTGAGTTAGACTAAACTCACCCAATCAAAGTTGTTGGTATACTGAGAAGAAAGAAAGTTGATATTTGCTCCCAATTCAAAAATGCATGACTAATTTGAGTTTGTCCTATGGTGCAAGTAATGGTTTGACAACCAGAATCCTTGTACTTGATAAGAATTAGGCTGGACAGTATCTCACTAATTTTGGTGGCTAGAAAAACTTTCTTTGGCACATTAGTTTTTATCTTCTTGGTGTACGTGTCCTTAGGGAATTTGACATAGAAAGGTACTTGTTGGATTGTATCAAGAAGGGACAAATTTACCTTTACTTGATTAAACATCTCAAGTATATATTTTTTATTTTTTCAGTTTGCTTATTATTATTCTTAAGCCTATTAGAAATCGGTCTATAGGCATGTGCATCTAATCAGCTGACTTGTCTTTTTCAGACTTGCCCGAATTAGATAAAGTGGAACTAGAAGAAGTGGATGCTTGTGTTGGATCATGCTGGATTGGAGTTGATGGCATTGAGACTTCGTTATCCACTTGTTTACCTAATCTCAATGTATGAACCACATTGCATTGATTCAATTGCTGATCTTCAGCTAAATGGGCTTGACTAGAAGTTCTAGGATTTATTAACGGCTGACTAGATAAAGTTTCCTTGGGCTTTTCACTTAGAGACCAAGCTAACTGACTCATATGAACATCTAACCTAGATATGGCTTGACTGTTGTTGCTTAACATTTGTCCCGTATTTTGCATGAAGAATGCCATAATCTTCTCTAAGTTGGTCAATTTCTTTTCAGCTGGAGGACTTTGTAAGGAAGAGTGTGGAACTTGGTTAAAATTTTGTTGATAATTGGTAGGTTGAAAATTATTGAAAAAGTTGGCCCTAGGATTATTGTTTTGGCTCCATAAGAGATTAGGATGATTTCTCCTGCCGAGATTGTGTGTTTGTGAGCAGGGATTGTTGGGAGGCCTTAAGAAGGACACATTCATGGGCTTGGCAATATTTGCTAAGTATAAAATTCTGGACACTCTTCGAACACATGGTTCATGACTTGACAGTAGGTGCAGCCTGGATTTGGGACATTGGATGGGTTGATTTGATTCACCGGAACTGGCTTTTTTATTTCCAAAGCTTCCAATCTTCTTATTAGGTTAGTTATTCTAGCCTCGACAACAAATGATGACTCAATGGAATGGAGACCTTCTTTTTAAGAGATGGAGTTGCTATTTCTAGATTTGTCAGGAGTTGGTTCCCAGTCGTGATCCACAGAGAGGGACAGTGATGGAAGCGTAGTGTAAGTTTCTTTCTTTTAATATACCAAAACTAGTTAATACTTATCTTCTCAGTTTATAAAAAGAAAATAAAAATGTTAAGTTATGTTAAGAAGATGATAGGAGAAGAGATGGTGGTATTGTTATTATTTTAGCTATAAAAGAAAAGGAACCAAAAAGAGATAAAGAAAAGTGTTGATGCAAAAATCAAAAATAAAAAGAAATAAAAGAAGAATATTTACCTCTACAGTTAAGCTATATTTAAATTTACCTTAGCATGGAGTAAAACATAGTAGAAGAAAAGAATAAAGGAAAGTAAGGCTTCGGTGAGATTGAGCACAATGAAGAAAAGTGAAAAATCTCTATTGATTGTCACCTTCAATATAAGTTTCTTGAAGAAAAAATTAAAATAGTGTCACTCTATAATAAGTCTTCCTCTCTTTTGATCATGTAACTCTCTCTAGCCTAAAAATAAAATAAAATAAAGAAAATAAAAATTATATTGAAGAAGAAAGAGAGACCTAAACTAAATCTCTCTTTGAAGTGGTGCTTCTCTGCCCTCGAGGTATGAGGGCATTTATAGGAGAAAACTAGATGGATAGAAAGTGTATGAAGATAGGAAGAGCTGGATATTTCTGAATTTGAATTTTCCCCCTTTATCCAAACATGATTTGATTTATCCAGAAATTCAATTCTGATCTGCAGTTTGTTGGCATGTTGATTACTGAATATCACTTACCAAATGATAAAATTAGAAAGAGTGATCAACAGACGAATTGTAACCCTTTTAAGTCTTCTTTCTGTAGCATCTTGAATCATCAGATGTGAATTTCGGTAGCAAAGGTAATGATTAAAATGCTAAACTGTATCAAGCCTGAATCCGAATCTAAATTGCTTCACCTCATCTGTTGATCTTCTCTCTATCCATTTATCCTCTTAGATTTTCTGTTTTTCTTCTAGAATTGATAAGATATCTATTTATCTTCAGCAAAACTGATAGGATTTTTAAATAATCCATTTTCTCTTGAAATTAGATGATATTATCTTATCTGATATATCCAGTTATCAGATAAGATAGTTTTAGAACCTTTGGATTTGAATCGGTCCCCTTTCTTTTGAACTTTTGAATTTATTTGGATAAATTTTATGATTTTCTTCTCCCTATCATATTCTGCATGAATTAGGATATTAAAACAAGTTATTTGCAATATTAATTACAGAATATATGTAGGAATGTAATAATATTTATGCAATATATGTGTCCAAACACTTGCCTATGATCCATCGTGAGGTTACATCTTCAAGAAGTTAGAGATTAGTGAGAGCACTTAGTAGAAAGTTAGCCATGCATTTTTACAATTAAGAAAATCTACTTTTACAAACCACAAACCAATCCAAACAATTCTTGAAACAAAACTTGTTTTCATTTCAATTCTTTATTTGAGACAAAAAACTTTTTCTTTACTTTGAACAATGAAGCCTAAACAAAGCTTCCATCACTCTCCCTCCTTGTGGATACGACCCGTATAGCCACTTTGCTAGTACGGAAGAATCGCAGAAGCGATAACATCGACCCATATTCCTTTACTTATATTTGTGCATGCTTTTTGCCGATCAAATTTTGGCACCGTTGTCGGGGAGGGAATGACTTTATTGTTTAACACTAAAGACTTTATTTTTGTGTGCAGGAGAAGTACCAAGGAGCTAACTATTATGGGAAGCAAGAGTGGTGGCCAAAGACATTGCACGAGAAATTTATTTGCCCTCAGAAAATTCGTGTAAAAGAGAATTTCTCTGATTGAAGTACTAACAAAAGCTCTTCTGCAGGGTTGCCAAAAATCGCTCAAATTATTTTCTCAAATTTTTAGTTCATTTGTAAGCTTCACCTTATACATTTGTAATAAACTCAACAGAAATTCACTTGTTGCTAAATTGAAAATCGTATTAGACTCTTGCATTTAGGGCACGTGTCTATTTCATTTCTTTTCTATTTCTGTTGAAGAGTGCTGGAGAAAAGTACGTGTGCATTCATATAGAATAGGACAAACATTTTGGAGTGATTTATCGCTTTGAGTGTTATCTTATTGTGAATATATTGTACACTTGCACAATTGACATTAAGAGCAAAACCCAAATAAACAAGATAAGGTAGGGATTTCATTACCCTTCTTTAGCCCAAAAATCATCTCCAAGTGCACTCACACTATTCCAAGCCTTAACTAAAAATTGACAGACGTTGGCTCTAGGGACATCTCGGACTCACTAAGAGATTAACCGAGGGTGAAAATTGCAAGAACTATACTCTTGCAAAATCGGTGTCTAAGAAAAGAGGTTGAGAGGTTAAGCCTCGAAAGCTCCGTGGTTTGGCGTAATTAAGGCCAGTGGCTCACGCCCGGATACCTCCCACTGAGTTTTGACCTTTCCTGGCCGATTAGCTTGTAGTAGAGTTCCTGCAACAACCTGCCCCGGAGAATCAACCAGTTAGGAGTCGTCTAGGTCCAGGTACCTTAGATTAAGACTTGGTGGTTGTTTTTCTCTCTTTTGTTTGTTTTTTTATTCTTTTCGGTTGTTTGTTGTCTATATGTTATTTGTGGTGTGCTGCATGCAAGAGTGGGTGAGAAATCCTGTAACTTTCAGATTAACCAGAAGCACTTCTTTATCCTTACATCCAGAACGGTGATGGCATCGCAATAGGACAGATTTTACCCGATCAAAACCTCACTTCCATCTTGCATAAAACTTCTTGAAGCGAATGGCAATAACTTTGAATTAAAGCCTCAATTCATCAACACTCTTCCCAAATTTCATGATTTGGAATCGGAGGATGTGTACTTCTTTGTTAGGAAATTTGAAGAAGTATGCCTCATGATGCGCATTTCCCAGTTAGGAGACGATGCCGTTAGGTTACATTTCATCCCCTTTTCCCTAAAAGACCTAGCTAAAAAATGGTTGTACAGTTTGGCGGTAGATTCAGTTACAACGTGGGATGATTTCATCAAGGACTACTTGAAGAAATTTACCCAACTCACAAGACTACCCTCATCAGAAAGAATATCATACAGTTTAGGCAAGAACAGAGCGAACCATTCTGGAGATACTTTGAACGATTCATTAATCTCCTAGCTCAGTGCCCTAATCACGGTGTAGAGAAATGGCATCAGTGCCAGATTTTCTATGATGGTTTGGATTATCAAATGAAAACCCTGTTAGAAACCATGTGTCAGGGAGGTTCTTGCAAAAGGATGAAAATTAGGATTGGGATTTGTTTGAGAATCTAGCTGAGAAAACCCTGCAATGAAAGCCAACCTTAGAAAAATCAAGGAATTCACAGTCTATCGCTTCAAAAGGAGAGCTCTTATCCTTAGAATCATTTATAGCTGCTGAAGCTAAGATCGCAACCCTGATGAGGAGAATAGAGCCTCTAGAGACAAAAGAGTCAGCCAATGTCAACCAAATTAACCCACCACTAATTCACAATTCGGGTTGTTTATACTGTCAGGCTCCGAATCATGTTTTTGAAGAGTGTCCTGATTTTCATACTCAGCAAGTGCCACTGGAACACATGAATGCAGCTTACTCTCGGCCAAATTTTCCCAACAATTTTCACCATCCCAATCATCAGGCAAATTTTTTCAGTCAAGCTCCATCTTCCTCCTTCCAAAGCTCACCAATGGAAAAGAAATTCAGTAAATTGGAGGACAGTATGGAGGTGTTTATGAAGTCCCAAACTGCCTTCATGCAAAATCAGGGATAAACATTGAGCAACCATTCACAGGCCATATCGAGATTGGAAATGCAGATGAGTCAATTAGCTAGCTCTCTAAGTAAAAGACCAAAGGGTACTTTGCCTAGTCAGCCGCTAGTCAATCTTAAGAATTCCAATCAAGCTTATAAGGCTCAAGACCCTCAGATCAACCAGTGTAATGTTGTTCATACACTTCAATTTAGAAAGAAGGTGGATAACAGGTCCACCAGCAGAAAATTCATACCCACATTGATCTTGCTCCTGCGTCCACATCTGCTAGCTCCCCCCAACCTGCTCCACAAAAGTCTGATAAGGACACTGCTACTGAGGAAGTTCATAAGCTTGTAGCACCCTTTCCTAACAGGCTTAGGAACAATAATAAGAACATGCACATAGAAAAGATACTTGAGATGTTTAACTAGGTCAAACTGAATGTGCCTCTTCTTGACGCTATCCAACAAGTCCCAGCCTATGCCAAATTTCTTAAGGATATGTGTACAAAGAAGAGAAAGACAAATGTGCCCAAGAAAGTGTTCTTGGCAACCAACATATGCGAAATTCTGTCTGGTCCCATTCTGGTGAAATACAAAGATCCCGAATGTCCTACAATTTCTTGCACAATAGAACAAACAGAAATTAGCAGAGCACTCCTTGACCTGGGAGCAAGTATCAACTTGCTACCTCTCTCAGTATACCAGCAACTTGAGTTGGGCGAGCTGAGTCCAACTCGAGTCACCATTTAGTTAGCAGACCGATCTGTAAAAAATTCCCAAGGGAAAAATCACAGATGCCATTACCCGGGTAGGAGATTTCATCTATCCCGTTGACTTCATTGTGATTGAGACCCAACCTGTGTCAAATCGCGGTCTCAAACGCCAGTCATCTTAGGGCCCCCATTCCTTGCTATAGCCAATGCCATAATCAACTGTAGGAATGGGTCCATGCGATTGACCTTTAGAGACATGACGAAAAAAGTCAATGTTTTCAATCCTGGAAGACAACTCAGGGATATAAATGATCAGACTTTTGAAGTCGATTCTATTGAAAATTTAACTAGTGAGCATGAAGAGAGCATGGAGATGGAAACAGATAGTGAGTTCGATCTGGAGTCTGAGGATTTCAATCTGGATCAGATCATTGACTCGGCAGTGGACTGGGCATCAAGCCCAAATATACCCCATCACAGGACCGAAATTTCAGATATCACCTCCAAGTAATCAACTCCTTCCCTAGAGTTAAAAGCCTTACCTGAATACTTCAAGTACGCTTATTTGGGTGGAAGAGAAACCCTGCCAGTTATCATAGCATCCCATCTGACTAAGCAACAAGAGGGCAACTTGATGTCTATTCTGAAGAGACGTAGGGAAGCCAATGGATGGACCATGAAAGATATCAAGGGGATAAGTCCAGCAATAGTTCAACATAGAATTCACTTAACCGATGAAGCGATTCCCAGGAGGGACCCACAATGCAGGCTTAACTCACTCATGCAAGAGGCTGTAAAAATAAAAATTTTGAAACTGTTAGATAATGGGATCATTTATCCCATTTCTGATAGCCAATTGGTTAGCTCGGTTCGTGCGATCCCTAAGAAAGATAGTTTACGGTGGTAGAGAATGAGCAGAAAGAGTTGGTACAAATAAGACTGCCTAGCGAGGTTCATGTTTGTATTGACTATAGAAAGTTGAATATGGCCACTCGTAAAGACCACTTCCCACTACCCTTCATCGACCAAATGTTTGAACGCTTGGCTGGACATGAGTACTATTGTTTCCTAGATGGGTATTCGGGATACAATCAGATCCCTATTGCTACAGAACACCAGGAGAAGACTATGTTCACCTGCCCATTCGGAACCTTTGCTTACCGATGCATGCCCTTTGGATTGTGCAACGCTCTCGCAACATTCCAATGGTGCATGCTCAGTCTGTTCTCCGGCATGGTGAACGTTTTCTAGAGATTTTTATGGATGACTTCTCCATCTACGGAGATTCATTTGATCAGTGTTTTCATCATCTAGAGTTAATTTTGCAAAGATGTAAGGAGAAGAATCTAACTCTGAAATGGGTGAAATGTCACTTCATGGTAAGACAGGGGATTGTCTTAGGCCATGAGATTTCTAGGAGAGGCATTGAAGTGGATAAGGCAAAAATAGAAGTGATTGCTAAGCTTTCACCACCCAAAAGCATCAAGAATATCAGATCCTTCCTAAGGCATGTTGGGTTCTACTGACGGTTCATTAAGGATTTTAGCAAAATCGCTAGGCCCTTAATCAACCTGCTTGCTAAGGACGTGCCCTTTGATTTTAGCGAAGTATGTTTCAAATCATGGTAGAAGTTTAAGCAAGACCTTGTATCTGCGCCTATTATGTCTACCCTGAATGACGCCCAACAGAATTATACAACGACCGAGAAGGAATTCTTGATCGTTGTCTTTGCGTTAGAAAAATTCCGGCCCTACTTGTTAGGACCAAAGAAGGTGATTTTCACGGATCACTCAGCATTGAAATATCTCATGACTAAGAAGGAAGAAAAAGCCCGATTGATTCGGTGGATCCTTCTACTTCAAGAATTGACCTAAAAATCTAGAATAAAAGAGGTATAGAAAATGTGCTGGCTAATCATCTGTCAAGAATTTCGAACGCACCTATCATCCAAGCTCCGATCAATGAGGATTTCCTAGATGAGCACATCCTGGCCATTTTCAAGGAACCATGGTATGCGGACATAGGCAATTACCTGGCCACTGGACAATTAACCGCTGACTAGACAAAGCAAGACCAGTGTCGCTTCTTTTCCCAAGTTCTGTACTTCTTCTGAGAAGAGCCGTATCTTTTTAAGTATTGTCCTGACCAGATTATTTGACAATGCATACCAGAAGAAGAACAGAGGAGTGTGTTTAGTTTTTGCCATGAACTTGCATGCGGAGGACACTTCGGTCCCCGCAAAACTGCAGAGAAAGTTTTACAAAGTAGGTTTTACTGGCCCACTTTGTTCAAATACTCATTCCATTTTGCAAGTCATGTGTAAATTGTCAGAAAATTGAAAAAATTTCAAAAAGAGACATGATGCTCTTGAACTCGATGCTTGAAGTCGAAATTTTTGATGTTTGGGGTATCGACTTCATGGGACCATTTTCAAATTCATTCGGCAACCAGTTCATCTGGTTGCAATGGCTTACGTATCTAAATTGGTAGAAGCTGTGCCTACTAAGACCAATGACAACAAAGTAATTGTCAAATTTCTCAAGGAAAATATTTTCTCCCGTTTTGGCACCCCAAAGCGATAATTAGTGATAATGGATCGCATTTCTGCAATAAAGTTTTTGAAGCTCTGATGTGAAAATATTCCATCAATCACAAGTTATCCACTCCATATCATCCCCAAACAAATGGGCAAGTCGAAATGACCAATCGACAAATCAAGCTCATTTTGATAAAGACTGTTAGGCAAAACTGAAAGGAATGGTCGGTCAAGCTAAACGATGCGTTATAGGCTTACCGAACCGCTTTTATGACGGTCCTAGAGATGTCATCTTATAGAATCGTATTTGGAAAAGCATGACAAGGCAAAATGAAGGTGTTGGATCACGCTTGGGCTGAAAATTATTATATAAATCTAATCAGTGAAGTCTAGCTCACAGATGAAGAGTGAGAGCGAGCTATAAAGAATCTAAACTTAAAGAGAAAAGAACGCATACAAGTTCAAGATAATTTTGTTTTGTTTTTCTTTTTCTTTTTCGGGTTCAACTCAGTCCCAATCCCCGTCGCAAGCCCAAGCCCGGACCCGGGCACGGGCCCGGGCCCAGGCCCAGCCCAATTCTGACCGACACATGATCCTCTAGAATCAGGGCTGTCTCATTCCAAGAGAGAATTGAGTTTCGGTGAGAGCAGTTGAGTTGGCGCTTTCTTTTGATTTTTGCCAGTTTCAAGTTTCAAACGCTATGACCCATTGCAAAATGCTAACAACTACTTTTTGCCCTCAACACTAGAGATATATATTAAATTTTGCTTTTTTTTTAGAATATACTTTAAAAATGCAGAGCATTAGGGATATACTTTAAAAGTCTAGAGTGTTAGGGAAACACGACACCCTATTGAAATAAACTTATACGTAGCACAAAACAGTTGCCAATTACTACTTTGCTAATTGCTAATTATGGCCAATCAAGTTCGGTATCAATGATAATCACACAAGCATTCACAGCATGCATAGTCCCATGCATTGAGTTAAACACAGGCTTGTGTAGTTTCATAGGATTCGAGTCCGAATCTTTCTCTCACTCAAATTCTAACATCTGACATTCAAATACAAGATCCACTCTTTTGAGATTGATATATATTATTTAAAGTAATTAAAATCAAAAATCGAATATTTTGAATACTTTTTGTCCATCCATTAAGCGGCCCAAAATGGAAGGTCGAAAGTAATAAGTTAACTAGATCTATGTTTTTAGACAGACAAATTCTCGATCCGGACATTTGAACATGTTCTAAACATTTAAAAATTCCTACAAACTAATTTTTGTTAGGTTTCAAATGTTCTACAATGTTAAACTAACCAACTCACTATTTAAGTCATTCATTTTTTTTCTGTACTTAATGCATAGTCAAAAAGTAATTAAAATATTTGATTTTTAGTTTATAAATACTTGAAATAATATTGATCAACTTCAAAAAAATGAATTAAATTCAGATGATGTATGGGTGTATTTGAGCGAAAAGGATTCGGACTCGAATCCTTTGAGAACTACAGAAGTCTATCTCGTTATAACAATTCACCTAAATTTTGTTGATTCTTCATTTCATTTGCCGTAGCAAAACATCTCACTTCTTAAAAAAAAAAAAAGGAAAGAGAAATAGACTGGTTTTAACTATTTGCTTAAGTTTTCAGATATGCAATATCTGTCATTATTGCACACAAGACAATTAGCAGAAGAATTCTCATGTTCCCACAGCAGAGGGTGAAGAGATTAGATTTCCTTGGCATCATCCTAAGCGACTTGAACATGCTATTTTCTCGGTTTCATTCAAGTCTTTTAATGAGACACGAGGAGGAAGTCACTGTGTTTTTCTCAAAAAGGAGAGTTACACTTATTGAAGCTCAAGCATGGTTCACAAGTTTTGAGCAAATGGATTGAAAGAGGTGTGAATTGAGATGTTTGTTTCAAGCTGGCTTTGTGAAATGGGAATGCAGGAGATTGAGATGTACACTGATGAGCAGGTGGATGTTGATCTTTTAATGAACCCTGCAATTTGTGCCCATCAGTAGCTGTCTGAACAAGTTTTGAAAATATCTTTATGTGATAATATAATTATCATATATGTGTTGCAAAGAGAGAATATTTCTAAGGAAGTTGACATAAATTACCGAGGGGTCGTCGAGGTGATCGCCAATGAAGTCGACGACTAAAAGGCAAAGGAGACAGCAGCAGAAAAATCGCAGTAGCAACAGAACAGGTTCTCCGGTCGACCGGACGTGCACAACGTGCACAAGGAATCAGCACGGTCGACCGTTCGGTCGACCGACTGAAAGCACCCAACAATATGATTTATTGTGTGATGTACAGTTGCTAATTAACTTGAGACTGAAGTTAAAAGAAAGGCTGGAAGTGGGTTGGTTTGTGTATAATTCAAGTTGAATCACATTTTTCTTATATTTCTTAATACCACAAGATACTTAAAATAATATATTTTAATTAACAGAAAGTGCAATCACAACTTTGAATGAAAAATTGGAATAAAATCCATTCATTCATATTTTCTCAAAGCCCCCCCTTTTTAATACTAGTATATATATCAAGTACGGGCTATACACGTCAAATAAAAATTAATTAATTAATAAAATGTAATCATACATTTATGCTAATTTTAAAAAAGTTCATTTTTTTGTGAGTTTCTTTTTAATAAATGGAAGGAGAATTTATTAAACTCACTTTTCCCCTTTAATTTATGAAAAACTCACCTCACCAACTTTCATTTTGAAAGCCTCGTCAACAAGAAAGGGCCAATACAGGAAAAGCATTAAAGACCGGGCTACCACCTTTGTTCAGAGAAAAGAAAATCAAAGAAAGAAACATTAATTAATATATATTGGTTTCGCTATAACAATAATAGTAAATTGTTGAAATTAATTGTGAACACCATGAGACATTTGTGTGCAATGAGATTGCAATGTCTGTTGACAAGGTGATGATCCCTCACCTCTTGAAAAGAAAGGAGAAGAAAGAATCTCTGAAATCTTTGCATAAATAAGAAAGTAATTAAACATCACACTTTAGATTGAAATAGACATCCACTAACAAAAACATTAGTTTGCTCACTACTGCTTTGTATGAACATAATATTGGTACTTCACCTTAGTTTCAGGTTGGTACTTTTGATTTTTCATAACTGTATTCTGATTTACATAGAGACTTGTAAGAATTAAAAGCAACTATTATGCGGATTAACAGCCATGAATTAAGAATCAATATCATCTCAAGAATTAAATACGTCATTAAAATATATATACAGTAAATCCCCATACCTGAAGCCATTGGAGAAGATTAGATGAAAGTTGAAGAAGACCTTGATTCCTTCCTTTTGATCCTGCAAACCCTAATGCAAAATAACCTCTTTTCTCTATCTCCTTTTCCTTTCACAAAACTCTTAGGTTTTCTTTCACTGATGGGTTCTCAAAATTATGAGCGATCGTTTTGTATTTCTTTGCAGGAGGAGAAAAGTGGGTCGCACATTTGCAAATAAACCCTTGAAATAATACCATCCATCATGGTACCCTTATATCTCAAAAGTTTATATAAACTATATAAATGTGACTTTAATATGGGCACCCTTAATATCAGTTAACCTTAATTAGGAATCCAACAAATAACCAAGGTTATTGGTCCACCTTTAATGTGAGATTAACAAACTAAATTCCTTGCCCCCATGTGCTTTTGAATGTACTTTGAAATTGACAATTTTTGTTGTGAAAAAAATTTGACAGGGACATAATTTTGTTCTTGTTTTATTATTTATTTCTTTTTTCTTTTAAAAGAAAGGAAAATGGTACATCCAATTTATTGGGATAATGAAAAGATTAAAGAGAGCTTAACAAGGAGGCAACAATAAAGAAACAAAGACCAAAAAAGTTATTTCTGATTTATGATAAATAAGTGTATATATTTTTATTTTGAGTAAAAGTAGTATATATGTTGTTGTTATTTATGATGCCTCTAGGGTCTGTTTAACTTTGAAGATTTCTAAACTGTCATCATGTGGTTATCTTTAAGTTGCAAATTATAGTTATATAATTATAATTTTATAACTGAAGTCAAAATTATAATTTTATTAACTTTATGATCTATTTGAAACAAAATAAACTTTTTTTGAGAGAATATTTAAGTGAGGCAATTAAGGAAAACTGTAGTTAAGAAATTTTAACAAAGTCATATCTGGCTCCTGATTGTAATATAGAAACTAAACCTAACCTATGAGCATCAAGACTATTTATTTGAATGCCAATTAGACATGGATTAGTTAATCTAATCTACTTAGCTTAACAAAGCACTGTGACATCAAAATGAAAGAAAAATTTATAGTTGATTGCTGATGGTCTAAAGTCTGAAGGGGATGATGCTAAGCTTTGTGATTAGTTAGTGGTGCCAACATTAAATATATTTTAAACATGATAGCTGCTAAAGTTCCATCTGCAGCCAGTACTCATTCGTTTCCTTCTCTTGTTTTTGTTCCTTATTTTATGCCGGCTCTTCTGTAAAAGAGTTCGTTGGCAGCCTCATTAAAAATATGCACAAATTGGTTTCAGCATCTTACATGTTTAAATGAATTTGTTTAAAGCCCCCCTTAACTTTAAAATGCCCTATTTCTTTTGAAGCACAACGTTTTCTTCCCCCTCCTTTTAGCAAGTGCCTGTTTGGATTGCAGAAAGCTGGATAGAAAAATTAGATAAAGTAGGTCCTACTGTCAATTTTTCAACCCATCAGGGAATCCTCTTTGTTTGTAAAATCAGAAAAGTAGGAAAAAAGTGTTGACGTCAGAAATGTTTGGAGGAACCTACACCAGAGGATTGCAACACACCAGAGATTAGTCGCCAATTGCACGAACGAACAAACAAAGAGAAGAAAGCGAGAACCCAAATTTAACGATGTTCGGTAATTGCCTACGTCCTCGGGGCAGAAAGAAAGAAAGAGAGATCTTATTAGTCATTCAATTACAGGATACAATAGTTGGGGACAATACCTCTCTTTATATAGCCAGATAATCCCTGCAGAAAAGACCAATAAGTTTTAATTCGGATCATAAACGAACCTATAATCACATTAGAAAACTGTAGACCAAGCTCATAACACGTGTCTTGGTCGACCGGGCGATCGACTGACGACCACTAAGGAAACGCGCAGAGAGCCAACTCTTTGTTAAACTCTGGCACTACATTGGTCGATCGGGCGGTCGACCGCTGTCTTCTGTTGTTATTGCTTCCTCTGCACGGTCGATCACAACTTGCTTATGCACGTCTATGCATGGCTAGCTAACTGGCTGGTCGACTGGCCCTCTGTCTTCAGGTGAGAATTGGGCTTTTACAAGCACTGTTGAACTCCGCTATCTTCTCCGATGAGTTAAAAAACTCTAGTAACAAGATTTTATACTCTCTCCCATAATTCTCCATCTTGGTGAAGATTTCTTAAATCTGAGTCAAACACAACAGCGCACAACGTCAACTTCATCAGGCTTCACCAATATGGTTGCCTATGTACCCCTGCTTAGGGATCAAGTCATTCGTAGTTCATCCAAACGAGCTCCACTGAGCTCAAAAAACTGAAAGAATATAGAATAACTCCTTGCAATATGCAAATTTCACTCCTGAAATAACCTTGGTAAGCATATTGGCAGGATTCTCTTTCCTGTGAACTTTTATAACTCAATGTCACCCTCATCAGCAATCTTCCAAATAAAGTGAAACCTGACATTGATGTGCTTCATCCTTGTATACATCTGGTTCTTTACCAAATAGATAGCACTCATGATATTACAGTTAATCTTCAAGAGATCCTAATCAATTCTCAGGTCGTCAAGTAATCCTTGAAATCAAATTGCCTCCTTTATAACCTCTGTCATGGCCATATACTTGGCCTCCTCCATAGTAGACAATGTGACAGTAGACTGTAGAATAGAGCGTTGGCTCATTGGTGCTTTGGACAATGTAAACACATATCTTATTGTAGATCGATATTTGTCAAGGTCTCCTGCGTAGTCCAAATCAACGTATCTGATACACTCCTGTTTACCTATAAAATCCTTCTTGAATACCAAACCAACGTGTATGGTACCTTTAATATATTGTAGAATCCACTTCACTGATACCACTTGTTGGGAGAAACCCATACCAGAAGATTGCAATACAGCAGATACTAGTCGCCAATACACGAACGAACAAACAAAATGAAGAAAGTGAGAATACAAATTTAATGTGGTTCGACAATTGCCTATGTCCTCGAGACAGACTGGGGAGAGATTGTATTAAGCCATCATTTACAAGATACAATAGTTGGGGATAATACCCCTCTTTATATAGCTAGAGAATTCCTAAAGAAAAGGAAACTAAGAGACCTGAGTTTGGATCAGAAACGAACTCATAATCACATAAGGAAACTGCAAATCGTGCATAGAACGCGTGTCTCGATCGACCGCCAGTCGACCAGCTCCATATTGTAGTCGACCGCTAGGCAAACACGCAGAGAAATAACTTTCTATTAAACTCTGGCATTACAGTTAGTCGATCATGTTGGCCCAAGGTTACAATCACCGATTTCTTGTTTTGATGATAACAAAACATATGTGGATATTTAGTACTAATCAAGTTCAAGTATTTAAGTTTGTTTAAGGGTTCAAAAGGATTTAATGTGTTTCTTCCTCTAAAAGAAGGTCTTGAAGACTCAAGGGTATTCAAGTATGGGATTGAAACTCAAAAAGCCCGCTTGAAGACACTTGTAATCACTAAGAACTTTATAAGAAAATAGTATGTTAAAGTGTAGAATATAAATTTGATGCTCAAGAAGTTACACATACAAAATACACATTTTCAAAAATACAAGTTTTTATCGTATTGGTGTTTTGCGTGTTAGGTACTTGATACATATTTTAAATTTTTCCAAAATTTTATATCATATTTAGAACATATATTTCTTTGCCTATACATTACTACTCTTTAAAACTAACATGAAATATTTTAAAATAGTTTACATTTCAAAAACAGTCAGAAAAATATGTTTTGCCCAGGTCGGTCGACCGAACGGTCGACGTAGCCTATTATAGGCCAAGATGGTCAACCGAACGATCGGCAAATCCTCTGGTAGGGGTGACCTTGATGGCCTTAACTTTCCCATATGAAAAGTTAAGATGACCATTTTCTTGCAATCCCTAAGAAGCCGGGTTGTAAAGGCGGTGACCAAACCTTTTAATGCACCCGTTGGTGATAAGGATGCTTAGTTTGATATTGCCACCAAGAAATTTGATGCTAATGCAAAAGCTCACTATGCATTGCTTCAAGCCTTGAATAATAATGACATAGGTAGGGTCATTCATTGTAAATCAGTCTATAAGATTTTGTCATACCTAGTTGTCACACACGAGAGGAAATCACAAGTCAAGAGAGCTAAGATTGATCTCTTGCGTTCTCAATATGAGAATTTTACCATGCATGAAAATGATTCTATTGATGATATGATTACAAGGTTTACTAAAATCATCAATGGTCTTACTTCTCTAGGTGATGCTATTGATAATGACCAAAAAGTAAGGAAGACCATTTATACTCTACCACCATCATGGGAGGTCAAAACTACAACATTAAAAGAGCTCAATAACAAAAAAATAGATGGAGCTCATAAGTCTTATCGGAAACCTTAAGACTCATGAGATGGAGAGAAAGGTTAGAGAAGAAATGGCGCCTCAAAAAAAAAGATGATTGCTTTCAAGTCTACTCCCACCATCTCCGATAATGATGAAGAAGAAGATGATGAAGACCTTTTCCTTCTAGTGAAAAATGTAAGGAGGATGTACAATAAAGCCAAGTTTAACAATAGAAGATGATGGTAAGGGAAGGAGGACAAGAAGATCATTTACTTCAATTGCTGAAAACCCGGACATATCATTATCGAGTGCCCGAAAAATAAAAACAAGCCTACAACCTCCAAGAAGCCTACAAAAAGAAGGCCTTGAAATCTATATGGGATTCGGAGAGTGAATCCAAAGAAGAGGTGGATACGGCAAACGTGTGTTTCATGGCAAATGATAACACACCCTAGGTAACTCCGAACCTTCACTTGATGATTGTGGATTAACAATGGATGAATTGGGTGAAGCTTTTAAAGAACTTTCTCATAACTATAACTCTCTCAAGAAGAAATATTTAAAAATGAAAAAGAAAATGAATTTCTTCAAAATTAAGTTGTTATTCTTTCCAAAGAAAAAGATGTTTTATCTTTCACACTTCTTGCTGCACAAAAGGGTTTATATGCCCACAAAGTTTCTTCTAAATTCAAATTTCATTTAATTGATGAAAAGAGATTTCTATTTTAAAAACTAAGATTAGCATTTTGAAAAATGTTTTAAAAAATGTGAGTTTGATAAGGCTAGATTAGAGGCCATGTTTCTTAAGTGACACAGTCTAAGGAAACATATTTTGTTTCTCATGCTACACATACTCATGCTCCTCAAGCACAACATGCCCACATACATCATGCTAAATATGCTACATACACTAAGCATGCTCATGTTTCACATGCTTATGATACACATACACATTATGCATTTATGTATGATAGAGTATATTCATGCACCTGTTGTGGCTGGAATAGTCACTTAGTTAAGTTTTGCTTTGATCGCATTAATGCTTCAAATGATCATGTTTGAGTTCAAAGAACTAATATCATAGGACCCAAGGAATTATGGGTAATAAAATCAACTTCTTTACTTGATATAGGTACACACGAAGGCTCCAAGACGTAGGGAGCGGTGGTACCTTAATAGCAGTTGCTCATAGCAGTTACTCTAGGCACATGACTTGAGATATCAATAATTTTGCAACCCTATTAGGTATCATGAAGGTGACACCGTCACCTTCGGAGATGATTCAAAGGACAAAATCATGAAAAACACCTAGAGGGGGGGGTGAATAGGTGTAAGTGCTAATCTAGGACTAAATATAAACTATGTGCGCTAAATGCGGAAGCTATGCAAATCTTGTACAAACTTAATACAACACAACAAGTGTAACCGAATTCCCTGTGAAGGGCTCTGGACTAACTCCTCTTGATTCCCCTTGAATGGGTTGAGGTGCTATGTGAAGCTCTTGTAGGTTAAGTATAAGTTAGGCACACACACAAGCAAAGCAAGCAAATACTAGATATAGCAATATGAAATAGGCAAGACAATACAAGCAAATAGATATGATATGGCAATATGAATTATGCTCAACACAAGCAAATATGATATGATATGAAGTATGATGCTTTGCACAAATGTAAAGAGAGAGTTAGAGAAAAATGGATCAAACGCAAACACAAAGATATGTTACGAGGTTCGAGCACCCTTGCTCTACATCCCCGCCTACACCACCGTGTAGGATTTCCAATCCACTATCTCCCACCGAGGGAACCTCTACCGAAGAGGATTTGTTACAACACTTAGGAGTACCAAACTCCTCTCTCAAACAACCACCTCACAACCGAGGGGTAGGCCCGTAGCCAATACAACAACCAACCAACACCTCTACCGAAGAGGTTTACAACCAAACTCCACCTCTCACTAGAGGGAGCAAACCAATCACCCGATCACCTCTACCTAAGAGGGATACACAAAGAATAAGGGGTGTTTACAACAAGTGGTTCCAAAAACCACAAACTCAAACTCTCTTTCTTTTTCTCTTTTCTTTTCCACAAAAACAAGATCCTAATAGATTAGAATAGTATGATAGCTCAAGTGTGGAAAACTAGGTGTTTGAAAAACAAGCAACAAAGAAAAACACTTGGGAAAATTCTTGCAAATGATATAGAATGAAAACCAAGACAAATCTCCCAAAATACTCTTTTCTTTGATTTTTCCAAAAACCTAAAACAATAAAGATTAAATCTTTTAGCACAAAAACTATTTTGAAAACTTGTTTAAACACTAGAGAAACACTGAAATTTTTCTTCTTGAAAATCTTGGCCAAAATCCCAAAGAGATGGGGTTATATAGGCCAAAACAGAAACTAGCCGTTAGAGCTGAGCTGGCAGCTCTGACAGGCAGCGGTCGACCGGCCGGTCGACCGTCCAACGGTCATATTTTGACCCGTTGGAGCTACCGGTCGACCGCCCGGTCCCCAACAAACAAACAGAGAGCAGAACTCTCTGCAGCGGTCGACCGTCCGGTCGACCGGACCACTGTCTGCCAGACGTGCACGTCTGTGCACGTCGGTCGACCCGTGCGGTCGACCGTTCCTTGGTGCGGTCGACCGTCCCGGTCAACCGACCAGCCTGTCAGCACAAAAAATAAGTTCAGAAAATTTGGGAAAAATATTTTATAAAAATCTTTATCTTTTCTGAAAATCCCATAAAATTATTTTATCATTTATATTGAAGCATAAACATGTGATAAAAATTTCAAGACATATATAAATCATATCAATTCATTTTGTGTCTTGCCATTTTATCAAAAACCAAAACTTGTATTTTATCAAACTTGATTTTTCAATAGGAAATCTGATTTTTCTAAAACTTATAGAAATACAAAAACATGATATTTGAACATTATAAGCATGATGCATATGGACATAGGTCCAATATACATTCACAAAATATATCACAGTTTTTGTCTTTAATTTTAAAGAATATGTTTTATACCAAACATAAAACTACATGAATAGGTACGTCAAACTAAGTTTGTATAAGTCATATAAGCATGTATGTATATAGAGCACATCTAATATACATATAAAACATGTAAACTTGTTTTGATCAAACTATTCATGAAAACCAAAATCCAAATCATGAACGTGTGTGTATGTGAACTTGAGCATATCATACTATTCTAATCTTTACAAATGGATCTAAACACACTATCTAAACTAGGATACCTAAGTCTTCTTGATGATCTCTATCTTCAAGTAGACTTGCTCCCAAACGCAATCCACCGAGTGCAAAGGTATGATCTTTAAGCTTTGGCACCGGAATCACCATGATAAGCTTCCAAACACCTCTTGTTGAAGCTATCACCAAACTAATATCCTGCTAATGATCTGAAACTTAGAATCACAAGATTATTAGTAAACATAACTACATGAGTGAGTCATCATCAAAACTAGAGTGGAAGGCCTTTGGGCCAACAATCTCCCCCTTTTTGATGATGACAAAACTCATGGAGTTATATATGCATGGATTAAAGTTAAGCTTCAAAGAAGCTCCCCCTTAACTCATGCGTAAACAAATAAACAATAAATATGCAATGAATGTCACTGCATATAAACAAGATGCTCTAGATACTAATGAAATATTCAACACAAAACATACTCTAGATACCAATTAAAATAAAATATAAAACATGTTCTTTTGCTTTCTCTAAAACAAGTACATGCATACAAAGAAGACATGCATATAACACCAAATTCTTCTCCCCCTTTTTGTCAATCATCAACAAAGGGGTAAAAACATAAAACAAACTTTTTTTTTCTCCCCCTTTTTGTCAAAAACAAAAGGATCAAGAAGGGGTAATCAAAACATTCTAAACAATACAAAATCTTCTCCCCCTTTTTGTTCTAAACCAAGAATCAATAAAGGGTTAAACATCAAACATTGATATCAATTAAAAATATGTCAATAAAATGCATCTAGATACCAATAGAAATTCAACATGGATCAATAAATGGTATATGAGATAGACATTCATGAAGAGGAAGACGTTAGTTAACTTCCCTACATATATGAGTTACATGAAGAAAGGAAGACACGCCCTAATTCACATAACACAAAATATGTAATGCATAAAAGGAGATGTGAAACTCCTCTTACACACGTGCATCTCATAAAGAAGAGTTGTCAAGCTCTTCAATATAGGGTACACACAACATGAATCTACTCACATATAGGCAATGTAGATTAAAAAAATATTTAGATACCAACTTAAATCATAAATATCTTGATATCAAAAGAGAGTATTTTTCTTTTAAGCATATGATACCAATTTGAAACTAATTTCCATTAAAACAAATTTCTAAGTCATAAAGTGTGGGAGTGGAAATCAAATACCAATTAAAAATATGAAATGCAAGTTTTCTCCCCCTTTATGAATTACAAACTAAAATGATGCATAGTCTTGATATCAATTTAAAAGTGATCAATTTAAACAAAATTGAAACTCAAGCACTAGCATAAACACAAACATATATATGTATGGAAAATAGATACCAATTGAAATTGATATACTTGGATTTAAAGCATACATACATACAAAACATATATGAGTATACAAGAAGATCAAAATGATACCAATTGAAAGAGTTCAATGATACCAATTGACATAACAATAAGTTCAAGTGTATACATCATATTACCAATCCACCCATCTCATGCACAAGTTTAAAAGGATTTTCAATATAAGCATACAAGGCATGGACTCCCATCCAACCTCCCGTGGATGGTAGGGGTTTTCAAAAATAGATTTGAAAATAAGCTTAGTTTAAAAAATCACTACCAAATTGAAGAATACGAACTTAGTCAAAATGAAAAACTTGTTAACTAGTGCGAAATCCTTCAAGCAAGGAATAAACTAAAAATAATTTCATAAAACATGAAATCCACATGATAATCAACACTCTAATTCAATTAGGCACAAATATGACTCATGAAAACAAAACATGAGCAAGCAATAAATGTGAGTGTACAAATAAAGTGTGAATATCATAATCATGAAAAACTTTTCATTGAGCTCAATTATTCCTTAAACATGAAAACATGAAAACATAAAAATCATCTAAACTATTCAATCTTCAAGGTATATGTATGTCTAATACAAATTAAAGTATACATACATATCAAAACTCAACGAGTCCACAAAATATATGCATTAAGGCACGTGGCTCAAAAGGATAAACATGTATATCTAATAGTTTGGACAAGATAGACATATACATGAAGTTAACCAATAAACCACAAAATCGAGAAAAACTAAATCTTCATCAATAAATTTCATTTCAAGGTATATGTATGAATTGTCAACACAATAAGTATACATACATATCCCTAAACACAATTGAGTCCATATATAGATTTGCATGAAAGGCAAATGACTCAAGGGTATACATGTATATCTTAAAGTTTGGCAATACAAACATATACATGAAGTGAAAAATCATAAAACAAATCCAAAAATGGTATACAAGTTTGAAATGTATGAATCATCAAAACTAGACTATACTAGCACATCTAATGGGTTCAAATAAGCGTTCAAGCTCATACATATATAGATTATTTGTGGCCCACTATATGTACAAGTATAAGTCCTAGTCTTATGAAAACTAACATCTAAACAAGTAATCTTAACATGAAGCATCAAAACACAATAAAAAATCATCATGATAAACTAAAACATGATTACTATGTAAATTCACATGTATTAGATTCATGATGTACATTATAGCTTAAACAAAAGTGAGAACACTAAGTATGGGATCACATAAGCATGTGTGTCTCAAATACTATACATGTATATCAAGGATCTAAAAAAACATGGAATGAACATACTAATCCATAGACATCAAAAACATGCTATAAACAATGAATATTAAAAGCATGAAAACAATAAATGGGAGTAAAGGATAGTTACCAAACCGAAGAAGCAACTCTCCTTGTCTCCAAAACATGGTGGTTATCTCCACCAAATCTTCCTTGAAAGTGATGCATCCATATGATTTCCTTTAAGCTTGGAACGCATCCACTCCAAGGTGTCATCACTCTCACGTCATGTGAGAGCCCACACCTACATCAAAAATAATAGGAGGGGTGGTCTTTGGTACCCATACTCTTTTGGGTCCATGGGGGTTAGTCCCTTCTCTAACCCAAACAAATTCTTTGCTAAATTTGGAGTATGTAATCTATCATAACAAATTTAGCAAGGTGGCCCTTACGTCCACAATGTGTACAAGTGTACACATGAGCATACATATGGTGATGGGTGTGTCGTGGAAGCATGTGTATGCCGTGATGAGTGTGCATGCATAAAGGATGGAACTTGTTTCTTTCGAACCAAGGATTCCAAGCGTGTATGGTTCATGGCACATTGGCTCATAGTGGAGCCCAAACAATCTACCTTCTTCTTTAATAAACAAATATCATCGTTAATTCTAGAAGAAGAGGTACATGCACTAGGTAGACTAGATAAAGAGGCTACACTAGCATAACAAACATGTGCATCAATCTTATTTTATAAAACAATATTCTTATCTAAACAAACATTCAACTCATTTGAAATAGAAATAATTTTATTTTTCAAATCAACATTCTCTTTTAAAACAAAATCAACTTTTGAAGACAAATTTTCATTTTTCTTCAAAAGAACATGGCAATCATTTTTAGATTTTAAAAATTCTTTTTTTTAAGTGCAAGTTCTAATTGAGATCTCAATGAATCCCTTTCATTATAGACCTCAACCTTCTCTTGCAAAACATTGTTAAGTCTAGCATGCCAACTCTTATTTTCTTGTTCAATTCCTAGACTTTTCTTTTTCAACAAATTATATTTTTCTATTAATTTTTCACAAACATAAAAAGTTCTTCATTCAAAGCATGGGCATCAATATGATCATTTGAAGAACTAGCATCATCATCACTATCTAATAGAGTTTCCGAGTGTACCTCAAGGGAGTCATTCCCTTGGACCATGAAGCATTGTGAATCGGATTCTCCGCTAGATTCCTCCGGTTGATTTGGCACTTGAAGCTTGGAGGTGGTGGTTGTTGTCAACTTGTTCCATACTACAAAAGCGGAATCAAGGTTAGAAACACTCATAAAATAATCTTTAGATAAAGTGCTTCTAATGGCCTCTAGGGCTTGAGCATTGGCCCCTATATGATTGCGATCTCCAAGATAGCATTTCTTGGTGGCCGCAAGAAAGACATGCAAACCTAGGGTCTTTAGGTACATGGACATCCTATACTTCCAAACAACAATGTTGGAAGGCTCAAAGCTAGGAGGGGTCATGAAGTCCATGGTAAACTATATGTGTGCAAACAAGCAAATGCAAACAAAAGATTAGCAAGCAAATGGATCTCACTCCTAGGATGTTAAGCCTAAGTATCAGGAGCACTAGCTCTGATACCAATTGAAAAAAACACCTAGAGGGGGGGTGAATAGGTGTAAGTGCTAATCTAGGACTAAATATATGTGCGCTAAATGCGGAAGCTAATGCAAATCTTGCACAAACTTAATACAACACAACAAGTGTAGCCGAATTCCCCGTGAAGGGCTCTGGACTAACTCCTCTTGATTCCCCTTGAATGGGTTGAGGTGCTATGTGAAGCTCTTGTAGGTTAAGTATAAGTTAGGCACACACACAAGCAAGCCAAGCAAATACTAGATATAGCAATATGAAATAGGCAAGGCAATACAAGCAAATAGATATGATATGGCAATATGAATTATGCTCAACACAAGCAAATATGATATGATATGAAGTATGATACTTTGCACAAATGTAAAGAGAGAGAGCTAGAGAAAAATAGATCAAACGCAAACACAAAGATATGTTACGAGGTTCGAGCACCCTTGCTCTACATCCCCGCCGACTACACCACCGTGTAGGATTTCCAATCCACTATCTCCCACCGAGGGAACCTCTACCGAAGAGGATTTGTTACAACACTTAGGAGTACCAAACTCCTCTCTCAAACAACCACCTCACAACCGAGGGGTAGGCCCGTAGCCAATACAACAACCAACCAACACCTCTACCGAAGAGGGTTTACAACCAAACTCCACCTCTCACTAGAGGGAGCAAACCAATCACCCGATCACCTCTACCTAAGAGGGATACACAAAGAATAAGGGTGTTTACAACAAGTGGTTCCAAAAACCACAAACTCAAACTCTCTTCTTTTTCTCTTTTCTTTTCCACAAAAACAAGATCCTAATAGATTAGGATAGTATGATAGCTCAAGTGTGGAAAACTAGGTGTTTGGAAAACAAGCAACAAAGAAAAACACTTGGGAAAATTCTTGCAAATGATATAGAATGAAAACCAAGACAAATCTCCTAAAATACTCTTTTCTTTGATTTTCCAAAATGTAAAACAATAAAGATTAAATATTTTTAGCACAAAAACTATTTTGAAAACTTGTTTAAACACTAGAGAAACACTGAAATTTTCTTCTTGAAAACCTTGGCCAAAATCCCAAAGAGATGGGGTTATATAGGCCAAAACAGAAACTAGCCGTTAGAGCTGAGCTGGCAGCTCTGACAGGCAGCGGTCGACCGGCCGGTCGACCGTCCAACGGTCATATTTTGACCCGTTGGAGCTACCGGTCGACCGCCCGATCGACCCAAACAAACAGAGAGCAGAACTCTCTGCAGCGGTCGACCGTCCGGTCGACCGGACCACTGTGCTGCCAGACGTGCACGTCTGTGCACTCGGTCGACCCGTGCGGTCGACCGTTCCTTGGTGCGGTCGACCGTCCCGGGCCGGTCGACCGACCAGCCTGTCAGCACAAAAAATAAGTTCAGAAAATTTTGGGAAAAATATTGAAAAACACCTAGAGGGGGGGGGTGCATAGTGTTAGTGCTAATCTAAAACTAATTGAAAAATTAAGTGCGCTAAATGCGGAAGCTAATGCAAATTATGCACAAACTAATACAATACAACAAGTGTAGCCGAATTCCCCTTGCGAGGCTCTGGACTAACTCCCCTTGATTCCCTTGAAATGGGTTGAGGCGCTATGTGAAGCTCTTGTTGGATGAGTATAAGTTAAGCACACACACACAAGCAATCCAAGCAATGTGCACACACAATCAAGCCAAGCAATCAAGGATATAGCAATATGAAATAATGCAAGGCAACACAAGCAATATGATATGGCAATATGATTATGCTCAACACAAGCAAATATGATATGATGATATGAAGTATGATGCTTTGCACAAATAAATGAGAGAGAGTTAAAGAGACAAGTGGAGCAAACGCAAACACAACGATATGTTTCGAGTTCGAGCACCTTGCTCTACATCCCCGCCTACACCACCGTGTAGGATTTCCAATCCACTATCTCCCACCGAGGGAACCTCTACCGAAGAGGATTTGTTACAACACTAGGAGTACCAAACTCCTCTCTCAAACAACCACCTCACAACCGAGGGGTTAGGCCCGTAGCCAATACAACAACAACCAACAACACACCTCTACCGAAGAGGCTCACAACCAATCTCAATCACCTCACACTTGAGGGATACAAACCAATCACCCGATCACCTCTACCTAAGAGGGATACAACAATAATAAGTTGTTTACAACAAGTGGTTCCAAAATCACAAACTCAATCTCTCTTTTCTTTTCTCTTTTTCCACAAAACAAATGATCCTAATAGATTAGGATAGTATGATAGCTCAAGTGTGAAAAACTAGGTGTTTTTGGATACAAGCAACAAAGAAAAACTTCTTGGGAAATCTCTTGTAGATGATAGGAATAAAAGACCAAATCAAAATCCCAAAAATCTATTTTTCTTTGATTTTCCAAAAACCCAAAACAAATAAGAATCAATCTTTTTAGCACAAAAACTCTTTAAAAAACTGTTTTTAAACTCTGAAAACAGGGTATTTTTCTCTTGTAAAATCCTTAGCCAAAATCCCAAAGAGATGGGGTTTATATAGGCCAAAACAGAAACTAGCCGTTAGAGCTAAGCTGGCAGCTCTGACAGGCAACGGTCGACCGGCCGGTCGACCGTCCAACGGTCATATTTTGACCCGTTGGAACCTCCGGTCGACCGCCCGGTCGACCGAAACAAACAGAGAGCAGAGCTCTCTGCAGCGGTCGACCGTCCGGTCGACCGGCCCCCTGGCTGCCAGACGTGCACAAGTCTGTGCACGTCGGTCGACCGCGCGGTCGACCGGCCTTAGGTGCGGTCGACGCTCGGTCGACCGTTCTGGCCTGACAGGTCAGTCTGGGTCCAAAACTGGTATAAAACATGTTAGAAAAATTCTTTTAAAACCTTCTATCTTTTCTAAAAATTTCATAAACTTGTTTTATCATATAGCATTGATATTGAAACATGTGATAATCATTTCTACTCAAATATCAAGCATATGAAATCATTTTTGTTCTTCTCATTTTATCAAAAACAAACTCTTGTATTTTTATCAAACTTGGCTTTTCAAACATGAATAGTGATATCAAAATAAGTTTGTTTAGCACGTTTAAACCATGTATGTATATCTAGAACATATCTAATATACATAGAAATAAAGTAAACTTATTTTGATTTACTATTCATGAAAACCAAATCCAAAACATAAAAACGTGTGTATGTGTACTTGAGCATATCAACTATACTAAGCTTTACAAATGAATCTAAAAACACACTAAACTAAACTAGGATACCTAAGTCTCTTGACGATCTTCCATCTTCAAGTAGACTTGCTCCCAAACGCGATCCACCGAGTGCAAAGGTATGATCTTTAAGCTTTGGCACCGGAATCACCATGATAAGCTTCCAAACACCTTGTTGAAGCTAATCACCAACTAATATCTTGGTTAATGATCTGAAACTTAAACAATACAAGATTATTAGTAAACATACTACATGAGTGAGTCATCATCAAAACTAGAGTGGAAGGCCTTTGGGCCAACAATCTCCCCCTTTTTGATGATGACAAAACTCATGGAGTTATATATGCATGGATTAAAGTTAAGCTTCAAAGAAGCTCCCCCTTAACTCATGCATAAACAAATAAACATAATAATATGCAATGAAGGCTCTTAAAAACATGAATGCACAAATATGCATAAACAATAAAGGTTCTAGATACCAATGAAATATTTAAAGCAAAGCATGCTCTAGATACCAATTAACAGATAAACATTTTCTAGATGCTCTAGATACCAATAAACATACATAAACTATATTAAAGTTAATATATGCAAAAACATAACTATGCATATATATAAAATATGTACCAATCATGCATTTTGATTTGGAATTTTATATATGCATGTTAAACTCTCAAATAATTCTCCCCCTTTTTGTCAATCATCAACAAAGGGGCAAACAATCAAAACAATATAATAAGGGGTAAAAATCTTTCTCCCCCTTTTGAGTCAAACAAAACAATACAAACAATGGTCTCCCCCTTTTTATCTAAAACAAA